>JAAWXA010000075.1:609849-666443 GCA_038090715.1 Florisuga fusca
GAGGGGGGAGGGGGGGGTCTGGTCTCCCTTGCCCACCACATTTCTAGGGAGATGAATTCCCAGCTCTTTAGCAGCTGGAGGAGAATTAGAGCAGCTGCCTGAGTCAGGGTCACTGCCCATGGCTGGCTGTCCATGGTGGGAGCCAAGGCCTCCTCTGGCTGGCACCATGACTCCATGGCTTGGGTCCCTGAGGACAGAGCTCCCTGTCCCCCCCAGGGACCCAGAGGGGGACAGGCACAGCAAAGGGGATGCAGGGGCTGACCAGGGATGTGGCCCAGTTTCACCCCGAGATGATGCTCACCCTCATCAAGCCAGATAGCACTGAAGGAATAACTAATTGGGTAATTAGCCTAATATTCCAAGCCTGGCAGTGGGGAGCTGAGGGCCTTCACAAACCTCCTGAGAAGCTGCTTAGTTCTTCACCACCACCATCCTCATCCCCAGGCTGCACCACGGCCCTCAGAGCTGCCCTTACCTTCTCGATCAGTGTCACAAACTGGTTGTTGAGCAGCTTGATGTCCTCCTTCTCCTGCTGCCGTATGGCCTGGAATTCAGGGTTGAGATCCAGGTGCACGGGGGCCAAGAGTCTCCTGTCGATGGAGAAGGAGGGGTAAGAGGAGCACGGGGATCCAGCCTCTCCGTGGCCATTGCTGAGCACCCCGCTGGGACTGCGGCAACCCCGGCGATCCGGAGACGCTGCCTTTCCCCTGCTCATCTTCCCTGACACCTCCCAGGAGGAGAGGGAGCCACTGCTGAAGGCTTGGCAAGGGTTAGTCATGCTCAGCTTGTGGCTCTGCAGCTGGAGGGGAGGGGAAGGAGAAAAGAAAAAAAAAAAAAAAAGAGATGATGAAGTTTTCTTGCTTCTGCCTCAAAGGGAAGGAGAGCAGTGGCACGCTGAGGAGTTTGGTCGGCTTAATTCCTGTCTCCTCAGCTCGTGGGTTGGCTAATGAATTACAAGCACCTGTTCTCCTATGTTCATTAAAACGGAGGAGGGTGTAACCGTTGATGTAATCCAGATCAACCTGTTGGCTTTTTGTTGTTGTTGTTTTGGTTTTGTTTTTTTTTTTTTTTTCCCTCCTCTCTGTACCCTCCTTTCTTCAGGAGCTTGTTTGTGTGGTGAGGGCATAGGCACTCGTAGGAAAAACAAATCACTGGCAGGTAATTCGCTGGGCCCCAAGCGTCTGCTTTCCTCATCCTTAAATGGTGAAGAAAGCAATCAAAGGTGCTGAGCTCCAGCAGGCTGGAGGAGGATGGCTCTGAGCAGAGCTGCTTCACCAGGACTTGGCACCTGCAGCCTGGGCTCAGCCCCTGACTGCTTTCCAGCCAAAATTTGTAGGAAGGAATTGGGGGTTTTTTTGTTTTGGCTTGTTTTGGTTTTTTTGGGTTGGTTGGGGTGTTTTTTCTTTTTTTTTTTTTTTTTTTTTTTTTTTTTTTTGTGTGTGTATGTGTGTGTGGGAGTGTTAAAATTGCAAAGAAAGAGTCTGAACTGGCTAGGGGTAGGAATTTGGGAAGACATCTCAGGCTCATCATGAGCAGAGGTGCTCACGCTCTTCCTTTGACCACACGAGCACATCATGGAGGCTCCCGGGGCTTGGAGTGTTTTAGGGATGAAAGGTCTCATTTTGAGACCCGTGGGTGTGGTGACCCGGAGTCCAGTCATCTGGGCTGGCAAGAGTGGAGACTTTCTAAACCTCGAGACACAAAGTTGGATCTCAAAAGTGCCCATCTTTGACAGCCACACTCCTGCTCCTTGAAAACTCTTTAAAAGTTGGCTCTGCAGACACCAAAACCCACTTCTTTTAATGAATTGCAGGTGGCACGCCCTTAAATACTTGTTTGGACCAAGGTATAAATCAGTGTTGAACGTGGCTTTCTTAAAAGTATTTTTCTGCTTTAATTTGGTTTCTCCTGTGAAAAGTCAGGACAGAAGAGCAACTGTTTCTCTCTGTTGCATTGCAGAGTTCTCAGGAAAGGTGATGCCCCAAATTGAGAATTTTCATTTTGGGGGAAAGCTGCTGTTTCTCAGCCTGGTTCTGCACTGTGTTGGAGATGAGCTGGGAATTTCCCTGCCAAGTGAAGTGAAAGCTGGGATCTGTCACAGACCTGCTACAACAAGAAACCTATCTGATGATGTAGTAGTTTCTGTCTGAAGAAGGACTTCAGAAGGAAGATGAGCCATTCCAGCAGGGTTAACCTTCAAGTGTAATTTTAATATTTTGCCCAGAACATTGTGCTTTCACATGGCTGCCCATCTTACCAAAACAAAACCAAACAAAACCCCTGACCAGGGGTTCCCCTGAATACCAAGTCCCTCGCTCAATGAACCCTTGGGGTCACTTTTCTGTTTAATTCTGAGAGTTCATTTTAAGGATTAAACCAAAATGCATGGCTGGGAGATGACAAAGCTCATGGCTCTTCCCAGGTGAGGTGAGATTATCTATCTCCTCGTGGGCTGCTCCTTTGTGGCTTTGTGGTTGCAGGCACATCAGTGTTCCTGATTAGCATCAGGTCATGGGGTCACCTGGCAGGTTTTTTGCTGCATCTGGGTACTGAGGACAGTTGTGATGGCTCCCTAGGAATGAGCCCTCTGAGGGAAGGAGATGGAGGTGAAGTTCAGGGTCATAGCTGCTGGGAGCAGTGTTCTGCACTGAGCAAGGTGGGATGTTGCATTCTGCAGGTTTCCAGAGAAAGCTCTGCTGCTCATCACAGCAGCACCCACATCTGCCAGAGTATCCATCCCTATTCTTTCCTCCTCTAAATAGCAGTTCTTCTCTCCCTGTTACTTTGGGGTTATTTTCACTTGAGAATAAATTTCTAACAGTAGATCCAGCCTGAAAGGAGATACAGTTTGGCTGAAATGGCATCTCCTGGTGCAGAATGGCACAAAAAAACCCCTCCTGATGATCAGACTCATTGCAAAACATGGCTTTAGTGCCTGTTGAGCCCCAGTTCCTGGGCAGCCTGGTGGTCTACATGCCATCCCCACTCTCAGGTGTTGGGGGAGTGCACGGAATCATCCTGCCACAGAAGGATGCAGAAGGATGATAGCTTAGGATGAAAACTGTTTCCAAGTGGTCATCTCTGCTGGCAGGTGGTGAGAGGACGTGTGGGAAGAGGCTCTACCTGCTTTTTAACCTTTCCTTTCTGGGTTCCAAGGCTGAAGTTCCTGCTGTTCCATCTGCTGGGCAGAGGTATGAGGGGTGGGGGGGGGATCCAGGCTTGCCCCATCACTGCTGCTCGTGGTGCTGGCTCCTAGAGGAACCCAAATTTCAGACCCTAATTGATGATTCAGCCTGATGCTGCAATGAGACTGCTCTTTGGCATGGTGGCTGCACTTGGCCAGGCAGAAATCTGCCACCCTGTGCTGGGTGGAGAAGGGAGGGCTGCTGGCTGCAGGATTCTGACCTCTGCTGCTTTCCCTGCCCCGTGGGAGAGGCACTGCTGAGTCAGGGTGTTTCTTCCCTCCCTGTTTCTGTTCTCCATGCTCCTCCTTGACGAGGTATTAGGTTCAATTTGGGATGGGATGGGATGGGATGGGATGGGATGGGATGGGATGGTCTCCCCAAGCAGGCTTTAGGATTTGGGGCCAGCATTCCTGGCTACCCAGCAAAACAAGCTAGAAAAGGATGGGGACAAGAAGGGGGTAACAGAAGGCTCTGGAGGGTGCAATGGAGGGTCCAGTCACCTCCAGCTAAACTGCTGTGTCCCACTGCCATAGTGTTGTTGCCTGTGACCTTGCAGCCCGATCTAGTTTGTCTCCTGATCCTTTTGGATGGAGTCATCACCATCCAAACATCCTGAGTGCTCCCAGGTCCTCCCGTTCTGGACTTGTCTGGAGCAAGGCAAGGTGTTGCTTTGAGTTTGCAGGGTGGTGGTTTGGTAGGCTGAGGTTTGGGGATGGGTAGAGGGTGGCTTCAACCATCACAGGGCGGCTTGGGGCTGCTTAAATTTTCACAGACAAACCTGGAGAGACTTTTCCCCCTTCTCGTGATACCTGGAGATTCATCCTGGCTGTCTAGAAAATCACCTTTTAGGGTTCTTGGCTCAATATCTACGTGCATAGGAGAATAATTTATTTATCAAGGTTCCACAAGTAATTGCTGTTTATTAAGTCCAGGTCGTGTATGAAGCATAAACAACGACTCAGCATTTGCCCCGAGCAGTCTGAATGATTAAGGTGAGGTAAGACCAAGCCAGGGCTGAGGGGTAAGGAGTGGGGCAGCAGGACTGAACTTAAACCTCCTCAGGCACGTGAGGAGTGTCTGGAGCAGGGATCTGATCCCAGTGAGACATGGCAGAGGAATGGCTGATACTGTGACCACAGGTAGGACAAGGCAGAGAGGCTGCAGGTTCCTGCTTCCAGAGAGCCAAGCTCACCGAGTTCACCTCAGGCTGGAAAAAAAGTACCAAGGAGAGGAGCTGTGTTGTTAAATGCTTGGTTTGCTTGTTGTTAAATTTGTCTGCTGTCCCCCCTCCTGTGACAGGAGAGGCTGCTCTGTGCCATGGGCTGGTGGGAGAGGGGTACCAGGGGTGTCAGCCCAGGGCTGGCTCTGTGCTGAGGGGCTCTGGTTGCAGAGATGCTTTTGCTCAGCTCTTTTCTCATCTCTGCAGTGCCTGCTGGAGAAGAGAAGGTGTTGGGCTGGGCTGGAGGCATGCCCAGAGCAGTGCTGGGGTAGGACAGCCAGGGACACGCCAGTGACCACAGGGCTGCATGCTAATGTAGGCATGCATGTGGTTTTCCATTGCTCTCCTGGGATGACCCTTCCCAGCCCTGGGACAGAGTGGGGAGTGCTGGAGCCACCCGGCCCATGCTGGGGTTGGGGCATGGTGGCTGGGGACAGAATTTCACCCAGATTCTGGGTCTTTTGTGCCCTCTGGTTTGGGGGATGGCAGGGGACAGCTCTGCAGCCTTCCCCACCCCTGTTCCTTCCCTGCTCTTCCTTTTCTGCCATTTACTCCTTCTTTCCATGCTCTTTCACCCTTCTAGTATCACATTGCCAGTCTCACCTCCTTCCATTCCTCTAGGTGCCTGCCCAAAGCCATTCACATCCCTTCCTCCTCTTCCAGCCCTCTTCCCTCCTTCCTCCTTTTTGAGTTTTGGGTGAAACAGGGAACAGATAAAACCCTGCTGCCTAAATCTCTTCCCCCAAAACAGACGTCATGGGCAAGGAATTTATAGAAGGGCTTGGAAGGCAGGATGGGACGTGCCTACATCTGCTTCACACTCAGGAATGTTTCCAGCTCATCTCCTGTGCTCTTGCTCACATAGTTTCCTGGAAATTTCAGGTATTGAAACAAAAAAGGAGAACCAGTGAAGTGGTGGTGACATCATTTGTTTCTGCTGGGTGCTGCAGTACAAAGGGGAGGCAGCCACTTCGTATCATCTCCCAGATAAAGAGATTCTGCTTCATCATAGAAACCTCTCCTCTATCTTCTCGGATGAAGGCTGAATCTCTGTGTGTTCTCTGCTCTCCACCATCCCCCCTTGACTCCTGCCAGTTTCTGGTGCAGCCCACTCTGGAGCTGTGCTGGGAGCCTGGAGGTTCCAGCTCCCTTTCTAATAACCTGTTCTGTTGCTCTGGCAAATGGCTTCTCCTTTCTCAACATCCCTGCTTATGAAAAGAGCATAAAAGAGACACAAGGTGAGGATTTACTGCTTGGTGTTTCTCAATCCACACTTGAACAAATGACTTCATTCCTTTTAGACAGCACCCAGTATCCACCACTCTGATTGCAATCTGGTTCTGTGCTCTTGTGTCACTTTTAATTAGGCATTTTGTTTCTGCATTGTGTGTCATTCTCACAGGGTTTGCAGCATAAATAATGATGTATTGTCTTTCAGTGGGGACTGCAAACCTTCAGCTCTTAATAAGCTTCCATGGATATTAGGGATATTTATGAGGCCGTCTGCCTGTCTTGCAACATCCAAGTTCTGAGGCTAAAACACACTGGGACCTTTTTGATCTTTTTGGTTTTTGTTTTGTTGGTTTTTTTTTTTTCGTTGGGGAAGGCCTCAGACTTCAAAGTGATAGTTAGGAGGTGGACATTGGATTGGGAATCACAGGAACAGATCACTTTGCCCCATGGTGGGGATTGGTGGCTGAGCAGATCGGGCCAAGCCTGCAGTGGCTTCTCCTAAAAAGCCACTCCTTCTCTCCTAAAAATTAGAGGTGGATAATCCTGCAAGGCACGGAGTGGTGTGACCAGCACACAACCTGGGAATTATTGGAGGAGTTTGGCTCCTGGAAAATGGCATGAGCTTGTACAAGCTGCAAACTGTGGGGACCATTAGATGAGATTGTTATGTTAGAGCAAAGCATTTTTGAGATTGTAGCCAACAAAACTAAATCCATCAGTAGACATCAGGGGGTCTATAAATGTGCAGTGAACCACACCATAGGGCCTTTTTTGGGGTTTTTTTTGTTGGTTTGGTTGTTGGGGTTTTTTTGTTGGGTTTTTTTTTTTTGATGCTGCATGAAGACAATAAAGGATTCTGATGAAGCAATAGTGGAGCCCGTGCCTTGGTGTCCTCCCACATCCCAGCAGATGGGTGACTCCTGGGAGCCTCCTCGGAGCCGCTCGCCATCCGGGTGCAACTTTGGCACCAAAGCCCGTACCCTGCAGCAGCTCAGCAGGTTTGGAAGGTTTGCAGAGCGCGTGCGGCGCAGGCACGGGGCCCAACTCAGCACCTTGAGGCAGGGGGAGGAATCTCCCTTTTCCCCTTCCCTTTCCCTCTGGGCTTTGGGAGGCTGGAGGTGACGTGGCCGCCTCTGCCGGTGTGACGGCCCCGTGCAACCCCACGTGTGTGCGTGTGTCAGGGGCACGCCGAAGCCGAGCCCAGGAGCGAGCGGGTAATCCCTCTTCAATCTGCTCCCAGATCTGATTCATCCCCTTTTTCAACTCCCGGGCTCAAATTCTGCACGACTGCTCCACGCCCAGTGCACACCTGGTGAAGCTTGGGAGCTCAGTCCTGCTCCCGAGGGCCCCCAGAGATCCCTTCATCCCCGGGGAAGCTCTTCCCTGGAATTTGGGGCAGGGGGGGAGCTGTGAAGCCCCCAGCACCCGTGAAGGAAACATCCTCAGCACCCTAGAGAGCTGTTCTCACTCTTGGCACTATTTTTCCCCTTCTTCTCCTGCCAAGCCTCTCTCTCCTCCCACGCTGTCCTCGTGGAACCTGAGCTGAGAGCTGGATGTGGTTTTGGGGTGCTGGCAGGGACAGGGAGGAGGCTGCTGGGTGCTGGGGATGGAGGAGGCTTCTTTGAGCAGCAGGCATGGCCGTGGGTGGCCCCAGCTCTTCCCTTTCCCTCCCATTGGCCCAGGAAGAGTCATTCATGTCATAGGCAGTGTGGGCAGGTACAAGGTAATTATGATGATAATTATCATAATTGAATGTATTGATTATGATGGGGCCTGACGCAGACCAACCACACCCTCTGCTGCCATCAGCACCCCGGGCTTGGCTCCCCAGCAGGTCCAAGGCTGAAATATTGCCCTTTGCTCATCCTGTAAAGCCTGATACTGAGTCCAAAGCCAGGAGAGGACCAGAAGAAAGGGAGGGGCTGCACCACCCTCCTGTTGCCTTTCATTTGGAAGCTGCCAACTTGGGTTAAAAGCTGGAGCAGTGTGTCTGCTGGCTGAGATAGAAATGCTGAGATAAAATATCTGGCTGGTGCGACAGCAGACAGGTGGGGAGTGCTGGAGGTCAGATCTCGGGAGCACGGTTGTCCTTGGTTCTGTGTTTTCTGTATTTGCTGTTGTAAGAAAAAAAAAACACCTCTTGTCTCCCTGAGAGCTGAACTGGCCCCTCTGTAAGCAGAGATAACCATCTCAGGCTGGTGATTATAGCCCTAATAAAATGCTCATAACAGATTAATGGTTTGAGTTCTTTTTTTCATCTTCTCATCCTCTGAAACTGACTCATCTGGGAGAGGTTCTGTACCTCTTTGGTTTAGCCCTTCTGCCTTTGCTTTTCTCTTTCTTTGCCTCCCAGAAATTGATTGTCTGCTCAAAGGTTGAGCTGGTTTGGGTCGATCCTATAAAATCCCATTTTTACAAGTTGAATGCATTAAAATTCCTGCAGTTGCAGACGGGAAACATTCCTGCTGTGGATGTCCCAGTGCTTGTCAAGAAGAAACCATCTCTGGAAACCCTGGCTGGTACCAGGTAGCCTGGTACAGCTCCTCTGTAGAAAGAGGACAGTTTGCTTTTAATCTGATGGAGTTGCTGTAATCCAGTCAAGTGAATATTTGCAGCCAGGGATGGGACACCCTGCTCCATGCACAGGGAGCAAAGGGACCTGACGGGAGTTTTATTCCTGCCTCTTCCGTGGCCTCCCTGCCCACAGGACAGTTTATCTCCAAAACACCCCATGCAGTTCTGTGTTTTTCTTTGTTGTTTTCCTTCCTTAGGAGCATTTCTTGGGCAACAGATCTGTTTGGACAACTTTGATTTTGCAAAAGATCTTGGAATTCCTAACTGGGGCCGGAGGTTGCGGAACAGCTTTGTTCCCGTGTAGTCACCAGGGGGAAGATGGTTATTTTTCTTGTGGGAGCTATTAAGAAACCCACTTGTTGTCCACAATTACGTTGTGCCAAGGGCTGCACAAACATGGGTGAATTAGGATGGATCCACGGTGGATCCTTAGTATTCTGGGGGAAGTAAGAACTTCTGGGGCTTGGAGATGGAGGATCAGTTGGTGTAAAGTGGCATCACGCCAAGCTGGATCAAATGAAACTGCATTTTGATAAAAGTGTTTCTCTCCTTCCTTGCTCCATTCACTTTGTGGCATTATCCTTTAACCAAGCCATGGATTATGCCCAGAGCCTCCTGTAAGATTGCTGAGTGCTGCTGCACAGGTTTTATTTCAGCTCCTGTAACCTGGTGGTGTTCCCTTGAGTGCAGTGAAGTCACCTCACGGTTTCCATCTGCTGGGAATGGGACACATTAGTTTGCAATTGAGTTAATTAAAACAAGGACATGCCAACTGCAATCTCACTGCCTCGGGCTGCACCAGGTAGGGATGAGCTTAACCAAGGAGTGGACCAATAAGAGGGAGAGAGGACCTGCAGCAGTGGTTAAATATGCTGGTCAGGATGTAACCTGCAACTTCAGAAGTGTTAAACCACCAGGAACTGGATGAATATGGCCAGAGGAAAGCTCACTTTAGAGCAGCCCTGTATTTTAGGGCTGTCCAGCTGGGCTTGAGACAGATGGACTCTGATCTGCTCTGGTTTGTCTGCTCTGCACCCTGGGAGTATCCCCAGAGATTAGATCAGAGCAGCTGTTAGGAACTGGAACAGACCAACAGCTTCAGCAGGCAGGACTCAAAAACACACTCAGGTGTGATTTCATGAGGGTGGAACGTGGCTTTCCATCCCCTTCTGTGATGTGCCCTTTCCAGAAGAACTGAGCCTTAGCAGGGCTGGCAGTTTCACCCCTGCTGTGAGAACTCCAGGGTTTTCATTTGTTTGTTTGTTCTTCCTCAAGGCTCTAGCTGTAGGAGTGACTCTCAACTTTCATGTCAAAATTATCTGTGTAATTATGATTATACATAATTATAACTATATTTATAGTTATTCCTTCATGATTTCTTGTAATCATAAGGGGGTGTAATTTGGAGGAGAGAGGAAAGAAAACAGCCTTTGGTGGATGTGAAATAGGCTGAAGGAGAAGAAAGACCATAGCTTGGATGGTTCCATGGGTCAGGCATGGAGAGCTTTGCTGCCAAGCACCTGGGAAGGATCCCTGCATCTCCATCCACGGGGCTCCATCCGTGGGAATCCATCCATGGGACTCCATCCATGGGACTCCATCCATGGGGCTGTGCTGAGCAGCTGGAAAATACAGGAATGAGGGGAGTCCAGCAGCAGCAGCTCCTTGGTGTGTGTGTGTGGAGGGGTCCCAGTTGCTCTGCAGGTGCTGGTGAGGTGTTTTCTGCTGTTAGCTGAACACCTTGGGACTGATGCTCTTTTTTGGGTTTCAGCTAAGAGAAGAGGCGTGGTGAATCCTGAGCCTGGGGAGGTGTTCCCAGTGGTAGATCCCACAGCCAGGCAGCAAGGAGATGAGCCAAGGGCTTCCCAGCCTCAGCACAGAGGCAGAGGGAGGAGGAAAGGTGAGATGCTGCTCCTGGAGGGAGCCTGCCTGTTATCATGGAGCTGGCTCTGTCACCCCAGGCATTCCTGATGTCCCTGATGCCCCTTTTAATCCTAAGGCTGCTCGGCTCAGCTGCAGAAAGAAAAGTGTAGCTGGAAGACTGAGTATTTTAGTTGAGCCCCATCACACCAGCACCGAGACCTGAGGCTGTTCCAGCTGCGGGGCTGCAGGAGTCAAGAGCAAAATGTGGTTTCCAGCTGTAAAAGTGCCTGAACTGCAGGGAGAAGAATGCCAAGGGCACTGGAGGAGAGAGAAGCTACCAGAGTGATTTCAAAGCCTCAGAAAAGCCACTTCTTTACCCAAAAAGTGAGGATTTCAGCCTATTCAGTTTACCCAATGTGAGACCCATAGGGTGGTGACTTGAGGTGAACTGGGGAATCTTACCAGGATCCTACCAGGTTCGGGGGAGCCTTTGAACTGCAGTGGCAGGAAATAAAGACACCAATTAAATAACTTAGAGTGAGATGTAAGGGACCGAGTTATTGCAGGAGGGTTCCTGTTGTCCGGGGCACCAACCTTTGGAACAAATCACTCCTTCCAACCTCCCTGGAAATGATCCATCGTTATATGGAGCTTTAAATCCTGAGTGAGACAGGAAGCAGGGCTGAAGAGACCCATATAACCTGGGGCTGGGTACCCCCCTCCTCCCAGCACTGCTCCCCAGTGCCTGTCAACATGTGCTGCCTGCATTTGGGGCAGTAAGAGAACAAGTTTCCTCTGGAGTAGTCTCTCTGCATCCCCAGGAATTGCTGAGGATGTGTATTTATTTTTAATAAATAAAAATTTAAATTAAAAAAATATATATTTATATATAATTATATATTATATTATATATAATATAAATATATATTATGTGTTTTATATATTTATTATATATAAATATGTATGATAAAATAATATAAAATATTGCTGAGGATGTGTATTAATTTTTATTCATGAGGCTACCTGCATCTGGAAAGGGGGAGCTGTGTCCATGGCCTGGGGGGAATCTCCTGCTCATCAGTCAGGTGGCTGCAGGCACTGGTGCAACTCTTGGCATTGCTTTGGGGTGTTGTTAGCAGGAGGAGCAGCTTTCCAGCATCATTCTGAGAGCCCCATGAGTGCCCCAGTGCATGCCCCCAGCCCACCAGAACACTGCCTGTCCTTAGGACACGAATGAATTTATGACTCAGTGCCCAAGCACTTGGGAGCAGTAATCACAAACCGGGACTGCAGTGTGCAAACACCAAACCTGAGGGCACTCCCAGCTCCAGAGAGCTTTCAATCCAAACATTGCAATTTAAACACACAGCAAGAGATAGCCCGTGACTGTCACAGATGTGGAAACACTGATCAGTATCACAAAATATTCTTCACTCACAATTTTTCCTCGCTTGCGAGGTTTTATTCCGCTTTAATTCAATTTTTTTTTCTTTTTTTTTAAGTTTCTTCACTTTCTGGGCAGGAATAAGGGCCTGGTGCATTTACCAAAGTGTTAATGGAGGATTTTCTCACTCGTGACTCTTTTCTCAGCGGTGTCAGTGTTGGTGTCCAGTGCCAGGCTGTGGCGGTGACACCGCGGGCAGCAGTCACTTCCTCCAGAGGCTGTTGAACCAGTCCATGCAGCAGCTTCTCTCTGACCAAACCTGAATCTCTGGGGGTCATTTGCATGGGCTTGGGAGAATTTATGAGTCCTGAGGTTGTGAAAAGATGCAGTGTTACCATGGTGTCCCAACAACACAGGAAAACTCTGCCCGGGACATCTCTGGCTTGCCAGATCCTGCTCTGGCTGAAACTTGAAACCGGATTCAAACTGGGACCATTCACTGGGTTGCAATGGGTGCCAGGCACCTAACCCAGCTGGGGAGCATGGACCAGAGGCAAAGGAGCCTTTCTTGAGCCTCTCCTGCATTGCCTGGCTTGCTAATGGTGCAGGAAAGAAAGCCTGAACTTGGACTGCAAGACAGACTCATCCTTACCTAAAATCAGTGGTGCCGGATGGCAGGAATTAAGATTTTTAAATGATTTTTCATGGATCTGGCCCTTGATAGTGCAAACCAGGGTGAGTTCAGTTCTCTTATTGCCCAAGCTGCTGAGAACAATTTATGACAGTTTATCTGACAGCAGGTTTGGGTTTTACCTGGCTGGATTGCTTTCTAGTTTGCATCTCGTGTCGTGCAAAAAATCCCTGTCTGCTGATACAAAGCAGCTGAGGCTGGAATGAAACCTGATAAAACCCAGCAGCCAGGGCTTGCTTTGGTGGGAATTATTCCTGCCTGACTGTTGGCTTCTAAATCACATTTTCAGATTCCATCCCTGTCTTTTCAAGAGAATCCAGAGGGGTGGCAGGAGAGCAGCCTGGCTCTCCCTCTGGACTCAGAGGACCTGGATCTACAAAAGGAAGGGGAGAATTCTGCCAGGTTGCTGGGTATGCCTGAGATGATGGACTCCCACCTGTGTACAGATGAGACAATGACCTCCCACCAGCTCCAAGGCAGCTGAGTGTGCTTAGCACAAAAATTTGATTTACACTCAAGGGGTTGTGTGAGTTTTTTGGCTGGTGGAAGCTGAGCCAGCTTGTAGGGCAAGGAGGAATCTCCCCCTTTGATCTCCCCCTTTCCTCCTTCAACAAGATAATTTCCTCTTGGTAGCTGGCATCTCCAGCCAGCTTGTGTTCTTACCACAGAGAAGGAAGTACATATTTTTAATAGGCTGTGGCCAGGACGTGCAGCCAGTGCTATCTGGCTGTCCCGAGGAGAAGAGCTGAAGAGTGACACGTTGAGGCCAGACTTTGAAATCTCATGGTGACTTTATGACCATAGTAGTAGTGGTAGTGAAGAGATCTGTCCCTTCAGGGCTATTTGAAAATATAGAGAGACCATTTCATTTTTTTTTCCTCTGCCTCTCCTGCCTAGGAGCCCAGAAATTTAGGTGGAAACCTCAGCACGTTGGGCACTGCCAGGTGCAAGGTGCAACCCAGTGAAAGTAACTTTATTTAAGCACCAACAGGAGAGAGCAGACAGAGTCCTGGTGTGAGGACAGAGCTGTAGCATTCTCGCCTCCCTGCTCTTGCATTTTTTTTATGGTTCTGTGATGCCAGGGGTGCTGCCTGCTCTGCCACAGCCTTAAAAATCACCGGGTGTTTCCCCTCTTCTCATTCCAACATCCATTCAGGCAAGTGGGGAGAAAAGGAGAAGGAAATGGGGGGTGGGCTCTTGGGTCTCTGCCAAGGGAGCCCAGGGGGTCCCGGGCTGCACATGGAATCACAGACTCAATCCATGTGGCAGAGGCACAGGGAGGTGCAGAACAAACCTGAGCTGAGCTCGGGGACACGGCACCAGGTGTGTCCTGTCCCTTCCCTGGTGGCCTTTCCCTTCCCTTCCCTTCTCCAGCAGGTTGAGGGAGGGTGGGAAGGCAGCCAGGCACACCCAGCTCTCCGAGGCAGTAAAATGATCCCTCTTTTGCCCTTGGGCCAAGCCCAGCTTTTCTAACGGATAAAAGGAGAAGCAGTCAGGAGGTTGCTCATTTCCCTGGTTCTCCAGCACAGCTTCTCCCTGAGCTTTGGAAGGGTGGGGATACTGAGGAGAACCTCGGAGCAGCCATGTCCCGCTCTGTGAGTTTCAGCTCCCGTTCCGTGGCCATCCCAGGGGTCAGCCAAGTGCGGGTCAGCACCGTGTCCTCAACCCGTGGAGTAGGAGGGGGTGGCAGCCTGGGCAGGGCAGGTGGCTTTGGCAGCTCCAGCCTCTACAGCCTCGGCTCTTCCAACAAGAGGATTTCCCTCGGAGGCAGCAGCGTCCGCTCTGGATACGGCTCCGGAGTGATGGGATTCGGTGGAGTGCTCAGCCCCGGGGGCATTCAGGAGGTGACCATCAACCAGAACCTCCTGACACCCCTGAACCTGGAGATTGATCCCAATATCCAGCGGGTGCGGAAGGAGGAGAAGGAGCAGATCAAGACACTCAACAACAGATTTGCCTCTTTCATCGACAAGGTGAGGTTTTGGAAAGGCAGCGAGCTCGGTGGACGCTGCTTAAAAGGGAGGTCTGGCCCAGAGCTCACTGAACCCAGTGGGGGATTCAGGATTAGGTCCACACGAGCACGATGTGATTTGCTTACTGCAGTCCAGTAACTCATTAACACCTTGCTGGCACTGCCAGCAGTCAAGGTTTTTTCCCTGCTTAGGCCAGCTTTGTATGCCCTTGATTTAGCTGCTGCTTAATGTGGGTACAGACTTTGAAGATCAAATGATTGGGGAGCACCCCAGCTCACCGCCACCAAATTCAGGGAGGAAGGAGCCATCCTCTGGGGCAGAGGAATCGTCTCAGTAGAACAGATCTTGACATAAATCAGAGCTGGCTCTGTGTGTTTGCAGTGCCCTGAACCTCTGCAGCTTTCCTGCCCTGCACTCAGTGATCCTCTGTAAACTTCAGCTCTGGCATTCTCAAAATGCAAGGAATCCAGGCCTGGAGTTTGGGTAGCTGGCTGACTCTGAGGCCCATGGATGGCTCTGTCAAGTGTCAGGCAAGCAGAATCTTATCTTTTCACTTATCTTTAATTCATACAAAGCCTTAAAGCCATAAGCCAAGCCCCAGAGCAGCCCTGCTCCCTCATGGTCTTTATCATCCTCCTGTGAGCAAGCAAAATTCTTCAGATGCCATCCCCAGCCTGTCCCTCCCCAAGATCCAAACCCTGCAGTGTCAGCTCCCCCTTCCTTCTGCTTTCAAAAATGACCCTTTGGTTGCTTCCCAGGTCCGGTTCCTGGAGCAGCAAAACAAAATGCTGGAAACCAAATGGAGCCTTCTTCAAGAGCAGAAAACTGCCCAGAGTAACATTGCTCCCATGTTTGAGACCTACATCAGCAACCTGAGGAGGCAGCTGGATGGGCTGCTGAATGACAGAGGTCGTTTGGAGGCTGAACTGAAGAACATGCAGGATCTGGTGGAGGATTTCAAGTCCAAGTAACGTATCCCCTTCCCACCTAACAGTGCAGTTGAGCTGGCAGGTTGGTCAGTGGCTTGGCAGAGACATCCCCAACTTTTTCTGCTAGGGAGTGAGGTTTTTTTATGATTTAGGTGTCAAGTCCAGGGAATCTGCCTGGATTCTTCTTGCCTGGATCACTCATTGTTCCTGGACTTTTGTTCTCACATGGTGTTCAGTGGCTCCATCCTCCTGGCTTTGCTCTGGGGCCTCTGAGAGTTGGCTTTGTCCTTAGGGTTGGGTGTGCCCATTGGGGGCCACAGGAAGCCCAAGAGAGCTCAGGAGGTTGGCAAGGGGTGGGTGAGCTCTGCTTGCTTTCTGGGTAGGGAATGGAGCAGCTGACCTGCAATTCTTAAGTGACTTTTCAATTGAAATTGTGTAGTGTGGGAGGAGTCCCATGAAGAAAGTAGCCTTTGTCCCTGCCTGTGCCCAACCCAATTGTTCAGGGGAATGCCTTTAATAATAATTAAAAAAAAAAAAAAAAAAAAAAAAGAAAAGAAAAGGAAAGAAAGAAAGAAAAGAGGGAGCTGGCAAGCTGGATCAAGCAGGAACTGAAAACAAACAGATCTGGTAATACCCAGGGTGTGTTTAGGGGAAAGTCAATAGCCAGTAATTCCCAAGGAAGTCCATGGAAAATGATGGTGTTCCCCCAAATCTTGCTCAGTTATCTCTACTCTGGGCTCACCCCCCCCTGCACACTGCACCTCTGCAAAGCAGCAGCAAGGAGCAGGTTTGCACCCAGGGGAACTACAGCCCTGATTTTAGTTCCATGTTACATGAGTGCAAGGTGTGCAAGTGCACCCCTGTTCCTCCTGCTTACAGGTCTGTGTAAAACCAAACCCTGTATGTGCTAGGGGAAGGGAAGCAGGAATTAAGAGCCCAAGATGCTAGTGCAGCAGAGGGATGTAGCAGTTGGAATCTAGAACCTGCTTCTCTCCATCTTTTAGGTAGAACACTCAACACGTGACTGCTCTTCCGGTGTCGTTCCTTCTTTTCCCTGTGTTCAGTTTGCAAAGTTCAGTCTCCATTTACATTTTGGAACAGAGGAGGGGATTTACATGCAGGTGGCTCCCAGGGATGAGGTTCAGTCCTTTCTTGGCACCTGCCCTGCCCAGGGATGTGGTGCAGAGCAAGGGTGGGCAGGAGCAGCTGGAGATCCACGTTGGGTACAGGGTATGCCAAGGTGTGACAGTTCTCTGGGCCTCCCCAAGTACCTGGGGAGCTCAGGCAGATTATTGAATGATTTGTCAATTCCTTGACTAGCACAGTGGAGTTTCTCCCTGGAAATGAAGAATTGAACAAATTTTTCTAGAATAATTCAGTCTTTTTACCTCTCCCTGACTCCACGCTGCGCAGCAGATCACGTCGTTTGCAGGTGGTACAATTGCAATCCCAAGGGATGCAGTTCATTGACCTGGAAAGGGATAATGTCCATTTCTGCCAGTGTGGACAGGCAAGCTTCCAGGGGGGACCAGAAGGGGAGGTGCATGAAGACTGTTAAAAGTCAAGCAGCTCACCCTTTGGAAGGCAAATTACTGTGTTAGCCATGCAGGGAAATGTGCAAATAAACAGTGGTAACTTTGGCAACAGTAATTCCAAAACAGCCAGAGAAAGTGGTTCCTGCTCTGTTCCTTGGATGACTTTCAGGGTTCTCCTGGCAGATTCTTGCTGTTGGTTTCATTCAGCAGGTTGGCTGTAGTTAAAGTGGTACAAATCAGGGAACCTCCTGGGAGGTCAGTGGAGCATGATGCTTATCTGCTGGGGATCTACTGGTTACAGCTGCAGGGGAACACCTAAGGAAGGGATGGAGCAGATATTAGAAGTTTGTGTGGCTTTGAAGCACAGGCACCCTGATGGGATCAGGGTCATTACCCTCAGCTCTGACCAGCACAGGGGACTGACACATTTCCAGTGTCTGCATTGAGGACCCACGCATGAAGCAGAATCAGCAGGGGCTTTGATCAGCAGGGAGGAAAAGTGCAGTGAATTTTAAGGAATATGGGAAAGCCTGGATGAGAAGTGCTCTGCAGGTGAGTGGTCTTGGTGGTGTGGACCAGAATAGCTTCCAGACAGCAGCTTGTCCAAACAGAACCCTGGCCATGCAGCTGGTACCTCTTGGCAGTGCCCCTCTGTCTGTGCCAGATGGCTTGGAGGGGTCAGGGGTTTGCTGAGCTGGATGAAAAGAAACGGGAGGAGGGAGAAGGGAATCAGGGTAACTTGTCATTTGTGGGTTTTTTCCTTTTACCCAGGCTCTAACTTTACACCTTTTATTTTATTTTATTTTCTGGCAGATATGAAGATGAAATCAACAAACGCACAACAGCAGAGAACGAGTTTGTGGTGCTCAAGAAGGTGTGTGCCAGGGCTGTTTGCTGGGACTGGTCCCAGGTGTTTGGGAGATAATTTTTAGGAGCTGGCAGGGGACATGGAAGGCAGATGGGTTGAGGAGCCTGAGGGGCTCTGCTTCTGAAGCCCTCAAAGGCTAGGTGGATTTACTCATCCAAGCTCCGGCAGTCTCAGTGGATTATCACTCTTTTTTAGGATGTGGATGCTGCCTACATGAACAAAGTGGAGCTGGAGGCCAAGGTGGATGCGCTGACAGATGAGATCAATTTCCTGAGGTCTCTCTATGAAGCGGTAAGGTCATTTCTGCTCCTGTGGCTGCTGCAGTGTAGCACCCCCAGTGGGTGAGGAACAGTGGGTGGTGACAGAAAATGAGTCTGGTGTTTCCAGAGATGAGAAGGGTGATGGAAACGTGGAGTCTTCCCTTGCATAATCACAAAGGAACCTGTATCCCTTGTGTGAGCTGTCATGGTGGTTTCTCCCTGTCTGGGATGGGAGATGGATTTATTGCAAACATAGCTGGGACATACATTATTTTTTGTATGCAGTTAGTATGAAAACAAGAAAAATGAGTGTATTATAGCTAGAGTTGTAGTGCTGGTGTGTGTCTGTGCGCTGCGTGAGAGAAAGAAAGGAAAGCTCCTTGTCCCAGACTCCTTTATCTTGCCCATTATTAGCAAAATCAGAGACTGATTGAACTGGACACATTGCATCCCTGGGTGAGGGTCTGGGATTTGGCCCTCACTTTGTTATGAAGCTGATGCTGAAGCTCCTTGGATTACCATTTCATTCTGGATTCTTATCTGTGGGGTAAATTAACCTTGATGTCAAAATGCAGGTGATAAGAATTAGCCCCATTCCAGCTGTTTGTTACTTTGTGCTTTGCAAGGTTGATGTGAGTCAGTTGGTCTCCTTCTAATTAATGATTGTTTAGATTGAATTCTTCTTATCTGCCTCTCTTTCCTTTTTCTTCTTGGGTTCTTTCTTTAATTGGCTTCCAGAAGAGAAGCCCTTGTAAGTCAGTGATTAATGGGGGTGTTTTTCATGCAACTGGCAGGAGCTTCAAGAGCTGCAGGCCCAGATCTCTGACACTTCTGTGGTGCTGTCCATGGATAACAACCGGAACTTGGACCTGGACAGCATCATCGCAGAGGTCAAGGCACAGTATGAGGAGATCGCCAACAGGAGCCGGGCAGAGGCTGAGTCCTGGTACCAGAGCAAGGTGAATAATGGGAGAGAGAAAGTGGGAAAGATCTGAACCAGCTCCATCCTTTTCTCTTATTCTGTTTTGGTTTGGTTTTTATTTTTTTTCTTTTGTCCCAGTACGAGGCACTGCAGGTGACGGCGGGGAAGCACGGGGACGATCTGCGCAACACGAAGAACGAGATCGCGGAGATCAACCGCATGATCCAGAGGCTGCAGGGGGAAATCGAAAGTGCCAAAGCCCAGGTGAGGAGCTGCCCTCCTTCTCCTGGAGCAGAGCAGTGGATTCTAGCAGCAGCACACGTGGCAGGGATCGGGGTGTTCCCATCTGGCTGTAATGCTCACCTCCAAACCTCGGTTCTGCTGGAGGGAGGAGCTGTGCTGGGAGCAGTGGGATGTGGGCAGGAACTGAGCTGGAGGTGAGAACACTGCCAGTCTTCTGGGAATTCTGCCAGGGACCTGGGAGCACAGGAGGGGAGTGAAAGGGCAAGGCTGTGTGTGGGCTCCCTCCCAGCCACAGGCATTCCCTGTGCCCTCTTCCTTTGGGATCTTTGTCCACTCCCTTTTTCCAGAAGGGAACACTGTATTTGGGCACAGAAAATAATTTTCCAGCTGTATGGGAGCTCTGTTTGCTTTCTCCAGGAGCTGTTATCTCTTGATAAAACGGGTGGTGAATGCCAGACCTGTGAGTGGCTCAGACCATGTCTGGGGCTGAAAAGTGGCCCTGAATAATAACCAGGGTGCACAGAGCTGGAGATAAGACACTGTGATTCATCCATTTATGTTTATTTGGTTTCAGGGCAGGGAGGCTTCAACACATGCAAGCAAAGAGCTGACCCCATGCAGCTCTGTTCTGTAATGAATGAGAATATCAAGCACTGTTCAGGGAGCCCTTCCTGCTCATGGGGTTTTTGTGGAGGTGCAGGGGGCACAGGTTAGGGTGTGTTAGACTTCCAGCTTGTTGTGGCCCCCCGGGGATGTTTTTGGGGTAGGTCTGCGTTATTTGGTAACTGCAGGTCTGCCCGAGTCCACACTTGCCTCAGATCAAAGCTTGCTGGAGACCAACTGGCTCTGAACAAGCTCTGGGACATACCAGGAGAGAAAACCTGAGCTTGTCTTAATCCTAAGTGTGTGTGGTGTGGGTGGGCTGGGAAGCTGAGGATCACCTGAAGAAAGTGTTCCAAAAATGTAGCCAGTGGAGAGAAACAGAGCCTGCCTTTTGGGAAGATGTGTCTTGGGATGAGATGAGCTTCCTCCGCTTGCCGAGTGCCAAAAATAAAAATAAAATAGAAAAATAAACGTTGGCATGAACTTGCAGGGCTCTAACTTGAGCAGCTGCCTCTAGAGAGACACGGTGATGGTCTGGCCAGTAGATGTCAGAAGTCCATCAGTGTCCTCTGACCAGTGTCCCCACTGCTGTTCCCTGCTCCGTCCCTGCAGCGCGCCAAGGTGGAAGCATCCATTGCTGAGGCTGAGGAACGGGGTGAGCTGGCTGTCAAAGATGCCAAGGCAAAGCTGGAGGAGCTGGAAGCAGCTCTGCAAAAAGCCAAGCAGGACATGGCCAGGCAGCTCCGGGAGTACCAGGAGCTGATGAATGTCAAGCTGGCCCTGGACATCGAGATTGCGACCTACAGGAAACTGCTGGAGGGGGAGGAGAGCAGGTGGGTGCAGGCTGGGGGGGTTTCACCTGAGGGTTCAGCCCTTTTTTTTCCCCTTTGCTTGGGGATGTTATGAGGACCCAGTACAGAATAGAAAACCTTGCGTTTTAGATCGATTTTTTGGGGGTCCTGAAAATGCTTCGGCTGAAGAGCCAACCTGGCAAGTTCTGGGCAAAATTTGATACTTCTGGTGAAAATATGTAAAGAAGAAAAAAAAAGTTGTTTTCAATCCTATGTGCAATGCCGTGGCAGAAAATTTCCAAGTGGCTTAAATCCCCATGGAATTAAGACAGAACCTTTGTGCTCTTTCTGCCACCCCCGGGTGATAACAGAGCTTGTAAACACAGGGCCAGAACAAAGCTCTGCATGGCACACTTATCTTGTCTGAATTATTTACAACAGGAGTAATAACTCGCTGCCATTGTCTTCATCCTCAGCCCTGGGGGAACACTGAGTAATGCAGAGTCTAACTCATCCTCTTCCTTTTTGCCTTTGTGTTTTTCTTCTCCAACAGGTTGGCTGGTGATGGAGTTGGTAATGTCAACATCTGTGAGTGGATTTTATAATTTATATTGGTTACACAAAGCCATAATCCCATTGAAAATGCAGGTGGGGACCAAGGAGTGTGTGTGCAGGAGCCTCCTAGTGCTCTGCCTCAGCTTCTGCATCCCAGTTAGCACCCATATATTAAATGGGAGCCTCCAAGAAAGGAGGTGGTGGCACCCTTGGCTCCGTGGTAGACTTCAGCTCTAACTCATCTGTATGAAATTTAGGTTGGGGGAATGTTATCTTCCGTTCCTTCCATTTATTTATTTTTTTTTTTCTATGGAGAGAAAAATTACCAATGAGAAAAGGCACTGCCTGGGTTGGAAGTTAGCACAGAGGTGGCAATACAAGGGATCTTCCCAGCTTGGGAAGCTTTGGGTGCTCACCTTGCCTGGACATCAGAGAGGTACTGGTGTCTTGGAGATGCAGTTTCCAGCTCTAAACCAGTGGCTCTGCTTTTTATCCACTTAATTGCTGCTGATAGCTGGTGAACCACATGCCCACAGCCTCTTTGGTGACCAGGAGATGAGCTGAATGTGTTTATGATATAGGGTTTTTGGGAGGGTTCTGAGCTCCCTGGTGCTTATGTTTGGTTTCCTTCTCTCTGCCACAGCTGTGATCAGTTCCAGTGCTGGAGGTGGCTACACCAGTTCCAGTGGATTTCTGGGAGGAGGAATGGGAGGAAGCCTCAGCCTGGGAGCAGGGATGGGCAGTGGGGCACTCAGCTTCTCCTCTGGGGGTAGCTCCAAGTCCTACAGCATCACAACCACCTCATCCACCAGGAGAAGCATCAGGAAGTAACTCCAGGAACGGGGAGCAGCGGTAGCACAGTAGATGGGAGGAGGGAAACCATATCAAGAAAACCTTTTTATTGCCTTTTATAAGTGATGAATGAATTGTAATAAGACACACCAGAGCCCCTGGCCCTGCCACATCTCACCTTAGGCTTGGTCCTGCACTGTTGAACTTAGTGGGAACCATTCCACCGAGAGCAGGCTCAAGCCTGGAGGGTGAAATTTATCCAGGGCAGCAGGTGGGATAATGCTTTTGTTACTTGTGTGCTCAGTACCCCCTGCTCAGGGATGGATTTCACCCTTTGAAGGGCAAAGCAATCATGGGAGGAGCAAGTTATTCCACATTTCTGCTGTGGTTTTACAAAAGAGACCAGAAGATTATCTCCCCCTTAATATGATTTGGAAGATTTTATTCCCTTGAGCTCCTCAAAAAATGCCAACCCTTGTTAGCATTTCACCCTGGGTTTGTTTTCTTAAAGTATACCAACAAGAGAACAGTGAAACTGCTTTGAGTTGCTGCTTCTTTTCTTTGGAAATGGGCTTGGAAATGGAATCCAACAGCTCTCTGAACGCAGCTGGTTTCTTACCAAGGCAATGCAGACAGAATTGCTTTGAGATTCTTTATAGCAAAGTAACTCCTAAACAAGCTCCCCCACCCATTCCTGCTCCTTAGAAGAGGCCCAGACCTTACGGCTTAAAATTCTTGGGAAGCACACTAAAGTGGGAGGTAACATCCCCCCTCCTGGAGTGTCTCTTTTTGCACCTTTCCTTTCAAAGCTTATCAGGTGATATCCCACCACAGCAGGGGAAAAAACATGTTTTGTTGATGCATCATCACAATAACTTCTTGTTCCTTCCAAAATGTGTCTTCAGCTTAAAGATGCCAGGGAAAATAGCTGATTACTGCAGTAGGAAGAATTGTTAGGTAAAAACCTGAAAGAAACTGCACAGAATTGTTGCATCCCATGTCCCAGCAGCAACGTCTTTGGTTGACACTTTATGTCTTTGTCACCTGAGTTTGTCAGGATGAGGCCTTTAATAAAGTTTCCCTATTGCAAGCTGCTTCAGTCCCAGCTGAGTTCCTTGTCTGGGCTGCCCTGGGTGCTCAGGACCACCGGGATCCATCCTGCTGTGTCCCCTGGAGCAGTGCCAGTGGTCAGGACCAGGATTTGGACTTTGCTGCCTTGAGGATCGTTCACTCTCTGGGTGAATTTTGCCCTCCTGCTTTGCACTGAGTCTAGGCAGGGGGTTCCTGGGGCTCCTTCTGTTCCAGCACTTCAGCTTCAGCCCAGCCCCTGATCAGGGCTGAAATTAGCAAAAATGCATCCTCTCCCCAAACACCTCCTGCTGAGCAGAGAGGAGCTCAGGGTTGGAGGAGATGCCTCTGTTCCAGAGGACCAAAGCTTGGAGAGGTGAGTCTGGACCTTGCTGCATGAGGACAGCTCATTCCTGCCCTTTTTGGGATACCATGGGGTGGGAAGGGCTCAGCCCAGGGTGGTTGGTGCTTGATAGGGCCATGGTGTCCTTGCAGGGCCACCACGGAGATGTGTGGCATCACCTGCTGGAGAGGGGACCAGGGGGAGGTTTTGTGGGCACTGAGAAGAGTTTCCTGCAGGATAAGGATGGGGACAAGGCTCCCAGGGCCTTGGAGGAGGTTTTATCCACCTGTGCACACCCAGACCCTCTTGGTCCTGTGCCCAGCACCTCGTGGTGTTGAGCCCCTGTGTGGCATTTGGGGGGGCGGGGGGGGGACAGCCAGGGTGCCACAGGGTGGTGGTACCTGGAGCCTGGCACTCCCAGCTCACAGCTTTGGTGTCGGAGACAAGAAGTAAAACAAAAGACGACCAAAAAAACCCACAAAAAAACCCACCAAAAAAAGCAAAAAACCACAAAAAAATCCCCCAAAACCACAGAGATGGCTTTGAGGAGTTCCCAGGNATGCTGTTTCACTGCTCTGTGAGCATCCTGAGCCCAGTCTCCCACCTTGCCCTGGCCAGGTCTCCAGCAGCTGCCCCGGGAGGCTCCGGGTCTCCTCGGGGTGGCTTTTCCCTGCCACCCTCTGCCCAAAGCTGTTATTGCTGCACGAATGGGTTTGTTGGTGTCCGGTTGCTGAGTTTTGGTGGCCCAGGGGACCATCAGCCCGGCTCGGGCTGAGGAACAGCCAAAATGTGTCATTTTTATTCTCCTGCTGACACCTAGTGTAGGACGAGTGCAAGGCGGTGCTCCGGGAAATGGGGAAATGGGACAAACGAGACCGGTTCTTGCCCTGTTCGTGGCCAAAAAAGTATCACCACCTTCCCCAGATTCCTCTCTAGGAGCCTCAGTGACTCAGGTGACCAGCAGTAAGTGGGGGGATCCTGCAGCTTGGTGCTGACTGGCATTTTCTGGTGGAGCTGCTGGAAATTAATCCTGATGGGAGCAGGAGAGTGAATTTGTATGGACTCAAGCCATCTGCTCCAGGCAGCCTTTTCATGGGTGGTAAACATGCCCATGGAAATAAGGAGCTGCTCCATCATCACAGAGATGTTCCCTCTGTTTAGGGTCCAGCTCTGGGGTGGCAGCTCTGTGAGGAGGTTGGGATGGGATGGGATGGGATGGGATGGGATGGGATGGGATGGGATGGGATGGGATGGGATGGGAGGAGGGGGAATGGGAAGAGGGGGAATGGGAGCAGCAGCTCCCTGGGCTTAGCACTCTGCCCCTTACTCTGCTTCTGGTCAGAGCTTTGCTCTCCAAAGGTCATCTCAGGTCAGTGAGTTCTGTTAAAATGAGTAATTTTTAATGTCTGCTGTTGAACAATGCTTGTTAATGTGAGGTTATATCCCCACCTGGTGTTCTTGCCATCTGCCTCCATCTCCAGGGGCTGGGCAGGTGCTGAGGGTGCCCCAAACGTGGTGTTGGTAATTGGGGCTCCATCTCCTGATGCTGCACTGAACCCACGAGGTGGAAGAAGCTCCTCAGGGGCACAGTGTGAACCTCTGGAGGTGAGAGGTGACACTGGCTGATCTTAGCATTACCCCCTGTACATTTCCTCCCTGGCAGTTTAAATGTTTTCATTTCCCTGTGTTTCTCTGGCATCACGATAGGAGCCCAGCTGGTGCCCTCCAGGGCTGTGATCCATGTGTCTGCCCTCCAGGGTTCACCAGACTGGTCTTGAGGACCCAAAATGACCCAGACTGAGGCTATTGCTGATGAGGTGGGGTAGGATGAGGTGGGGAAGCTCTGCACACTCTGAAGTATTACTGAGGACAGAGGGGGACACCATTCAGAACTGCTCTGTGTCCTGAGTGGTCTTGTCCCTGTGGCCACGGGCACAGAACCCAGAACCCAGAACCCAGGAGTGATGGAACCCTGGGGCTGGGCACACTGGCACCCACCCATGGGACAGACAGTAAATTCTCCTGCTATGGGATGTCTGCTGGCTTCAGAGCAATTTTGTGTCACATCACAGGATGGAGATTGGCAAGAGCTCCTCTGTCCTGGCATGGAAAATGTGCTCTAAGACAAAAAGGGCTGTGGGAAATCTCATGCTGAACTGTTTACACCACTGTTTACACTACTTTATTTTGTAAAACACCTCTCAAATCTTGCCAGAAGTCAAGGTTTATTTCCCCATCCTGAGGGTATTTAATCCTCATCTCATTAACTTTCATTTTAATGTACAATTGCTGAGGAGAGAAAATCACCAAAATATTTAGTCTTAGGGAAAAGATCAGATATAAATTTATCCCAAAGCCATCAGAGATGCTTATCAGGATGTTTTTCTCCCTTCCCTAGCTGTGTGAGCTTGCAGAAGAACCAGTTTTGCTCTTGCTTTTGTTTTGCTAAGAGAAGAAAGGATTGCTGGAGAAGTTCAGCTGGGCAGCAAGTCCCTGCTTGGGATGATGTGAGCACAGGATAGAGGACCCAAAGCATCACTGCGTGGGATTACTTTGGGGCCCCCTGAGTGATGGAAGGACTTGGCTCTAAAAAAAGGAGAGGTTTGTTGTTTTTTTTTTTCACAAACAATTTATGCAGAAAAACATTCTCTGAGTGGGGTGTAATTTATTCCTGCAGTTGAAGCCATCTTTCAGCTGCAACCAGCTCAAGTTTCCAAAAAAAGTGCTAGGGTTGATTATTAAGCCAAACCTCACCTTTTTTATTACTTCAGACTTTGCTGAGGCCTTACCCAGGCACAGCACTGTCAGGAAGAAGAGCAGATCAGGTGTTTGATCAACCCCACCTGCAAGCACTGCTCTGAGTAATGGGTGAAAATTACTACTGGGAAAATTGCTTTCTGCAAAGCTGGAGTGAACTTTGCTTAAAAAGCTTCCTGAAAACTGAACTTTTGCCAAAGTGAACTTTTGTGAACATCAGATCAACAAAAAGCAATAGGAAAGGGTGGTTATTTTTTCCCCTTTTGGTACTTTCCAGCCACCATTCCCTTATGTTTCCTCCTTTCTTGAGGAGGTTAAACAGGAGAGAAATGCTCCAGGTGCTGCAGGCAGAAGCACAGAGTGATGGAGGTGGGAGTGGAAGTGGGAAGACTGAGATGACCTGGGGGGCAGCTGGGGCCAAGCAGGCATGTTCTGAGCAGAGCTGCCTTGTTGTGATGTGACAGAAAGAGCTGAGGTGCAGCAGGCCTGGAGGAGCTCAGGTATGACTCTGCTTTCCTTCCTGCCTTCCAGGCTTTGGGGCTGGGAACTGCTTGTCCCAGGAGAGCTGCTCCCAAACGTCGGGCTGGAGTGTCCCTTCTGCAGTGTGGGGTGGCAGGAGCAGCATCTTCCCTGGGGATGTCATTGTTGGGAAGGCAAAGGATGGTGCACCCAGATTTACCCTCTGCAGGCTGCTTTGAATGACCCTGAGAAAGCAGCCAGTGCTCAAGAGAGCCAGAGGCTGAGGTTTGCTGTGACTGCTGCTTGGCCAAGGTGGAGGAGGTGGTGCTGACATCCTGCCTGGTCTGCCCTTAGCATTGCTGGACTGCCCGGGGGAGCAGCAAGCAGTGGAGCCATGGATACCCCAGCAGGATCCCAGGATCCCTCTCTCCCAGTGTTAGGTGCCTGGCCTGAGATGTTCTAGAGTGGTTGGAAGGGCTGCACCATGCACCAGTTCCCTGAGGCCAGGCACTGGCTGCTTCCATCCCTCTATGGTTCTCCAGCTGGAAGGAGTGTTTGAATCCCTCCCCAGGTGAAGGCCTGGATGGGGTGACTGGTTTATAATTCCTCTTCCAGCACTAATTCTTTTAAAGCTGCATCTGAGGGCACGTGCTTGCTTCTGAATAGCTCTGTGCTGTCACCAACTGGGAAAAGAAAAGCCCCAGAAAACTGGAAGTGAACCAGGTTTGGAGCCCACCCACCACCCTTTCTCTGAAGTGCTCATCACTTGGGTTTGCAGCATGACACAGGATGCTGTGACACCAAACAGAACAGGCTGTGGGGCCCTTCAGTTCTTTTCATTTGCTGAAACTGACACTTTTCAGATGACCTGATAAAACTTCTCTTAAAAAGGTGTTTCAAACCCAGGAAGGGCTTTCTTGTCAGACCTGGAGAGAATGAGGAGCAGCCAGATAAAAAGGGCATGAACTCACCGTGTGAGCCCCAGAAACCAAATTCCCTGCTCGTCTTGCTCGATCCAAGCTGCATGAACCCCCCATCCCAGTGAGTCCCCCCAGCCTGGGGTCAGCCTGGGAGCTAACTCTGCTTTATCTTCTGGTGAAAAATTGCAGGTCTCCTCTTGACAGGGAATGGGAGAACGCTGGTGATTACAAGATGTTTTGGGAGCTGGCAGTGCTGTTTCTTGCCTGGCTTTAGTGACAGGTTGTGATGAAGCCTTAGCAGGTTGTGGGATGATCAAAGGGAGTGGGAAGGGATTCCCCAGGCTGGGGAGATGTGGAGTCTTGCTCCAACACCACCCGAGAGCAGGGGGCAAGAATGTTCAGGGGTTTCTGCATCTCCCCCCTTTGGCTTTTTCCTGGTCTTTCTTTAAAATGATAAACAGTAGCAGTCAGCCAGTAATGATTTAGTATGTGGAAAGCCTGAGCTTTATCAGTGTCCCTCTCCTGGCTCCTTTTAAGTCCCCTGGAGAAATAGCAGCAGCAGCAATACATAAACTGAGTTTGTACCCACACAGGGTAATGGGGCTGAGCCTCTTAAATTCCACCAGTTTATACTGATCAGCCCAGTATCCTCAGCAAAGGAAAAACTGCTGAGTGCCACAAGTGATGAAGAGGAGGGGTTGTGCTGGCTGGGGTCAGTCCCAAAACGAGCTTTGCACCCCCGGTGTCAGCAGAGATGGGGGTTCCAGCAACACATTTGGGTTGGTGAGCCAGGCTCTGCTGTTAGCAGGCAGGAGAAGTTTCTCCCGGCACTGTCAGTCCAGGCAGCCCTGCAAACAGCTCGGGTGACTGAAGGTGGCACCAGAGTTTGTCTCATCGCCTCTGGACACGCAGCATCCCATGAGCTGCTCGGGGCGTCCTTTGCGTCTCTGTCACCACCCATATGGTCGTGGGTGGGAGGTAGCAGGGGGTGCTGTGCAGCCCCAGGTTGTGTCCCGAAGTGCTGGGAGGATGATGTGGGGGTTGCCCAGTGTGAAACTGGAATCGGGGCTCACATCTGCACGTGGTCCCAAAATCACTGGGTGGCAGGGTCCTCATCCTGGGGAGAAAGGGAAGAGCTGGCCTGGCAGAGCTGGGGAAGGTTGGGGTGGCTGTCCCCATGGGGTGCCAGCCCCAGGTGCTGTGCCCCATGGTCAGTGCTGGTGCAGCAAACCTTTTTCTTTCATTGGTAAAATGATCAATGCTCAATCAAAACGATGGTGCCCGCATTTGGAGCACCCAGCCATTGTATCTTTGACCCCAACCAAAGACAAAAAGTTATTTCCTCAAGTGTGAGTTCTGGCTTTGGTATGTTAAGTACTGATCTGAGTTTCTGGGGAAGGTGGAGTTGGGTAAACAGTTTCTGGAGACACAGAGTGAAATCCTTCCTGCCTGTCTTGGCCGTACATCTCCCTCAGCAGAGGTGCATTATGCTCTGGAGGTGTCTGTGGCCTTCCACTGACAACAGGCTGGTTTAGACTTATAAGGACATTTAGGAAAGAAAATCCAAATTAAATAAAGATTTACAGATTAAACCCCTTGGTAGAGAACTCTTACAAGGAATTCAGTTAATTTCATTCAAGGAGAACTAAACTGAGCCATGGTCATTTTAATTCTGCCAAAAATGGTAGAGAAGTCTAATGTAGCTTATCTTAATCCACTTGAAAAATCAATTCAGATTAATTTTCTTGAGTGTTTTACATAGCTTGCCTTTGATTTTTCCACGTTAATTGCTTCTATTGTGCATGGCTGAAGCCTACCATGGCTACAGCTTCTATCAGTCACAGAAGATGCTCCAGTGGCTATGTGCAGACTTTAGATATAAAGCTCATATGGTGGGTAATCAGGATGCAGAATGCTCCTGGAGGGGTCCTGTAAACCATTTCACAGAACCCCTGCAGCTGGCAGGGACCTCTGGAAGTTCTGAGTCCAGCCCCTCTGTTCAGAGAAGGGTCAGCTGGGCAGGCTGCTCAGGGACATGTCCAGCTGGGTTTGAATATCTCCAAGGACAGGTTCAGACAGCAGCCTTGAGGAAAAGCTTCTCTTGGAGTGTCATGCAGAATGAGAAAGGGTTTCTGCATGGCACAGTGGTGTGGAGATGCCCCACAAAATCTGTGTTCAGCAGGAGAGGGGCCTCCCCAAGGCACCCCAGCAGGACCTTCCCCTTTTAAAAGGTCACCCATGATGACATGACCTTGGTGCACCAACTTGAGTATGATTTTGTTGAGCTCCTCTGCCCTGACTTTTGGCTTTTAAAGAAAGAGAACTGTCAGGATAAAGTGACTGGGGGAAGATCTCGAGAAGATCCCATACTCCTTGGCTTCCTTTAGGGAGCTGCTCCTTTGAAAGCAGCTGAGTCAGAAGTGCCCAGTGCTTAGGCTATGGTGTGATGTCAATGCTCCTGCTGCTGGTAACTGGGTGGAGAAAGGAGAAATATTTCAGTAAAGACTCTTGTAATCAGGCGTGGTTCTGAGCATCCCATGTGATAGAGTTCATGCAATTGTCCAGGGGTCAGTGCAGATTGTTCCCAGCAGTATATCCATTAATAATGTTCTGTTTAACACAAGCTAGAGGCTTTTGTAAGATTTCACTTGCCCCCTCCAAGGACAGTGTTGTCACTGCCCTGACATACTGCTCTTACCAAGGCAGCAGGCAGACCAGGGCTGTGGTGCCATTTTCTCTGCTGTGCCTGGAGAAACGGTCTCTGCCCCCAGCTCAGTTCTCAGCTGGCTTCAAGCTCAGGGTGGCACTGAAGCAGTGAAAGGTCCTCTTGGTCCTCCCCAGCCCCAGCTCAGCACCAAGAGCACAGACCCACGGCTCAGGCTGATGTGGGCACCGCATGGGCAGGGGAGAGCCAGAAACCTCCCTCCTCCTCCTCCTCCTCCTCCGGGAGGGACCGGGCAGGCGGGTGGGAGGTGCTGGTGGTGAGCAGGGAGCAGCAGAAGCTGCCACAGTGTGAGAAGGGAAGGAGGGGGCAGGCGGGAGGAGGCTCCGGGCGGTCCGGGGGTGTCCGGGCGGCAGCGCGGCCGCTGCCCGCAGGAGGGTGCTGGAATCCCGCTGCTGGCCCCGCTTCTCCTCCGCTTCATCCTCCTCCTCTTCATCCTTCTCCTCTTCATCCTCCTCCTCCGCCTTCTCCTCTCCCTCCGTTTCCTCTTCATCCTCCTCTTCATCCTCCTCTTCATCCTCCTCTTCATCCTCCTCTCCATTCTCCTCCTCCTCCTCCTCTGTCTTCTCCTTTCCCTCCGTTTCCTCTTCATCCTCCCCTCCCTCCTCTCCCTCCTCTCCCTCCTCCTNGGGGGACAGCCAGGGTGCCACAGGGTGGTGGTACCTGGAGCCTGGCACTCCCAGCTCACAGCTTTGGTGTCGGAGACAAGAAGTAAAACAAAAGACGACCAAAAAAACCCACCAAAAAAAGCAAAAAACCACAAAAAAATCCCCCAAAACCACAGAGATGGCTTTGAGGAGTTCCCAGGCAACTTGGGGCCCTCAGTGGTGGGTTTAAAGGGGATTTAGCAATCAATGAGAGCAATAAAACATTTCAGTTGGCTTGATGCAAATTGCTTGAGCATCTTTGCTTTGTCAGTGCCCTCTCAGTGGTTTTGTTTTGTTGGGTTTTTTTCCTGAGGGGGAATAATAATCTGGAGCTCCACCCTGTCCTAATGAAGACATTTCACCTGGACAGCACCTGCTTCTCCTGCCTTGCTGGAGAATAAAATAAAAATAAATAATATAGAATAATATAATAAAGAATTTTAAAAACAACCCCAGAATAAAAGCCACTGACTAAATACGTGGTTGTTGGAAATAAGTCACTGCTTTTTTATTTTGTTGTTGTTGTTCAAATAGGGTTAATGTACTTAACTAGGAGGTGCTGGATGACTGGGAAGGCAACTGCTGCTGGTCCCATGTTTTTAAGGTTGGGTTTGGATCCCTCAAGCAAGGTCACCGAGGAGCTCTGTGCCTCAAACCCAATGGATCAGCACCTTTCATACCTGGCGATGGTCCCCAGGCCCTCCACTTGTGGCAACAGATGAGCCAGACCAGTAAAGACCCAGAAGAAAAGGGAAAGCTGAGGATCAGTTTCAAACCAGGGAATGAGAGTCCAATAAGCAAGCTGCCCTCCAACAGCAACAGCCTTTGGAATCTGTCCTTTGGGCAAATAATCAACGAAACCAATGCAATGTGCAGGGGAATGGCAAGAGGGGCAGTTTGGGGTGAGTCCTGCTCATGGCTGGGGTGTATGGGTAGTCTAAGAAGCTGCTAAGACAAGTGGGTTGGCTAAAGCTGTAATTAAAAACTGCATTTTCATCCTGAAATTTGTAGGAGAGGAAAGACCAGGGAGCTACACCAAAGGCACTTGGGTTTAACTGCACCATGGGGAGTGATGAGGAGGGGTTTTGGCCCTTCTTGCTCCTAGATTGCCCAATAGAAATAGCAAAATTCTCAACCACAGAAAAAGCTTTCTTTGGTTTCTGTGTCCCCAGGGGTGGTGCAGCCTGGCTGGGGGCTGGTGCTCTATGGGTGGTGCTTCCTTTCCAGCCTTGCCCATTCATCTCCAGCTCTTTACATGATGCTCCTGGGCATGGACACCACCTCCAGGTGAGAGCTCCTCCTGCTCCTGCTGCTGGCACCATTGCTGCAGCTCCTGGCTGTGCCCCTGACCCCATCACTGCTGGGCCACCACCAGTTCCTCTTGGCTGATGGATGGAGACTTGCAAAACCCAACTCAGGGCCACAGGTGAGACCTCCCTGGGAAGGGCAGACAGCTGCAAAAGGCAGAAAAAAAGCTGAGATTCAGCTCAGGGAACTCCCTGGAGAAGAGGCAGAAGATGCCCAAGTTTGGTAGAAGGTGAATCTTCCAACTTACGGATGGTGACTGGGAAGTTTTCTTCTGCACAGAGCCTGGAAGAGGAAGGGGAGAAGCTGCACATCACTGATCTGTCCTCAAGTGCAAAGCCCTTCAAACGTGAGGCTGAGCCTCCCTGCTCAGAGGCAGCAGGAAGAAAAGTCTGCACCAGGACTGTATCAGCACTGGTGTGGGCAGGAGGAGCAGAGCAGGGATTGTTCCCCCCTGTCCCCACTGGGGAGGCTGCACCTCCAGTCCTGGGGTCACTTCTGGGCTTCTCAGGACAAGAAGGGCATTGAGGGGCTGGAGGGTGTCCAGAGAAGGGCAATGGAGCTGGGGAAGGGTCTGGAGAACATGGAGAAGGGGCTGGAGAACTTTTGAGGAACATCTGAGGGCTCTGGGGGTGTTGCTCCTGGAGCAGAGGAGGCTGAGGGGAGACCTTCTGGCTCTGCCATCCCCTGAGAGGAGGTTGGAGCCAGGGGGGGTCGGGCTCTGCTCCCAAGGAACAAGGGATGGGACAAGAGGAACGGCCTCAAGTGGTGCCAGGGGAGGTTTAGGTTGGAGCTTGGGGACAATTTCTCCCCAAAAGGGCTGTGGGGGTCCCCAAGCCCTGGAGCTGTGGTGCTGAGGGCCATGGGTGCTGGTGGCCTGGGCAGTGCTGGATTAATGGGTGGATCTTGGATATTCAGGTTCTTTTCCACCCAAACAAGTCTCTGTTTCTATGCCTGTGGGGTTGATTTGTGGCATGCCAGCTCTGCAGTACCAAGGTCCACTTGGTTTTCCTTCCAAGCCACCTAAAGGAGCTGGTGCAGCCCTGCCTGTAACTCACCTGTTCTCCTCTCCCTCCAGCAGCTTCTTATAGGTGATGATCTCGATGTCCAGAGCTGCCTTGATGCTCATGAGCTCCTGGTACTCACAGAGCTGCCGGGTCAGTTCTGCCTTGGTTTGCTGCAGGGCTGTCTCCAGCTCTGAGAGTTTGTGGTTTGCATCCTTGATGCTCTTTTCCCCGTGCTGCTCAGTGCTGGCCAGAGCAGCTTCCAGCTTGCAGCACTGCAAGAAGAGAGATATCACCAGTCCTAGCTGTCCCCTGCAACCTTCAGACCTGGTGCAATATCAAGAGATGGGTTTCAAGTCTGGTGGTGCCTCGGGAGTAAGAGGGACATGAGGTTCCTGCTGGCAGGGGCTTGAGGGAGATGGACGTGGAGTCTCAGTGCTCCCTCCTGGTGTTCCCAGGGATGGGATGCTGTAACCACATCTGCCCTCAAGGACTGCATGAGTTGGGCTTCAGCAGAGCCCCAGCTGGAGCAGCAAAGTCCCAGGTGGTGAGCATCACCTTATTGAGGGGCTGCAGCATCACTTGGGTGATGCCCTGCTCAAGCACCCAGACCTGGACCTGCTCACCTGCTCCTTGGTGCTCCTGACTTCTCTGTTCAGGCTCTGGACCATCCCTGTCAGCTCAGCTATCTTGGGTTTTGCATCCTGCAGTCTGTCAGCATTTCTGCCTGCAGTCATTTGGAGCTCCTTAAACTAAAAAAAGCCCAAAAGATGTTGTTGGGTATCCCAAAAACACACGGGTTAAATCAGAGGGGGCAGGAGCTGTTTCTTGGGGTCTAAAGTTGGTCTGAAGACTGAACCTCCCCCAACCTCCACCTCTGCCAGGTTTTCTCACCTTGCTTTCACACCATGCCTGTGCTTCTGCCCGACTCCTGTAAGCAATGTCCTCGTACTGAGCTTTGACATCTGCAGTGATCCCATCCAAGCCAAGACCTTGGCTGTTGTCCACCTGCATGACCACTGAAGTATTCAACATCTGGGCCTGCAGCTGGTGAACCTCCTGGTGATGACATGGGGCTGAGATGGTCAGAGATGGGGGTCCCACTGTGCTCCCAGCCCCCAGCTGCTCCCTCCCCCAGGCCCTGCACCTTGGACCAAGCAGAAGATGGATTACCACATCCCACCATTAACCACGGGGGATCAGCTGCCCTGGGTTACCCCTTCCTCCTCTCTCCTTTTGGATAAGCAACTCCAAACCCCAGCTGGGAAATGCAATGGGGCAGCAGGGAGGGTTCTTACCTCTCTGTAGAACACTCGCAGGAATTCAACCTCTTCTTTCAGGCTTTCCACCTTGGCCTCCAGCTTTGCTTTGGTTAAGAAAAAAGAGTCCATGTCCTGGAGATGCATTGGAGGTAGAAGAAGGAAGTTTGTTAGTGAGAACAGACTCAGGGCTACTCTTGAGGTGAGGCACCTTCCGTGCTGGGACCAGCTCCCATTACACCCTCACTGCTGGTTGGAGTTCATCAAACCCAAGCACCAGCTTGGAGTTGTTTGCTGCACTGCTTTGGGGAGATAAATCACTGCATGCACCCCAAAGACGCGACCCAAACAAACAGCCCCTTGCTCACCTTCTTGAGGGCAACAACCTCACTCTCAGCACGTGCCCGTTGGCTGTGTTCATCCTTGTACCTGTGTGGGAAAATGGGAAATCTTTCTTGGAGTTCAGCACAATTGCATCTTTCTTTGTATTTCTACAGGATTTCTTTCAGGAAGTGAAACACAACCTCAGTTTTCTCCATCTTTTTGAACTGGGACCTCATTTTGTATATTGAGGTCATGGTAGATCTCTCCACTCGTTCTCTGGGAGCCATTTAACTACCACAAAAATTTCACATTCTTTGCCTGTTTACAAGTCTTGACCATTTTGAGACCTGCACTCACATTTCCCATGTTGTTTTTTTTTTTACTTACATTTTCTTGTTGGTTTCCAAAACCTGCTCTGCTTCTTTCAGGTCTTTTTCTAGCTGGGCTCTGCTCTGCTTAAGTGCTTCCAGCTGCTTCTTCAAGTTACCAACAGAAGCCTCCACCATGGGTCTGGTGGGATCCTTGCAGTGCTTTTGACCCTGCAGGAAGCTCCACTTGGTCTCCAGCACCTTGTTCTGCTGTTCCAGGAGTCGGACCTGAATCCCAGAAAGCAAAATAGGAAATGAGATCCGGGTTAAGAGGGTAACAGCCCTGAAACCTCTGTTCCTCTTCTTGGGCCAGGGCAGTGCAGCATTTCCTATTCCTATGACCTGTTGTGCGCGGGCTCCTCCTGGGACACCCTTGTGGAAAGGTAGGAAAAGCAAATGACTTCTGGAAAGGAGAGGTTTGCAATAAGCTGGGGAGGGGCAAAGAAGAAGGGGAAGGATCTGGATGATGATTAAATGGATTTTAACTTGTTCCCAAGGCCTAGAGACCCAAGCAGTGGTGCCTGTATGCTGGAGCTTCCCCAGTAAGCACCTTGGTGCTCGACTTGCCCTCAATGTCTAACATGAGCTGTCATACAAGGATTCCATGCCCTTTCCATGCTGGACACCTCTGGGAGGGGTTCTTTGCTCACCTTGTCAATGAAAGAAGCAAATTTGTTGTTGAGGGTCTTGATCTGTTCCTTCTCTTGGTACTTCACCTTTTGAACCTTTGGGTCGAGTTCCAGACTGAGTGGTTTGAGCAGTTCCTCATTGATGGTGATGGGTGTGATGGTCCATGGCCTGGAGACTCCACCAACCCTGTAGCCAAAGCCAGTACCTCTGTAGCTGAACCCTGTGCCAGCTGCACCAAATCCATGTCCCAGAGGAGGACACCTTCCAACAGCTATTCTGGGCCTGGAGCATCTCAGACCATCAAGACTTCTGCTGCTGAAGTTATTTAGGCTGTGGTAGCCCATGCCACCCCCCCAGTGACATGAGGCAGTGCTGAAACCACCTCGAATCCTGGGAAAAACTACAGAGGAAGAGCCAGAATTCCTGCCAGGACAGCAGGACATGGTTGCTGGTGAGAGAGGGATTGGTGCAGGCAATGTGCTGGGAGTAGATTCCAGGGTGCAGTTCCCTCTGTCCACACTGGAGCTCTTTCTTCCTTTTATTTGTGTGGAAAACAGGGTGAGGCTGCATGAAACTTCCTCAAAATGTTTATGATGCAAAGGATGGGAACTATTTAGCATATTTTGTACTCCCCAGCAGGGACAGCAACAGCACGTTTGTCCCGTAAAGGCTGGAAGAATGCTGTTGAGTCAGAGAGGTTCTACTTAGGTCTTGTGCAAGAGCAACAAAAATTAGGGGAGTTGTGCTGGGTGAATTGTTTTTGGGAGACATGGGAAAAACTTCCCCATGGAGTGGGGAGAGTGTAAACTGCTTTCCTCTCAAAGGAGATCCCTATGATTTGCTGGTACCTCAGCTTGCAATTAAGAGCTTTGAAGGAGAATGTGATTCAACCTGCTCTTTAACAAAAACTATCAGTGGTCATAGAATGGTGAGGGCTGGAAGTGACCTCTGGAAACCATCGAGTCCAAACCCCCTGCCAAAGCAGGATCACCTAGAGCAGGTCACAGAGAAATGGGTAATAAATGGGAATTTCCTGCGAACTAATGAAAAAATCTTGCATCCAAGTTGGTGGTCAGTGACCACGTTTTCTTGGGTCTGCCTACACCAAGGTGATGTCTTTTAATGCCAGAGAAACATCTGTGGGCCCTAATCTATTTCTCAAGGTGATTTTCCTGCAGGCTGCTGATCCAGGTGTTTTCCCCCATGGCAATTTCTCTGGGAGTAACTGCTGATGAATTGAAATTCAAACCCATGCTTGGGAGACGGGGACTTTTGCAGCCACTTATTGGCCAAATCCTCAGGAAGCTGCCATCTCCTCCCCCATCAGCTTGGGTTCCCACCTGGTTTGGGGCAGGGCTGGGTTTGGTCCTTCACCTCCTACGCTGGACAATCCTCACTGCAACGTCAGGGCTTGGGTTCCTCCATCCTTGGCTGCTCACACGTCTGTGTCCAGGTCCTCGGAGGGATGGGGACAGCGTTGGGGACAGCGTCACTGAGTGGGAGGGTGGCGTGTCCTCCTGGGGCAGGGAGGGAAGTTTTAAACTAGTGATTTGGTTTTGTTTACTGCATTTCTTTCCCCTTCCCTGTTCAGTGGTTGGTGAGAATTGCAAGCCCAAATTACCAGCTTTGGTTTAGGATCTGGGAACTCTTGGACACTTTGGCTCCAGAGCTCCTGAAAGGAATGGGGCATGAGGAGATCTGGCATTAACCTCGGGATTGGCCCCAATCCTCATGTGCCAGGCCATGTTGCTCCAGACTGGAGCTGTATTTTGTGGCTCTCTGGATGTCTGCATCTCTTCTCTCCACATTGTCATCCAGAGAAATGTTTTCTGCTTTTGATGAGATCTCTGGAACCAACAGCAAGTGCTCCACGTTTCTGAGCAGAGATCTGAGGACAGGGGATGCAGAAGGATGGATTGCAGGGAGCCTGACCCAAAAAGAGAATGGGGCAGTGGGTAAAGCTGCAGGTTCTGCAATGCAGAAGGGAAGGATGTTTTAATGTCTTGTTGAATTGACTCAAAAAAAAAAACAAACCCCAAAATCCAAAAAATACCAAATGGTTTGAGCAAGCCCCATGGCTGCCCTATCCCTGGCAGTGTTGAAGACCAGATTGGATGGGGCTTGGAACAACCTGGGCTGGTGGGAGATGTCCCCATGGCCAGAGGGCTGGAACTCAATGAGTTGTTCCTTTTGTTAGCCTGATTCTATAATTTACTCCTTTCTTTCATTTGACCTCTGTAATTTTCTTGGCCTAAAGAAGTGTCATTTAATTCCCTCGGGACTGGAGCTGGACCCATGCAAGTGTGTTTCTTGGTTCCAGGGCTCTGCTGGTCTGTAACTGCAAACAGAAATCAGGGGAAGGGATGAGGGCAGGACAAAGCAGTGAAAGATTTGCCAAAAAAAAAAAAAAAAAGGCAAAATTTTACTTTAGATGGAGGTGATCTCTCAGATCAGAATTTCTAACCTAAATCTCCTCCCTTTCAGTTTAAACCCATTACCCCTTGTCCTAGCACTACTCTCTCTGCTGAAAACCCCCTGTTTCTCCTGTAGGCTCCTTCTCATCTTTATTTCTTGCAGAAGTGTCCACCCTGGGGAGAAGTTTACAGGAGAACTGAGCTTGGTCATTGCTTTGTGGTGAAACTGTTTGGCAAACTCCTGTGAATGTCAGCTTGGACTATATTCATGTATTTATCTATTTATTTTTCAACACAGGAGGTGGGATCAGGGTGACAAAGGTGCAGCAAAGGCTGATAAATCATTGCCTAGAAAATGAAATGGGTGATGTTCAGTCCCATCTTTGCTGAAATATCAAAAGGGGTTGTAACACAGTTGCAGGGCAGAGGTGTGTGGGAGCTGTGTGTGTTAAGGACTTTTGGGGATTTGGCCTAAAAGGAGTTCAGAGAGCTCAGCATCATTCACAGTCAGGCCCTGGATGCTGGGGAAGAAGCTGCTCCATGTGATCCTTGGCATCTTCCATGAAATGGAAGAAGTCGTGTTGGCTTCTTTTCTCAGTTTCTTGCTCTTGGGTTTTTAATTACAGACCTGGGCAGAGCTCAGCACCTCCAGCTTGTCTGAGCCAGCCCAGCTTCGAGCTGCTGACCCAACAGAAACCTCAGCTCAGGAGCATCTCACTGCCTGGGGATCCCAGCCTTGTTTAGCACTTGGCCTGACAGCTTTCTTGGCCATTCCAGGATGGTGATGGAGATGAATCCCTCCTGTTTTCCCTGCACAAGCTGCAGGTGTGGAACCAGCCATTCCAGAAGTTTAGCTCTGCTCCATGGGATCCATCTTTCCTGGCTCTAAAACATCTTTGAGAGTGCTCCTGGCATCTTCAGCCAACTGCCAAGAGCACTTCTGGTCCCACGGATGGAGGGAGGGCAGGAGGTGTTACTGAGGAATGGATCATTTGATCCAAAAGTGTCTGTTTCTCTCCTTTGACTGGTTGGGATGTAGGTGTTCATGGCCTGGTGAAACCAGCTCCACCTTTTGGTCTTGCTCTGTTTGCCTGTGCAACTTGGGAAACCTCCCAAAGCCCTTGGGTGTTTCTGCTCTCTGACCTCTATCTCCAAAACACTCGAAGTTCCTCCCCCTCTCCTGGACCAGGATGTGAAGAAGGAGATGGGCAGACTCTGAGTGACAGTGAGTGCCCGGGGCAGAGCTTCTAAACCTTCTTCTAAAATTACACTTTTAGATGAATTTTGTAATGGCAGAAAAAAAAAAATGGTTGATGAGCACAGACCTCAGACAGATATTTTGGACAATGCTTGAAATAGTGGAAGGTCTTTCATTTTCCTTCCCAGCTTCTCCTTCATCTGAGACCATGGAACCTGTGGAGTGTGGGAATGGATCCAAGGAAGGCTGCAGAAGGGTCTGGTGGAGTCACTATGTGGATGACCCAGATCTGATCTGGTGGCACCTGGAAGACCAGAACTCACATGAATTTTGGATGAGGGGCCTGAAACAAGGAGTTATGGCCAAGGACTGACACATTGGCACAACTGGGTGTTTCTGCTTCAAGGAGGGATGACTCCACATTTGCTCAGTGCTTTGCCCAGCTTGGCACTGCTGGATAAAAAGGGTTATTTGCATTCAAATGGGTTTTGCCTTTAAAAAGTGTGTCCCTTCCTTGTTGTTGGCGCCTCACCTTCTTCAGCATCACAAAGTCACCCTCTGCAGTCGTGTGCTTGTTGATCTCCTCTTCATACCTGTTGGGAAGGGGAAATAAATGAACATGGGTCTACAGCTTCCATACTGGCACTTGCCCTGGCCACTGTGGGCATATGGAAATCCTTCCTCCACACATCCCATGCAGAGTGCTTGTGGAGAGACTAAAGAGACTGGTCCCAGGGGCATTCCCCACTGGTGCACAGATCTTTGGAGAAAACAACAAAAATAGCTCCTGAGCTATGCACAGCTGTGTATTCCATGTAGCATCATTATATATATATATATATATATCATTGATAAGGATAGAAAGACAGCACCCTTGGGCTAGCTGGTGAGTGGAGGCCATCTAGAAAAGCTCCAAGGCCTTCATGAAAGGCAAGTTTTATCCTCCCAGAAGTTTCCTCTGTGAATGGGAGTCCTCTGTAAATTTTCTCAGGCCAGGAGGGCTGGGTGGAGCTGAGCTCATGGCCACCACACCTGGGTTAGTCAGAGGAGATGGGATCTCTGACGCCAGCTCTGCCGTGGCTTCAGGAGAGCTGGGGATGGCCAGAGAGGAGGTAGGGAGGACAACAACCTGGGCAAGGAGAGCCAAGGTCTGGATCAGCAAATCCCACTCTTGGGCAAGGATAAAAGGCAGCTATAGCCATGGGGTGGTGCTCAGCTGAAATGAAATGATTCAATGGAGGAGATGAAAGTCAGGAGTTCAAAGGATGGAGTCCATGCAGCTGTAATAGAACATCAGCCTCCCATGGCCTTTGCCTGAAAGTAGATTTCTTCAGAACAGGCACATCCAACCCTTAAAATCACTTCCATGAAGCCTAGCCTGTGTTCTAGACCTGGGGGTCTCTAAGCTCTTAGCCTGTAGGAAAAACAGTTTGTCATTTGTCTAATTAATTGCCCCATGGATCAGTATTTGACTCAAAACAGCAAAGCAATAGGAAGAACATTTGGAATTCACAAAGATTAAGAGAGAGAAAGGTAAGAAGAACAAATTCCTAGGAAGTGGGGGCAGATGATGCAGTGATGTCCTTTTGGTGGGTGTCAGATAATGGTCCCTGCCAGCCACCTGTATGATATAATTGAGGTTTTGCCTAAAGATTCCCTGATCTGGATCCAGAAGGAAAAATTGCCACTTTATGTCAGATGAAAGCAAAGTCTGAACCTCTTCTATGACGTGGCCTTAGCCACGTGTCAAAGTATTTCTTGCCTGAACTCGTGGGGCACCCAAGGGTCTTTTCTCTCTTGAGCCACCTCTGTTGCTGCCTTGCTGCTGCAGACTGTGCTGATGTTACCCATTGCTTTTCAAAATTTAAAGTTGCTTTTGCCAGGGACCTGTGGGAAGAAGGACCTTGCAGGACACTCTCTGACCCAGTTAGTCAGTGTTGGGAATTTGGGTGTTTCACCTAAGTTCCATTCTTTGGGCTTTCTTCTTTAGCTGATGGAAAAGGATATTTATTGCCAGAATGTGATTTGTCCCTTCCTAAAATGAATGAGGAAAATTTGGCTGGCTGATCTGTAGCAGACCATTAGGGCTTAAATGGCCAAACTGACACAGGACAGATTTTTTTTTTTTTTTTCTGTTAAACATTTATTTTCTGAAGGCACAGAGAACTGTTACAAAGGAAGGCTCAAAGCAGAGCATGGATGATGATTTCTCTTCCCCCAGGCAGTCATTTCTATTCTGATGCTACTCTGGGGCCAGAGGCACTGTTGGTAAAGGTGGCAGAAAGTGTCAGCCAGGTGATGTCCCAAGAAAGGGAGAGCAGAGGGGTTTGGGTGGAATGCACGTGCCCTGGCTGTGAATCACAGCCTGCTCTGAGCTCTCACCTCTTGTTTTTCTGGTTCTAGACTGACAATTTAAGCTCCTTTACTTATTCATGTCCATTAAGCATTGTATCCCTCCTGGGCATGGTAGCAGACACTGGCACTTGATAGATGTTCTTCCAAAGTGCCAAGAATGGATGAGAGAGGGAACACCTCCTCCTAAGAGCCTAGAGAGCTTATGAGCTGAGCTGAAACCTGTGCCCAAGAATTTGGTGACTTTCCCCATGTGAGAAGCTAAATCTTGACTTTCAGAAGTGCTAAAACTATCCAATACATTGATATTAAGGGGCACCATAGTATTTAAAAAAGAAAAAAAGAGGAAAAAAAATAATTTAAGCACACACTTCTAATTAATGTTTCTTTTAAGACAGTTTTTCTCGTCTGGAAAGTAACCCCCATCAGTAGGAAATGTGTGTTCAGGGCATTCAGGTTCCATCCTGGTCCATATTAAAATAGTGACACAGGAGATGAAACCATTTGGAAAGTGTAAGATTCTGGATGAGCTAAGCTGTTGAGAAGCTGCTCCCAAACCTCTGTGGATGACCATCAGAGCCTTTAAAAGATTCACCCCTCCCTGCAAAAAAAAGGCATAGATGTGGCCCAATGGGTAGAAAATTTCTGCTGCCATTTATGCAGCAGCTAAAGAGGGGAGAAATGAGTCCACATTTCAGTCCTTCCTGAAGTTTTGGGCTTGCCTGGGGTCTTTTAACTCATCCAGGAATACGAGAGTGAAGTAAAACTGGACAGGTTTCTTTTAGTGTGTGTCTTGCTCACCTGATCTTGAAGTCTTCAGCAGAATCTTGCTTTGCCTTCAGCTCTGAGCTGAGCCACAGCCTGTCCTCTCCCAGAGCCTCCAGCTGCCTCCTCATGTTGCTGATGTATGCATCAGACATGGGTTCAAGGTTATTTTTCACAATTGTTTGGTCTTTCAAGAGGCTCCATTTGGTCTCCAGGACTTTATTTTGTTGCTCCAGGAACGGCACCTGAAACCCATCAGAGCAATTTGCATCATTTGAGATCATCACCTTAAAACCTGCCTCGTTTTTCATGAGATGGGGGCTTGATATAAGGTGTTTTTGGTTTTATGTCATTTTTTTATGGGCTTTATTGGACATGCCATTGAAATCTCAGTGATACGAAGACTTGCATGGCAGGAGCAACATTCAACTGCAAAAAAGCCTGAAAAATGAATTTACACCATACCCAGATTGTCTATAGAGCTCTGACAAAATGAAGCTGTACTTAGGGAGGTAAAAAGCTGGGGAAAAAATCCTTATCTCTGTGAATTAAGCATTTAGAGGTAAATTTATAATGTTGAGAGCAATCCTGACCCTACTCTCCAGAGAATGCCAAACATGCACAGTGTGCACTTAATGTACATCATGCTTCCCACTAGTGCCTCAGTCATTCTGCTGGGTTGTGGCAGGGGTGCAATCTCCTGTGCAACCCCAGCACAGTATCTAACTATTTTTTCTTTTTTTTGATAGGGGCTTTGGTGCTTTTGTAGTTTGCCTCATTTCTGCTCTTCAGGAGATCGGAGGGGGGAAGCTAAACTTTCCTCACCAAAAGGGTCTTTAACTATCTTGCAGCCTGTGTGGGGACATTATTCTTCCCAAAGAGGAGGAATCTGGGGGGTTTGATGGGTCTTTGCCCTAATTGTGGTAATGGCAGTGACAGGATTTTGTGTGCCTGCAGTTAGTGCATCCGAACAGCAAGAGCCAATGTAGTTGTTTTCTTGGGAAAAACTAGATTTATATCTCTACATCACGTAAAACCTGGAAAGATTACAAGGGTTTGGGTGTGATCAAGGTGTCATGAAAATGCTGAGATGGTGTAATGTAGATATTAAGATAAAGGGATGTTTAATGCCTGCTAGGGAGAGTTTTCTCTTTCCCCTCTGATATCTCTTACTCACAAGGAAATTCAGTGCCTGGGATTTGGGCTTACACCATTGCTCACAGACAACTCCCTCTGCTCTCATTCCACGTGGTACCCAAAAAAGGGCAAAAAGTTCATTTCTCTGCTGCCTTGACTCTCCCTGGGAAGTAGCACTGTGCTCATGGGTGCTTCTCCCAGAGCAGACAAGATGCTCAAAGGTCACTTCCAATGCCTCATCTGGATGCCCTTAACTTTCCAGGCATGGACATGCTTCTCTTGGACCCTGCAGCCCTTTGGGTATCTTAAGGTATGTCTCTCTTGAGGATGTCCATCCCCAGGCTGCACTGCTCTTCCTCAGAGGAGGCAGCAGCCCCTCTGCAGAGTGCTGCTGGGAGGTCAGAGCTTTCCCCAGGCAGTGAGAAGACACCGCAGGGGTAAGGAGCAGGAGATTGCAGAGGCACCTTTCAAGTGCATGCTTGTGCATGCCATTTCACGTGTGGAGGCCAGGCAGTCAACTGAGTTTGACCAGAAGGTCCCAGGAGGGTAACTTCCAGATGCTTGCCATCTCTTTTCATCTCTTTTTGCCTTTCAGTCACGCTTTTTCCTTCTCTCTTCTCTTCCCTTCTCTTCCCTTCTCTTGCCTTCTCTTCCCTTCTCTTCCCTTCTCTTTCTTCTCTTTTCCTCTTTCTATTTTCATCTCCATTCTTCCAATGTTTCCATTACAAACACTGGAATGAAGCTGAAATAACTGTTCTGGGAGTGTTTAACTGCTGTGTGTTACAACAAGCCACAGTTTTAAGAGGAAGGAGCTTCTGTGACTAAGCTACCAACCATCTGTCCCAAAGAACTCTATAAAAAATTTATGGGTGTTAATTAGCTACCAGTTCCCTCCACACACTGCAAATTCTAGCCCATTCATTTCTCTAAGACTAAAGCTTAGATGCCTGGAAGTGTTCAAGGCCAGGTCTGATGGGGCTTTCAGCAACCCAGTTGGGTTGGAACTGGATGAGATTTAAGGTCCCTTCCCACCCAACCCATTCTATGATTCTATGATCTGTCACTTTGTAGCTTTCAGCCAGATGATGCTCTGCTTTTACTTCTCAATTAATTTCTCCCGATTAGTCAGAACCACATCTAACATTGCTCCACCTCCTCTGGTTTTCTCCACCTTCTCAAAACAGCATTTTGTCTCCAGTGTATTCCAGGAATGTGAAGGAACATTGGATCTCAATGACTTTCATTTTTCAACATGTACCCCATCCTTGGATATTTTTATAGCTATTGGATGAGCAACATCTAATTCAGCATAGCACATGGATGCATATGGACCAGATCCTCCCCCTGCTCATAGTCGAGGAAGAGGGAACACATGAGTTTCGAGGCCTGAGGGAAACACCTGAAGCAGTGTGGGCAGTGAAGCAGAAAGGGAATGCTTTCAACCCCCTCATCTTTGCCCTGCTGGCACCTACATTTAGGGAAGAGAGCTCACAGTAGAAAGGGTTTTGAGATGGGCTGATAGACCTGAACAAGTCAGGTGGTTGCTCTGACTCCCCTGGTAATTAGTTCCCCATTGTTAGAGATTTGTGCTGGTACAACACACACTTGGCACTGCCCTTCGTGCCCCCTGGGAACCAGGCTGCTGAATGTTGTATTGGCTGGAAGATGCAGAGTAAATGAATTTTAGACTTTTTCCCATGTGCCTGGCCCCTGCCTTGGCGTGCCCTGTGTTTAGCTCTGAGGTGTTTTACTTGCACGGGAGGGAGAACATTGGGATCAACAGCAAACCTCCCTGTGGTGCTACCCCGTGCCTGTGTGTTTTGGCTGCTACTGGAGTGATGCAGGAACTGTGGGTGAGGAGCAAAAATCTGCACATTTCACTGGGCAGGGCTGTAGGAAAAGTGCTTGTTATCTGCATTTGCATTCTGCTCCATGTCTTTAATTAAAAGGTCCCCACAATAGAATAAATTACACATGCATTTTTATTAGACAAACACCAGAAGTGAAGAGAGACAAACAGTCATGGGACATGTTTTATATACAAAACCCGGCCAGGAAATGCTGAGCTGTAACAAAGCAAGTTGCAAATTTAAAACAGTTGGACTTGCATTCAATAACAGACACACCACGTGCTAGACAACCCAGCTGGGAGGGAGTTCCTAAGGTGAGGTTCCTGTGTGACAAGGCATAGGGTTTAGGTGGCCCTCATTCTGCTGACCCCAACTATGCTTTAGTAAAGCACCAGTGCTAAGGTGCATTCTGGCAAGTGAATTTGTCTGGAAAGGAGTTTTTAGCTTCTGTAACTTCTTCTGGTGGAGGAGGTCGAGACGAACTTCATGCTGGAGCTACTGCTGCCTCCAAGGTTGGTGCTGCAAACCCCAGGACCACTTCCACAGTTGAAGCTGTTCCCCATATTGCAGATTCCCCCTCCCATGTTGAGGTTGTTTCCTCCTCCATATCCTGTTCCCACAGTTGTTCTGGTCACAGCTGCAGGAAGGAGAAGGAAAAGTTTTCAGTCTCTCTGGGCACTGGCTTCACAGTGCAGAGAGACACTAATGCTAATCAGATAATTGAATATATGTTAGAGACTTACAGATATTCACTGGGACGCCATCTCCAGCCAGCCTGTTAGGGGAAAGAACACAGCAAGGTCAGAGGATAATTATGTCTCTTTATATTGGGGGGGCAGAAATAGGATATGTTTCTTAGAGAAAAATAAGAACTCGGCATAATTATTGCCGTTAGCTAGGACTGTCTTCCCCCCCTCCCCTAGTGCCCTCTTGAGTATATCTGAGCATCTCCAGTGCTCACATTGCTTTACTTATCCAACAGCAGGACTGGAAGGGTTGTGTTTCCCACCCACCTGCACTCCTCCCCCTCCAGCAGTTTCCTGTAGGTCGCAATCTCGATGTCCAGGGCCAGCTTGACGTTCATCAGCTCCTGGTACTCCCGGAGCTGCCGGGCCAGGTCTGCCTTGGCCTGCTGTAGAGCATCTTCCAGGTCAGCCAGTTTGGCTTTGGCATCTTTGAGGGCCATCTCCCCACGCTCCTCAGCATCAGCAATGGCTGCTTTCAGACTTGCACACTATGGAGAGGAAACCCCCGGTCAGATTCCCCAAACAAGACTTAGATTTGTTCTTTGTCTACCCTGAAATCACCAGGTTTTGTTCTAGCACCATCAGTTTCACCAGTTTCAGTGACAGTTCCGTGGGAGAAAAGGGGACAAACTGAGTAGAACTTGCCTGGGTTGCCTCTGAGGTTTTCCCTCCCTCTCCCTCGAGAGTCAGGGGGTAAATTGGTTAAAAGCGTGGGGTTTTCCTGCTTCTTACCTGTTTCTTCACGCTGTCTGTTTTTTATTTATTCTTATTCTATTTATTCTATTTTTTTTTTTTCCCATAGTTGACTGGGCATCCAAGAAGTCAGAGCACAGCAAGAGTAGAGTCTGAGGTTTCTAGGCTGCCTTTTACCTGTTTCTTCACGCTGTCGATTTCAGAGCGGAGCCGCTGGACGTGGCGGTTGAGCTCGGAGATCTCCTGCTTGGTGTTACGGAGGTCATCCCCGTGCCTGCCTGCTGTAGCCTGCAGCTCTTCATACTGTCACAGAGAGAGGAACAATCACCCATGTTGGGGTAACATCCACTGAGTTTGGAGAAACCCAGGTTCCTGAAATCACCGAGCCCTCCTCCAGCCCTGACTAGCAGCTGATGTGCTGCTTCAGAATACTTGAGAAGGTTTTCTTGGAAGAGTCAGTTATCTGCTCAAGACAAGACATGAAGGTAAGAGCAGGGAAATCCCCCAGTTTCTTCACCTTGGTTTGGTACCAGGACTCTGCTTCAGCTCGGCTTCTGTTGGCGATGTCCTCGTACTGTGCTTTGACCTCTGAGATGATGCTGTCCAGGTCCAGGTTTCGGTTGTTGTCCATGGTGAGAACAACAGACGTGTCGGAGATCTGGGTCTGCATCTGGGACAGCTCCTGCAAAGGGCACGGGGGACTAGGTGAGGGAATTCACCTTTTCATCCCTTCAGATGAAGGTGCAGAGCTGGGAGAGGCTGCAGATTGCTATCTGAACAGCTAAGGTGGTTGGATGACTAAATAGGTGCAGGGTTTAGCATCTCCTGGGGGAAGAAATTATCGGCTTTTGGAGGAAAGAAGGGAGGGAAGCTCTAAGAGCAGGTTGCCACGTCTGGGGAAGTGGTTGTACTCACTGCTTCATAGAGGGCTCTCAGGAAATTAATTTCTTCAGTCAGTGCATCTGCCCTGGCTTGTAGTTCCACCTTGTTCATATAGGAACCATCCACATCCTGGAGAACAAGAGGTTTAGTTCATGGTTGAAACTCTTATTAGCAACTTGGGAACAGACATGTGACAATAACTGCATGTAACTGTCCAGGGAAGAAACCATTAAAAAAAAAAAAAAAAAGCTTTTGGAATATGAATGGACAGATGTGTGAATGAATCAGGGCTGAGAGCTCTAAAAGAGTTATCAGATGGTATTCTGTAATTTGCTCTCACCTTCTTGAGTGTCACAAATTCATTCTCTGCAATTGTACGCCTGTTGATTTCATCTTCATACCTAATGGAGGGAGGCAGAAGGAGCATTTGTTTAGGCAAGTAACAGATGGAGGTGATTTTACTTTGTTGGAATGAGCTTCCTTAAAAAGCATTTTGCATACAATGTTCTTTTCTCCTACAGAGCATCTGAATAAGAGACCATGAGTATGTTTCTCGGCTAAACTAGTTAAAACAAGTACATAAAACATTTTAAACAATCTGTTCTTTGGGGTTTTTTTTCTTTTTTCTTATTTCTGGCCATTAGTCATACTTTTTCTGCATGTCTGAGGCAAATTAAACGTGCTGACCTGAAACTCTCATACCTGCCACGTAATATTTTTTTCTCGGGAGGTAATTTAGTTAATAAGGCTTTGATCATATTCTAAGTTATTCCCTAAATGTTTCTGTGTTTGGATCTGTTACTCCATTACCATTTATCTCGAGAAAATGTCACAGCCTTCACTGCTGGGAATTCCTCTGTCCCAGATTCTCCTGGATCCCCCAGTTGGTTTAAAGATATTGCATGAAGAAAGGCTGCAGGTACCAAGGTAAGCAGACCACTAGCTCAATAGACTTACTTCTTCTTGAAATCCTCAACCAGGTACTGGGTGTTGATGAGCTCTCCCTCCAGCCTCCCTTTGTCACTCAGCAAACTGTTCAGCTGCATCCTGAGGTTGTTGATGTAAGTCTCAAAAAGTGGCTCCAGGTTGTTCTTAACTGTTTTCATCCCCTGCTCCTGGAGCAGGCTCCACTTGGTTTCCAGCACTTTATTTTGTTGCTCAAGGAATCGGACCTGCAAGCAGAAAAATCCAGTTTCAATATTTCAAAAAGATATTTTGAAAGAACAGAGATTCTGGAGAGCTTTTCTTGCAAATGTGGGCTCAGTCCTGGCTGAGGAGGTGAAGTACCCTTTCCAGATGGTTTTCATAGCCAAATCCTCATCTGGAGAGATGGGATTTGCTATTTGGCTGCGGGGACCCTGCTCATTATTGCAAACAAACTCCAGAATGATTACTGTTTTTCTTGCACCATGCTTCCCCTTCATTGCTTTGCTAAACCAAGGTCGGGTGCATGCATTTTGTGTGAAGAAGAATCAGAATACAGGAGCAAAACAGGGCTTGCACTCTTACTGCGAAAACAGCAATCAAGTGCCATTTCTCCTTCCCTCCTGTGTAGCTCCCCTACCCACAAAAACCTCCAAAAGGATGGAGCATTTTCCTTGAAACCAAAGAGGAGCTGCTCGAGCAGAGCAGAAATCATGCAGATGCTCTTGTGCATCTGATACAGTTAACAAGGAAATGAAGTGGACAGAGAGTGTCAGATCAGATTTTGCTATTTTGAACTAACAGTCCAAGCATGCTGGTACTGTTGCAGTGACCTCTTTAAATGCCCTTGAGGAAATTCAAGCAATGAGAAACTTGCTTCTCTCTGGTGCCAATTCATGTGATCCCTTTCTTGGTCATTTTAGATGTGTTCCTTGTATTTCATTTGACCCCCCCCCAAAACAAATGTTATCAGGGCTCCTATAATGCTCAATGGAGAGAGCCCAGCATATCCAGAAGGATGGGGCTGTCTTTCAGAGATTTTTTTTTCTTTTCTTTTTTTCCCCACTGCCTATGAGATGTCAAGCAGCAAATGAGGAGGACCTCAGATACTGGGTAATTAATTCATAGCAACCACCATGTAGTGGGTACATCTTCCAGTCTCATTCCTTACTTCTATTCCTTCTTGATCAGCTTCAGCCCTCATCCAGCAGCTAAGAAAAGAGTTCTCATTAAAAAAAAATCTAGGGAAGCTAATGTCTCACCTTGTCAATGAAGGAGGCAAATTTGTTATTGAGAGTTTTGATCTGTTCCTTCTCCTCCTTTCGGATCCTTTGGATGCTGGGGTCAATCTCCAAGTTGAGAGGTTTCAGAAGGCTTTGGTTGACGGAGACTTCGTGGATGCCCCCAGCTGGGAATCCAGGGCTACCCACACCACCACCAAAGGCACCATATCCATAGCCCAGGTTAGCTGGCATACCAAAGCCACCACCATAGACGCTACCGGGGCCACCACCAAAACCTGCAGATCCATAGAAACTCCCACCCCTTCCAGCCACAGAGATCCTCTTGCATCCACCGACATTGTAGAGGCTTTTGCTTCCAAAGCCACCACCAACCCTCCCAAAGCCACTGCCAGCATTGCAGCTTCCAACCCGGGTGACAGAGCGTGAACTGAAGCTGGTGCGGCAGGTGTTGGGGACGATGGCAGAAGCAGCACTGAAGCCACTTCTCCCCCTCTGAATCCTCACGGTGGACTGGCGAGACATGGCTGGGAGTTTGGATTGGGATGGATGCTACAGGGAGAAGAAAGGAGCAAAGGTGCTGGCCTGGAGCAAGGAGTAGGAGGAAAAAAGGAGAAAGGTGAACCTGTGCTCTCCACAGGCTCAGGAGAGCCCTTTTATGCATTTATGAGGCTGGGATGGGTTTGATGAGGTGGATCGTCTTTCTGATTAATTAAGCTTGGCACGTCCAACAGCATTCTGGAGAGTGAACTCACTCCGCACACACGCCCTGCTGAAATAATACAGCCAGGTTCTGAGCAACAGTGCTATTGTTTGGGAATAACTGTTGCCTTCTGCTGTCTTTGTAGCCAGCCAGACACTTTGCCATATCAAAGCCCTTAAAAGTGGCAGTGAGTCACCCTGGGCACAGAGGGAGGAAAACACCGTTCAGAATGCCTGTCATTCAACACCTCTCTCCTGTGAAAACTTCATCCCTCAGGATTGCTTTTGCTCCTGTTGTGTTCACAAGCCAGGTTAAGAAAAGTCCCTGATGGTTTAGACAGGGGTCTGTGTTGGGAAGAGCAGTGCTGCACAGCAAACCTGGCAGTCAACTGGTTTGTCCTGGGGTTTTGTGGCAGGTACTGCACAGTCCCCTCTGCTCCCCAGTACATCTGCAGAAATAATTTTGCTTCCATCCCTGTGTTGGTTCAGCACCCTGAGCTGATCTCTTCTGAAAATCCTGCTTCTGCAGACTTACCCTTCTCTCACTAAAGAAAACTAAAATACAGGAATAAAAATGTTTTGATGACGCCTTTTGTTCATGTGTGGGGATTTTGACAGGTGCCATTGAGTTCTAACACAAGTAGTTGTGCCAGTACCTCAGCACAACATCAGAAGATTTTGGTATTTAAGGAGGGAAACAAACAAACAAAATTAAAAAAAAAAAAAAAAATAAAAAAAAAAAAAAAAAAAAAAAAAAAAAGTTGTGGGAATGGAGCTGCTTAGAATCCAGTGGCTCTATGGAAATTGAGTGCTCCAGGGCTGTTCCCAACTCAGCATTTATAAACACAACATTGTTTCCCAATGATTTAATCAGCTCTTCCAGCACTGCACACCTGAAACTGTCATCCTGCCTGCTTGAATCCACTAGGAAAGTGCTCTGTAGGGTTCCAACTGCTCAGGTCTGGACACAGCCAGACATCCTGGAGCTTTGCTTTCTCAGCTGCAGGTGCCTCTGCAACCCTTTGCTTTGCATTTACCATTGCAGGTAGTTTGAGTAACAAATCAAATAGAAAAATAAGGGAGGGAAATCCATCTTGAGGGATGTTTCTGGCCCTCGTTTTGTTTCAGGTTGTCGAGGAAAAGATGATCCATGTATCATTTATTTATACAAGAGGGTGAATTTACAGATGCATCCCCCCTAGCAGCTTCCTCTGTCCGGCTGTGACTCTGAGCAGCTGCTGGCAGCAGGAGAGGAATAACACAATATTTAGGGTGGAGGGATGTTGTGCTTCATCTGCCTCTGTCTTGCAAGGTACCCAGGCTCCAAGAAGGACTTTGTGTCCCCTTCGTCCTTGCTTGCAGTTGGATGCATTGCATTGGTGACTGAGTTTTTAAATGAAGGGGAGGAATTCAGAGCAATTATTAGTTTATTACTTAGTGTCTTTTACAAGGCTGAGCTCCTATTGTAAGGAAAGGCTTAATCCTGCAATTTTTGCCTGGCAGGGCTGTCTCTTTGGGTCTGACTGTCCACACACTTGCACCCAGGGGAACTAGAAGCAAGTGGGTTGCAACCACCAGGTCAGCATCCCAAGGTGGATGCTGTGATCCTTAGGGTTGTACCCACCAACTGACCGATGTCACAGCTTCCACACAGGAGATGGACTTCTCCACCACAGAGTGTTTGATTCATGAGATGCAAGTTTGCACCTAACAGCAAGATATGCAAAGGTAAATGCAAGTTGCCAGCCTTCTGAAATGCCTATGGGCTCCCTTGGGAACTGCTCTCTGGGGTCCCATCCAGCTCACGTAGCTTTGACTGTCTGAAAGCTTTTCTGTCTTCTTGTGCAGTCAGTGGAGATCACCAAATGGCAGATCCTCTAGTCCTAAGGGAAGTGGATGGAGAGACCCCTGAAGATGGCTTTCCACCTTCTCCAACCCTCCTTGGACAGACCAGATGACTGACTCAGGGTGTGTGGAGCTGGCCAGGATGAAACCCACTCTTGGTTACTAACAGTGTGATGCGTCAGTATTTTCCTTTTACCCCTCAGGCTCCTTTTACATATGAAACTGCTCTTTTTTGGCTAAAGAATACACCAACTGCGTTGGAGTCCATTGTTAATAATAGTAATAATACAGCTCCTCCAACCAAATAAAAAGAAATTAATTTCTTTCCATTTCACATTTGCACTAGGGTGGAGGTGATGCGGTTGTCACTCATCTGGAAGGAATTTGAGAGGTAATTACAAAAGGCAGAACTGGGAGCATGAGAAGCTGTAGCTACAGGTTTGGGGTATGGGGTGATGGCAAGGGGGCCCCCACCCTGCTCTGTTGATGAAACAGAGGGTTTCCAGGTAGCTCCTGGGGGAGTGTCTCCCATGCACCCTGCAGCTCCAGGCATGTAATGAAGCTTCTGCTTCCATGCAGATAGCTTCCTCTGATACAGACTTTTCCTCCTTCACCAGAGAATAATGCTTGGGCTCACTCAAGCTGTAGATCTTCCTCCCAAGCAGACAAAGGGAGCTGTGTTTGGGCAGGTCCCACTGACTGAGAATTCCCCCTGCCATGGCAGCTGTGAGGGTTAGCAGGCTTCAGAGCTTTTTTCTTCCTTTCTCTTCCTTGTTTCCCCAGGCTGAGCAGAAGGGGAAGGTCACAGTGGGTGCCAGTCCCACGCCAAGAAGCAGGAGATCCCTTCATCCCGTGCTGTGAACCTGAGGGTAAAGTCTTGGCTGAGTTTGGTCCCCGCATCATGCTGCTATCAAGGTAACAACTCTCCTTGGAGATGAGGAAAGAAAGCTCTGGCTCTATCAGGGCAATAAAGGCAACTCCTGCCCCCCTGTACTGAGAAATTTGAGCTGTTTTCTGTGTGCTCAACCAGGAGAAATTTCCAACAGCTTTCCATCACCTCCTCTTCATCTCTCTGCACCCCTGCTCCCCCCTAGCATCCACCCCACGAGCCTTTGGCTGAGGTTGGATGCTCTTTCTCAGACAAGCCTGGGTTTTTTTTTATTTTTTAGAAGTGCTTCTGTGTGATTTGTTTGCGAAAAACTGTGTGTATTTGTAAAATACGAGCATGTCTCAGTAACTTGGGTTCGTTCACCTGTGCTACCTAATCTCAGTTTAATTATCAGTAAAGTCAAGGCTGTAATTTAGGTTAATTGCTTAAATTAAAGCCTTTGGGTTAAATTTGGGCTGCTAACCTAAATGCAAACCCTACTCATTTTGACCATAATTTACTATTCCATCCCAAGTTAATGAAGTCCTGCTGGTTACCCTGAGCTGCTTCTGCAGATGACCAAGTGACCCCCAGTGTCCCTGAGCCATGGGGACAGGGACCTTGGAGACCTCCTGAGCAAGTGTCCGTGAATCCCATTTCCTGAAGGGATGAATTAGGATGAACTCAGAAGTTTTCCCATAGAAGTTGCCCCATGATGGGTGTTGCTCCTTTGAGCCTGTTCCCAGCAGTATCTGGAGGCAGTCAGCTATAACTACTGGATGGCTTTGAAGTGTAGGTGTGACCTGCTTTCTCCAGATAATTGTTTTCTGGGCTAGCACAGAGACACTGATGCAGCTCAGGTTTTTGGAATAAATTCACCTTCATTATTGCTGTTGTTGCCAGATGCTTTATGCAGAGCAGGAAGGTTTTGTTTCCCCCTCTGACCTGAGGTGGGCTGATACCTCATTTATCCTATTCTGCACGCAGCACCAGTGCTTGGATGGTGGTACCTGAAGGAACTTAAACATCCCAAACTGCACTGTAAAGATTTCTGAGCCTAACTTGAGTCCCTGGGTAGGGCTGCAGTGGCTGTGAGCTCCACCAAGCTCCTCCTGGAAAGCAGGGTCTTTCAACACTGAAGGCTGTTGCAGCAGTATTGGCCCATCCCGTCCCTTCTCATGGCCCCAGGGTACATCTCTTCTCCAGATAAAGAAAACCAAGTCCTGGAAGCATTGTGCTGGAAGTCCCCATTATTTCAGGTCAGTTCTGTGCCTGCATGTGATGTCCCCCAGCTCCATCCTGCATCAAGCACTGCTCCTGCTTTGAGTTTCCTTGCAAAGAGCTGGAGAACTCGTGTGACGTTTTATTTCTCCTTATTAAAACTGGATCCACACAGTGCTATGCTCAGAAGCAGGTAAGATAAACAAGGATCCTTCATGTGTCCTGGGAAGTGTATCCAGTCATGGTGCATCAATTTTATGGTTTATTTACCATGCCCATGAGCCCAGAGGTCCCCGCTGAGGTCTGTGAAAAGCCCAATTGCAAGGGATCTTGCTGCCCTGTTTAAATCTGAGAATATTGTCCTGCTGCTGGTTTTGCTGCGTCCTGTGTTGCCTTCCCTGCAGCTATGTCATGCCTTCTTTCATTTGCAAGCTGGGTAAACCATTTGCAAATTAAAACAAAAGAATTTTCTTTGATGACAATTCTGCTTTTGAGTCCAAAAGCTGCGAAGTTTCGTTCGGGAAATATGAAGGGGAGAGGCTGTAGCATTGCAGAGTCGGTATCATCACCATAGAAAACACTGAAATTAAATGCTGATTTAAAAAAAAAAACAAAACAGTTTTACAAAATGCGTGAGTTGCCAGCTAAAATTACTTGTCAAGTTTGACTTGAATATGGGAGTTTTGCAGATACCTGCAAATCAGAAGGTCATTAGCAGATGACTTTTTCCATCTGTTGTCTGCTTCCCCAGAGAGGAGCTGCCAGGGTGGGCTCTTAAAACAATTCCCATGGAAACAGAAACAAGACCAATAGATGCTGAGTGGTTTTTTTTTTTCCTTGGTAGCATCCTCAGACCACAGGAGAAGGACCCAACATGGATCTGGGGCACCAGACTGGTGGAGGCTGTGGAGATGCCCAGGTACTGCGGGGATGGGCAGGGGCAGTTCACAACCAGGTTCCAATGCTGGTGGTGGCACAGGTGTTTCCAGCTGATGGCACAGCAACACCTTGTGTCCACTTCTTTAAGAAACGAACCCAAAGCCCTTTATTTCTGACAATTTCAATTAAAAAAAAAAAAAAGCCACCAACAAATTAGAGTCAAGTGACAAGAGCCCCTAAGGGACACCAATGCCTCTGCTTTGCAAGCTTCACTCTGTGACCTTAAAACAGCCTCAGAAACATGGTCAGATGCTTGAAGACTGATGCAAACTGTTCAGTGGAGGAAATCCAACCCCTTCGCCCTTCACAAAGCCTCCTGGTGCACAGAGGTTGCGCTGACTTCCCAAACCCCTCCTCCCCTTGCCCCTTCCCATGCACTGGAGTGGAGACTCCTGGGTAGGAATCCCACCCCACCGTAGGACCTCTGGGTTTGCAGGGCAGCACTGTGCCTTCCTCTTGCTCTGGGTCCCCACCTGCTGGAGACACCAGGCTGGGTTGCCTGGTGCTGGCCCAACTCTCTGCACCCTGATGGTTGCATGGGCCCCGTTGACTCAGGAGCTGGGAGGTGTTTCCCTGGGGTGAGCGTGCCAGAAGACTGTGCACAAGGAGCCTTTGCCTTGTAGACATGGCCCCCTCTGCTCTCCTCTCCGTCTTGCCTGGGTGAACCCCCACCTGGACTTTGCAGGAGATGAGGAGTGGGCTGGTGGACACCAAATGGTCTCTCCTTCTGGGACCAGCAGCCCCAAAAAGTCTTCCAGAGTCCCCAAGATTCTTCCTGGGGAAGGCTCCAAGGAGGCTTTATAGCAGCCTTCCAGGACCTGAAGTAGGCTTACAAGAAAGCCCAGGAGGGACTTCTGGTAAGGGCGTGGAGTGATAAAGTGAAGGAGAACGGCTTAAAACTGGAAGAAGGGGGATTTAGGTTAGACATTATGAAGAAATTCTCCCCTGGGAGGGTGCTGAGCCCCTGGCCCATGTTTCCCAAGAAGATGTGGCTACCCCATCCCAGGCAGTGTTCCAGGCCAAACTGGACAGGTCTTGGAGCAACCTGGTCTAGTAGAACATGTCCCTGTCCTTGACAGAGAAGGGGGACTACATGATAAAGGTTCCTCCCAGACCATTCTGTGGTGTTGTGATCTGCTCCCCTCCTGCCCTGGCCCCTTTCCTCATCCTTTGTTCATTCTCCAGCTCCAGCCTTTGTAGAGGGGTTCCCACCCTGCACGGTGCTTCCAGTCACTGCTGCCAGGATTTGTGCCTGGCAGGGAGAAAGAGCCAGGGACAGGCAGCAGAGCCACAGGAGGGAGCCCAGGAACAGGGTGGGAGCCTGGCCAAAAACCTCTGCCCAGGCAGATCTCTGAAATCTCATGGGGGCCTCGTTGGGTGGTGGTGAATAT
>JAAWXA010000075.1:666463-728106 GCA_038090715.1 Florisuga fusca
GGGAGGGGCATGATGGGAACTGGGAACCCAGGTGCTGCAGCACCTTGGAAGACCTCAGATTCATTCAAAATGAAGCTGAGACCCCGAAGCAGGAGCAGCCAGGATGTTTACTGAAGTGTTTCCACATGCTGGAGAAACCTTGATGTGCAAACTGTCCCTGGAGACACCAGTGCTTTACCTGTGTCCCCCCCTCCTTGCTGGTGCTGCCCTCCCTCCAGATGCTCTCTCTGGCTTGGGAGATGTTTGGCTGCTCTGTTCCCTTCCCTGTTTGATGCTGTTCTTGCTGCCTCCTGGCTGTGGTGCTGGTGCCAGAGCTGGGCTCTTCTGCCCTAAAATTTCCTCCTGTAAATCAATGTCCAGGATGAGCTGTACCCCACATGTGCCAACTCACAATTCCCAGCTAAACCTTTGAGAATCACCTTCCTTTGCCCAACCCCTGGCTCTTTCTCTCTCCTGCAGTGAAGAGCAGAAAGGGCATCTCTGCAGTTAACCACAGTGGTGGGATTCATCCAGCTCTTGGCTTGCCTCTGAGGCAGCTTTTCCTACTTGTGCCTCAGTTCTCCATCCATCCCACCCTTCTTTCCACATTCCCCAGCCTGTCCCAGAGCCATGCCACAGTCTGAGTCCTAAAACTGAGGAATTTTCTTCAAAACAATGGTCCCTCCTCATGAACTGCCTACAGGAAATCCTCTCTGGGCTGGGGTACTCCTCCCTATCAGGATCATCAGAGAAGAAAAGCCAAAAAGCAGCAGATTTTAAAAATGACAGATGCTCTTTATTGGACCATACATATGGAAGGCCTACAAGTGAAGAGGCTGTAGCCATGAGGACAAGGGGTTAGAAATCAGTGCAGCAATTCATGTACACAGAAAGCAATAACCTTTCCCACAGGTGCCTGAGAAAACAGAAGGGGCTGAAAAAAATCTTTAGTTGCAGACAAAACATTTGGAGGTTGTAACACGTGGCCGAGGCTGTTGGAGCCTCTTGGAGGTGTTCTCATTGCTGGGGACCCGGGACTGTGGTTTCACGAGGCTGTCACTCCTGGTTTAGGATGAGTGAAACGTACGTGGGTGGCCGAGTGTGGCTGTCCCCATTCAGCAAAGTGCTTCCACTTGGCTTTCAATGTGTGACTTGGAGATGGGGAGCGAAGGAAGAACAAGGACTGTGCTGAAGGGGCCACCACCAGCGGCCACCACGGCTCTCCAAGGCCCCGTTGGTGATTTGTTACAACCTTAGCCAAAGATGCTCCAGATTCTTGCGGGGGGGTCCTGGTCTCCCCCCGCTTCCCCAGAAGTGAAGGACGGAGGAGGGAGAGGGTCTAGCACAGCTATTTACACCGTTGATTTCGTAGGGCAGCTCTTGCTTTTTGGAAGGCAGGGAACCCGGCGTCATCCACCCGGGCGGCCCCTGTGCTCTCTCCATCCTTATCTGATGCTCTTTTTGCTAGTGGTGGTCTTGGAAACGATCCTCACGCTGCCTCCTGTGCTGGAGCTGATGCCTCGGCTGCTGCCGGAGCTGAAGGTGCTGCCTCCACCATAGCTGAGCCCCCCACCAAACCCTCCACTCCCGGGCACTGGCAGGACCCTAAGGTGGGTTTGCCATGTCCTGCAGCCGTGGTCAGCAGTTCCAGCGGGATGGGCTACGGAGGCAGCAGCCTGGGCATGGGCGGAGGTCTGGGTGGAGGTCTCTGCATGGGAGGAGGCGGTGGCGGCGGCAGCGGCGGTTACAGCATCAGCAGCGGCCGCCTCCTCCCATGCAGAGACNGGGGGATCTGCACAAGGGGTGGGAAGGGGGGGTGATACTTACAGACGCTCACAGCTCCGACTCCCTCTCCAGCAAGCCTGTTGGGAAAGGGAAATATAATAAGCAATAATGGCAAAGCACAGAGAGGATATAATAGTAACCACTGGGACCATCTAATTAGGCTTTTGTGGCCTCCAGGAGGGCCTGTCACCTGGTGGGGTATGTCTGCATGGCAGGTGGAAGTGATATTGCCCATTTTTCTTGCATCAGGTTCTTAGAGCTGCAGAAACTCACCTTTCCCCAGAAGCTCACAATTTAAAATATCCCCCTCTCTGCCCTCGTTTCACATCCTGATGCTCTTTTGTATCTTTGCCAAGGTGGTGCTCTAGCCCATTGGGGTTAGCTCTCTCTTTGAGCCCACTGAGATGCACCCAGCTCTGAGGAGCAGCACACAACAGGTCCTTGTGCTTGTCCCCACCTGCTCTCCTCTCCTTCCAGCAGTTTCCTGTAGGTCGCAATCTCAATGTCCAGGGCCAGCTTGACGTTCATCAGCTCCTGGTACTCACGAAGTTGTCTGGCCAGGTCAGCCTTAGCCTTCTGCAGAGCATCTTCCAGCTCAGACAGTTTGGCCTTGGCATCCTTGAGGGCCATCTCCCCACGTTCCTCTGCCTCGGCGATGGCTGCTTGGAGGTTGGCACACTGTAAAAAAAAAAGGGAAAGAGAAATTAGTTTAACTTTGGCTACTCCAAACTGCTCTCCTGAGTACCTGCTGTGGTATTGTGGACACTGCCTCCCAGCAGAGCACCGAGAGCTCCTGATGGGCCATTGGGAATGTGCCATGGGGTGGGAGACTGGGGAACTGCAGCCATGATCCAAGCAAAGGATCAACATCTACAGATCTCTGCTTTCCCACCCACCTTTCCCGGGGTGGCTTAGTAGCTCACAGCTTTCTTCCCCAGCAAGATAGCAGCTGTCACAGCACATCCTTACACTGAGGGACCTTCTGTGGTGGGCAGAGACAAGAGGTGGCTGTGTCCTCTTTAATTCAGGGGAGGAAGTTTGGCCTTCTTGTCCTGCTCCAATGCCAGGAGCTGTCTCTTTCCTCCATGCCAAATCACCATCACCTCCTCCCTGCCTTCCACCAGGCAGCAGCTGTTTCTTCACACTCTTGTTACCTGTTTCTTCACACTCTCGATCTCATTCCGCAGCCTCTGGACCATCCGATTGATCTCAGAAATTTCTATCTTGGTGTTCCGGAGGTCATCCCCGTGCCGCCCAGCAGAGACCTGGAGCTCCTCATACTGATGGAGAAAGGAGAGAGTGCTGGTCAGGCACCACAGGGCTCAGGGTGTAATGATCCTTCCTCCATTAGTCCCACCACCCCTCCCCTGGTGTGACACCAGAAAAACCCATCTGTCAGTCTGGTTACCCACTTTGTTTTGGTACCAAGCCTCAGCCTCTGCCCGGCTCCGGTTGGCGATGTCCTCGTATTGTGCCTTGACCTCTGCGATGATGCTGTTGAGGTCCAGGCTTCGGTTGTTGTCCATGGACAGGACCACGGAGGTGTCAGATACTTGCTGCTGCATCTGGGACAATTCCTGCAGAAGATGGAAAAAATGGTCTGGTGTCAGGTGGAACCCATACGGACCAGAGGTGCTTGGGAACCCCATCCCCTGAGTCATTTTCTTGCATTCCCGCTGCCCTGTCTCTAACAATCTACCCTTTTCTATGTCTCTCCTGCAATCTACTTCTAAAAAGGCAATGGCCACCTGCTCTCCGACTGCACTGAGCTTGGTGGCCAGAGCTTAGGGACATGGAGAGCTGCACAGCAGGGAGCTGTGGAGATGCTGTCATGGGGAGAGCTGAGTGCTTACCGCTTCGTAGAGAGCTCGCAGGAAGTTAATCTCATCTGCCAGTCCATCTGCTTTGGCCTGCAGCTCCACCTTGTTCATATAAGCACCATCCACATCCTAAAGAAAAGAAGAACAAAGCCGTTTCCTTGAACTCTGTCCATGCCAAGTTAATTTCATTGCCCATCCTATAATTCCCAGTTCACTCACCTTCTTGAGGACCACAAACTCATTCTCTGCACCAGTGCGCCGGTTGATCTCATCTTCGTATCTGGTAGGAGAAAAGAATTCAAGGATTTTAGTGGAAAAGAAGAGAAAGGCAACGTGGAACAAAGAGATGAGACCATTGCAGTCCCATTTGTTGTGGCTCTCAGAAATGTCCCTCACTCCCCACCTGTTTACAGGCCAGAGCAGATGCAGAGCAAAGGGTTAATGACTGAGCCTGCAAGAGTCCATGGTGTGAGTAGTCCCAGCTAAAATTAATAGATTTTAATCACTGCCCTGAAAGTCAAGCTCATACATAACTGTGTGCAGGGTCAGGAGGAAGCAGGAGGAGGTGTTCTTGGTGACCTTTGCCCAAAGCAAAGTTATGCAAAAGTCTTTCAACAAAGCTGCCTTGCAATACCTACAAATATATAATAATGTAATAGTTTGATATTTGATATTACAATGATGCTAATGGCTCTGAATAGTCTGCTGGAGCATTTAATTAAAAAAAAAAAAAAAAAAAGGTCTGTGATTCTTTAGCAGTGGTTGTGAAAGTGCAGATCATTATGCCTCAGACTGCTTCTGTGGAAGATTTCATGGCTCTGAGCAACATCCTCTCATCAGATAATCAGGGCAGGGCTTAGCTAGAAAGTAGACAAAACATGTAGGTTGTTGAGGCAAAGACCTGAATTTTCAGGGCAGGTTCATGCCAGTCCAACTAATATTGGCAGAGACATCACTGCAGATGGATTGCTGAGCGGACATGGGAAGAAATGGAAATTAGCCAGTGGACTGGAAAACAACTCTAGACTTGAAATAAAATATATTCTCTTTTCCAGGCAGTGGCTCCAAAACTCAGACAATATCATTTGTCCTTTTTGGCCTGATGGGTATTTCTAAAAGCCTATGAAACAGAACAAGACCTGAAGTGCACCCATCTACAGCACACCAGGAGCTATGCGAGTCTGTCCCGTCAGCTAGAAGTGCCATCTCCCCACTCCTACCCCAAAAAATGTGTCTCTTCACATCCTTAAGTACCTAATATAAAAATATTTCAGGCCTCCAGGGTGTTTTTTTCAAATTTTCACCAGGCCAGATCTGGTTGAATAAGGGGGAGATCGTTCTCACCAGAGTCCAGCCAGCTAAAACCAAACGGCCTCGCCAAAAAAAAAACCAAACACCTAAATGTCCCTTTTAGTCCGCAGATGCTGACTGGTGTGTCCTTAACGTGACTCATCCCACCTCCTCTGGGCACCTTATCTCAGGGTGGCATTAATTGCCTCCTCAGGGAAATCGTTTTCTTTGACAAGTATGGGGCTGAGGAGCACATCCAGGTCACCTGGGGCTGTCTGGCAAGGCTGGGATTTCCTTTGCAAAAAAGAGGAATGGGAGATTTGGGATCTGGTAACTCATGGTTGTGTTTCATTCATTTTTGCACGTCCCTTGTACCCATGGGTTGTGCATTTTTCCATCTCCAGGTGTATTATTTTGGGAGGGATCAGACAGTGACCTCCACTACACCGGAGCAGCTTCCCACGGGTGCATGGATTCTGTGCTAAGTGATGATTCAGCACGTAAAAGAAACCTGACATGACCAGAGCTGATTCTGAGATCCAGTTTTGCTTTTATGTGTTCATTTTGCAAACTGGAAGAGGAACACACAGGTGTTCACCAGTGGGCACAAACCACCCGCCCTGATTTTCCTGTCTGCTGATCATCTACGTTACAGAGCACAATTTCTTACTTGTTCTTGAAGTCTTCCACCATGTCCTGCATGTTCCTCAGTTCAGAGTCCAACCTTCCCCTCTCTCCCATAAGGCTGTCCAGCTGCCGCCTGAGGTTGTTGACGAAAGCTTCAAAAAGGGGTTCAAGGGACTTCCTGGTGACTGTGTGACCTTGCTCTTGGAGGAGGCTCCACTTGGTCTCCAGCACTTTGTTTTGCTGCTCCAAAAACCGAACCTGGGAGAAACAAAACCAGACACATGCTGAGCCCAAGTGAACAATGTGCAAAAAAACCTCACTGCCGGGAAAAGGAGGGATCATTCAACACAGAAAGAAAAGGTCAAGAGACACTGGGACAACTGGGAGAAAATTAGTGGGGTATTCCTAGTTTAAGGCACTAAATTCTCGACAGTACCAAAAGCAGCCAAGATTTTTAGAGAGATTTTTCAAGAGCTATTAAGCAGGCCAAACACTCGTATTTGCAATTTTATGTGCTTTTCCACACACTCATCCCCCCTTGCTGGGTTAAGTTGGTGTTATCCCATTGAGTTGTGTAGAGTTTTGCCATTTTACAACCAGTAGAAGATCCATCTGGCCCCCATGATGTTTTGTACTGGGAGGATGGGAATTTACTTTTTCAATAAAATAAGGCACTGAAAAACTTACCCTTGCAAAGAGGAAACATCAGGCAGTTCTTAGCTTTCAGCCAAACCTACGCTGCTTGCCAGCTGGGATTGGTTTAGGCAAGCCCCAAAATCCAAAGTTTCTTCCTGTTGTTCTTTCCCAAGACAATGCACAACTTGATGTTTAAGACCCAACTCTCACCTTGTCGATGAAGGAGGCAAATTTGTTGTTGAGGGTCTTGATCTGCTCCCGCTCCTGTGTTCGCACCTTCTGGATTTCTGGGTCGATGTCCAGCTTGAGCGGTGCCAGGAGGCTCTGGTTGATGGTCACTTCATGGATGCCAGCAGGTGGGCAAACGGGAAACCCTGGGCCACCTCGGCCACCAAATCCAGGACCCCCCATCCCAAATCCACTGCCTAGCCCATAGCCGCCACCACCACCAGCTCCTCCTAAGCCAAAACCAGCGCCTGCTCCACCACCATAGCCAAGACCAAAGCCAGCTCCTCCACCAAAGCTGTATCCACCACCAGCTCCACTCCGTAGACCTCCACCAACCGAGCTGTAGGAAATTCTTTTGCTTCCACCAAGGTTATAGAGACTCCTGCTGCCAAAGCCACCACCAGCTCCGAAGCCTCCTCCACCTCCGGCTCTTCCTCCTCCAACTCTGGAGACAGAGACAGAGCTAAAACTGCTCCTGGAACCACTGCCACCTCCTACAATAGCAGAGCCTGAGCTAAAGCCCCTCATGCCTCCTCCAGTAGATGATCTGAAAGAGATCCGACTCATGGTGGCTTGTTCAATTAGAAATGCAAAGAGCAAGAGAAGAGAAGGAAAAAAAAAACCCCAAGGCTGGTGAACAAAAGCTGCGCAGCAGGAAAAGAGCAGAGGGCAACGGAGACAGAAACCCCTGTGATGGGAGCGCTTGGGAGCCTCCTCTTTTATCTGCTTGGAAAACTTGGCACGGGAATTCAGAACTTGACGTGCCTTGCAGCAACTTGCCTTGTCAAACACACCTCAGCTCCAGCCAGGCACGGAAAAATGCATTGTTTGCAGGCAAGAAAGTAACGGAGTGAGGGAGCTCCCCCCTCCACCAAACCCTGCCGCTCTGACTCATGAAATTAGAATTGAATGGGACAACTCTGCTGAGGTCTGCGCTCAGCAGCAGGATGCAACACGATCCTCCCCAGACCCTGGGAGACAGTTTTCCTCAGGTGAGCCAAGGGCTCGCTCGTTTGAGTCATGTTCCTTGTGCTGAAGCTTCTGCAAGGTGAAGTTTGGGGTTTAGCACACCGGGATCTTAGCAAAAAGTCATCTCCCCTCATTGCAGGGGAAATTGAGAATTAGGTAGCATGGCTTTCAAAGGCAGTGAGTAATTTCTTTTTCCAAAATAACTTCAAGTTATTACATTAAACAGTATTATGAGACTTATAAAATAGCTTATTAAAGAGATGCCTGAAATGATTGCTCTTCTTTTGAATCTCCTTGTACAGCTCAGGGTTCAAATGCTCCCTGTGAAGCGAGTTTATTTGTCAATTCTTTTGCCACACACCCCCCCTCATATTTAACCATCAGTTTCCACACCATTTCTGGCTCTCCAAGATGTTCTGTGGAAAGGAATTCACCTCCTTTCCTTCCAGCTCTCTCCCACCCCCTCCTTCAATCAGCTGAGATCCTTCAGCCCCTGAGGAAGATGTTTCTAAAATCGCCTTTCCCCTTCATCTTGGGCTCTGGGGATTCTGGGATGCAATCCCCCCTGGTGAGGCTGGGTTGGACTTTAGGATGGTGTAAAGTCAGGAGCCCCAGGGACCCCTTCTCTTGTGTCCATGGAGGGCTGGACACAGGCTACAAGGGAAGGTAACCCCTTGAGCCCACCCAAAATATTTCCGTGAACCAGACCCTGCCCAGCCTCACCCTGGAGCTGCCAGGGCTGCCCACCTCAGCCAGGAGTGTGTCAGATAAAACAATAGCACAAGGCAGAGAGACAAAACCCCGAGCAGCTAAATCACAAAGCTTCCCAAAATCAGCTGCATGAGCAATAAGTACGGGAGCTTAATCCCAAACGAGAGGCTCAGGGGCATGTGCTGCATCTCCGAGCTTGTTTCTGTTGATGTGCTTCCAACTGCTGTTTTCTCTGTCTGGGAAATTGAAAGAAACTGTGTAGAAGGGGTTGGGTGTTTGGTTTTGGGTTTGTTTGTTTGTTTTTAATTTTTTTTCTTCGTTGTTGTTGTGGGGGGTTTTGTTGATGGGGTTTTTTCTCTTGGTTGTTTTTTTTTCTTGGTTTTTTTTTTCTCATTGCAGTCAGAATCCTCCAGCACTCGAAACTCTCCTCTCCTGCAAGAATCCCTGTGGCTGCCTCTTGCCAATAGCCGTGAGTCACCCACAACCTTGGGGCGTCGATCGGAGCTGATCCTTGGCTGGGGCTTTTGGAAGCACCCTCAGACAGCTGGGCTGTAGCAAGGGGGTGCTCTCACCTCGGGAGTGGAGATGTGGCAGCCTGGAAACCTGGAATTACACAGGGAAAACTGCACTCCATCTCCCACCCCCTGGAGTCACCAACCCCGATGTCACCTGATGAACTGGGGCAGCAAACCTTGATAACAACGCCAATGCAATAGCACTGGGGCTCTGCTGATCCTGAAAATCAATAAATTGTGTCACAAACAGGGCAGATGTGTGAAGATTTGCTTTCCTAAGCCTGCAGATGTGAATCCATGGACCCCGTGGCAGGGACCTTGCCTTTGCCTTTCCAAAGAGCTATGCAAAGTCACACCTGGGAACCAGAGCACAGCCTGCAAATGCTTTCATCAAAGCCAAGAGAAAGGATTCATGTTTAAGGCACTCATTACCTCCCCAGCTCTTCTAGGAAAGCAGACAATGGTAATTAAGTGGAATATTACAAAGGATTTGGAAGAGTAAACCAAACGATTGTTCAGGCACTAAAACCAGGCAAAATCTCACAGTGTCTCTTGTCTCCTTGCTCGGTTTCCTCTCATTCCTGGTTTCCCTGCTTGGTCCCTGTCACCTGTGTGCCCTGTCCTGCTCAGGGTGGCAGGTGCTGACCCCCCAGAGGGGAAGGATGCTGGCAGGGAGGGGGTGGGTTTGGGAGGCTGTGGGAAGGTGGTCTGGAGGGTAGAGAGCAGGGGCAGGAGGAGCAGAGGCAGCTGAGATGTTTGCAGGAGCTCAGCTGCCTGTGAGCACTGCTTTGGGGCTCTGCTGTTCACAGCATCACAGAATCCCAGACTGGTTTGGGTTGGAAGGGACCTTAAAGCTCATCCAGTCCCACTCCCTGCTATGGCCAGGGACATCTCCCACCAGCCCAGGGGGCTCCAAGCCCCATCCATGCCCAGCCACAGCTTCCTTGGGCAACCTGGGCCAGGGGCTCCCCACCCCCACCCCAATGATGAAAAAAATTTCCTCCTAATTCTTCTTGGTTTTCAGTGCAGGCTGGAAGGAGGACACTCAAATCTCTGCAGGTTAGCTAAGGTGAGGTTGTCATTAGCCACATTAATTCCTCACACCTCTGCTGTGTAATTCAGCACTGGCACAGATGACTGCAGAAACCGAGGTGACTCAGGAGTTTTTTGTAACCTTCATTAATTTTTGGCCTTTCTGTCTGCAACATCCACTGCAGACCGAGGGGATGGGGTTTGTCCCCAGACTTTGGTCTTTCTTGCTGCAGCTCCTTTGATTTTCTGGGCAAAGGGAGATTCGATGCTCCTGTGCCGGGGTGCATCTGGGTTTCAGTGAGGTTTCACCCAAGCTGGAAACCTGCTGGGCTGGTGTGGACTTGCTCTTCCCCACTGCACGGGGTTGTATAAAGCTGGAATGTTGAGAGGTCAGGGAAGAGCAAAGCGTCTGACTCTTTGAAATGCAATAAGGTGTGAGTGTTTGTCTGAGGGCTGGGCTTCCCCTCCTCCCCCTCCTGGTTTTTTTGCTGGGTTTTTTTCCTTTTTTTTTCTTTTCTTTTTTTTCTTTTTTCGTCTCCTTTTTGCACTGACAACTGACCAAAATACCCACACCAGCTGGTGACTTGCTCTGCTCCAGCTCACTGAAACCCTTCCTCATTCTAGATCACCCTGATAAGCTCCTCCTCCAGAGCCCTCTTCATGCTTGGTTTTGCTATCACCTTTTAAGAAAGCAAAAATTAAATACTGCTTTTGGTTACTTTCCCCAGCTTGCAGGGATGTGCAGTGCTCTCCCATGGAAGAAAGGCTTTTGGATTAACCCCAAGTATATGTTAAGAAATGAAAGGCAAGTAATATTGTCATCACTGAATTGATAAAATCCCACCCTCCTCCTCCTCCTCTTTTTTCCAATTTTTTTTTTTTTTTTTTTTTTTTTGGACAACTGATTTCAAGCTTTTCATTGTCATTTTATCAGAACTTTGAAACTTCTCCACAGAATTAAAGAGACAGCCCCCTCCAGCTGAGAGCTGGGAGTTTTTCATGCTACTGACTCTCATTTAGAATAAAAAGATTTAGGAATAAATAAATTCCAATCCAGTTTTATTGGACATGTTGAAAAAAAGAGAGGAGAAGGAAAACACAGCATCATATCACTCTCAATGAAGTATGAAAAGGTGCAATTTTCTGTCTTAATCACATTTTCACCACAGTAAGAGGCCACGATGGGAGGTTAGAGGGGTAAATACAGAGGGACAAATTTCAAAAAGGGACAAGTAGGGTTTGGGCACGGGTGGGCCCTTGGGTTCCTGCTCCTGCATCTGTGCCTGGCTGGAACCTGGCTGCACTTCCCAGCTTTCCAGAGAAACCTTCCCATAGTGGAGACTCTGAAATACCTTCAGGAGTGGGGTGGACCTGGCCCTTCAGGTGGTTTTCTAAGTGTAATTTTCACTGTCTCAGACTTTCACCTTGACTCCTGCTACCAAGACAGTGGGGAAAGTCAGTGAGACTTGGGCTGTTGGATTTTGACATTTCTTGAGCTATTCCAACCAAACCTAGAATGAGACAGGACAGCAGCTCACCCTAACTGCAAAATGATCTTCATTTTGAAGAACTCTCTGCCTCAGTTGTTATTTAGAATTTTTTAAAATCCTCCCATTTAGAAAACAAGCCCTTTTCCATGTGCTTTGGGCCTGCCACTGATGACTCTTCTGACAAAATACACCCACGAGATTATGTGTGAGGTGCTGCTCTGGGTAAATTTTCATTGGAGAAGGGAAAGGACAGGAATGGGAGAGTAGTTTTGGCTTCCTCTTAGATAAACTCATTGCAAGCTGAACTGGCATGGATGTGGGTGGTACTTTTCGGGTATCTCAGATGCTCCCAGCATCATCTCTGAACCACTGGCCAGGCTCTGTGCCTGACCAAACAGCTGCAGTGCTCAGCACATCTGGAACACAAGTATTATTCAAAGCTTGGCTGTGAATGGGGGGAAAAGGGGATTTTCCATCACACTCAAGTGACTCGGAAATGACTCCTGATGGGCTTTGTGCTCCCATAATTAGGGATATTTTAAAAGGGGCCCTACACTTGCAAACCATTGCCTGGGATCTGTCGGCTGCCTCCTGGGGTATTTCTACATAGCAGAAAAATGACCCATATCTCTGACAGAGATGATTTTCTTAACTTGTTTGATTCCTCCCAGCAGTGAAGGCAAAACAAGCTGAACTGAAGCTACTTTGCCAGCTCATCCCTGGGCTTCTGTGGGTCAGACCTGAGCTACAGCCCCAAGTTATTGCATCTTCACTGCTGTTTGATCTGTCTTAGCTGATGGCTGTCAGCTAGCCACAATTACAAACAAGCAGCTCAGCCTCATTAAAAGCAGATGAAAAAAAAAACCAATTCCCCATGCAGAAAATCATTCAGGCCCCTGGTTTTCTTTTAATCCTCTTTCAGGTACTTTGAGAGATCTGGTTAACACATGCTCTGATGCTTTTCTTCAGCTGTGATCCAAATGCTGGAGAGCAATGGTGTGAGGAGCAGGGAGAGAGGAGGGTGGAAGGATGGTGGTGGGCAGGATACAGGAGCAGTGTGGGGGTGATGGTTCTGGGAAGGGTTGGGTGTTGGTTTTACTCGGGCTGTGTAGCATTCTTCAGGCTTTGGCTTTTTATGCTCTTTTTGCTGGAGGAGGTTTTGGAGACAATTTTGACACCTGGGTTGATGCCTTTTCCACTGCCAGAGCTGAAATTCCCTCCAACGGTGCTCAGACCACTGCCTCCTCCATATCCACCTCCGAGACCACCACCACATACCAGTCCAAGTCCTCCTCCACTTCCAAAGCCATAACCTCCACCTCCACCACCACCTCCGAGACCGAAACCGCTTCCACCGCCTCCTCCAAGACCGAAACCGCTTCCACCGCCTCCTCCGCTGAGGCTCAGTCCACCAAATCCTCCTCCTAACCCAGCTCCACCAGCCATGCCAGAGCTGGAGCTGATGACAGCTGTAAGAAAGAGCAACCAGAGGGTTGGACATCTGCTTGGCAGTCACCCAGACCAAGAAGCTCATCATCAGGAGCCTGACCCACCGCATCCCAACTCCTGTCCCCTGTGCAAGCTGCTAATGCTGGTGAAAGGTTCTGAATGTCTTCTGTTGGGCAAAGCCTCCCCTTTCCCCAGGGTGCTCATGGCCTCTGCTCCCCTTGAGCCCACAGCAAGACAAGCATGGTGATACTTACAGTAGCTGATGGGGTTGAGGCCCTCTCCACTCAGCCTGTTGGGCACCAGATAAAGGAGAGGTTAGAGCACAGTGAAGAGCACAGGGGGACCAGCTGCTGGCAGGGGCAGTGCTACAGTCACTATTATTCCTGCAGGGATTTTGCTCCCACCTGCTCTCCTCCCCCTCCAGCAGTTTCCTGTAGGTCGCAATCTCGATGTCCAGGGCCAGCTTGACGTTCATCAGCTCCTGGTACTCCCGGAGCTGCCTGGCCATGTCAGCTTTGGCTTTCTGCAGGGCATCTTCCAGGTCAACCATCTTTGCCTTGGCATCCTTGAGGGCCATCTCCCCACGCTCCTCGGAGTCTCCGATGGCCGTTTGCAGGGTGGCACACTGTAAGAGGAGGGATTGGGCCCCCAAAATGCTACTTTTCTTTTTGGGTAAGAGTCATACAAGGAAAAAAAACCACTCTGGTTGGGGTGTTAATGAACAAAAGCTGTGTCTGAGGTTATTTGCCCACAGCTAACATTGCTGGGGTGGAAATGCCAGCCTGGCAAGGGTGATCTAATACCCAGCCCAGCTGGTACCCTTTCAGGAGGAAATCCAACGTGCTTAATGAGGTGCATCATGCTCTGTGGCTGCTAAAGTCCCTGATCAGCAAAGCAGGGCTGAGGTGCTACTTAGCAGAGCAGGGCTCCACGGGCTCCTTTTGCCAGTCCTACCTGATTCTTTGTGTTCTCTATCTCTGACCGGATCCTCTGGATCAATCTGCTGAGCTCAGAGATTTCCCCCTTTGTGTTGCGCAGATCATCCCCGTGCCTTCCAGCCGTGGCCTGCAGCTCCTCAAACTGAGGTTCAGAAGGAAGTGTAAACCGTCTGAGACGTCCAGGTGGACAAGACATGACTCGAAGAGCCTCAAGGAAGGACGGCAGCAGTAATTTTCTCTGGACATGCAGCCATGGCATCCATGGGTCTGCTCACCTTGGTTTGGTACCACGCCTCTGCCTCGGCCCGGCTCCTGTTGGCAATGTCCTCATACTGAGCTTTGACCTCAGAGATGATGCTGCTGAGGTCCAAGTCCCGGTTGTTGTCCATCGACAGGATGACAGCAGTGTCAGACACCTGGGTGCTGAGCTGAGCCAGCTCCTGGGAGAAAGCAGAGAGGATTCTGGGCCAGCTGTGCTTACCTGTTCCACTGCCATGGGTGGTGGCAGTCACTGCCCAGGGGTGACAAGGAGACAGAAGTCGGGGGGGGAGGGTGTCTGTACCGCATCGTAGAGGGCTCGGAGAAAACTGAGTTCATCGGTCAGGGCGTCCACCTTGGCCTCCAGCTCCACCTTATTCATGTAAGCAGCATCCACGTCCTGGAAAAGAGCAACCAAGGGTCCATCTGCAGCACCTGGGACCTTTTCTGTAGCTTGGCCAAGCCTGGAAATGAGGCTGCCCCATCCTCACTGCTGCAGGGGTGCTGCCTGAAGCTGCATCCTCCTGAGAGAGCACCAAGAGGACAGCTCATGGTCAACAGAAGTGCTGCGTGTGGCTTTGTTCATGGGTGAGGAAGGGGCTCCAGGCCACAGTTCCTCGGTCCCTGGCACTGCTGACCATCTTTGTTTCTACATGGTCTGTTTTGGCCATAGGTGTGTATGGCTGTGGGACAAGAATTCACTTCCATCCTCCAAGCCCCTGATTCCTTTCCCCCAAAACCACAATCCAAATGACAACTTTTGAAGGATGGGAATGGAGCTCCATGAGACCTCCCATCCTTAAGGGCTCTTCCAGCCTGGGCAATGGTTATGGTTAGCTCAGTAGCCATAACAGCTCCTGTCCCACTCACCTTCTTCAGCACCACAAATTCATTCTCTGCTGCTGTGCGTCGGTTGATTTCATCTTCATATCTGCGGGGAGAAAGGGAGAGACCTCAGTGAGCAGCACAATTGTGCAGGTGACACTGCAAAGATATCTGTGAGGGTTATGGCATTTCCAAAGAAACCTCCTGGAAACTACCCAGCTCAAATTTGTGAGAATCCCATTTCTAAAAGGGCTGAAACAACATTTTGACATCATGCAGATGGAACAAGGAGAGTAAAGTTGGTTTAGGTGATTTTCCTTTGCCAGTGTCCTCACAAGTTGTTGTGTCCTGGATAAATTGTGTGTTTTCTGATTGGAAAAATGTTGGTGGACATTTTCTCTGCTGCTGTCAAGGAAGACAGGGGTTCTGCAAGGGGAAGGCCCCCATAGGAGTGGTAAATTAGAGGGGAATTAGTTAGATGCTACGGTACAGGGTAGAGCACAGACTGCAGGTACTTTTTTTCCCCTTTCCTGTAGAAAGTTTGATGAATATTTCAGGTTAGTGTTCGACTTTCAGAAAGCTCAACAGAAGTGTGATTAGTCCCACTGCCTAATGCTAAGATGCACTGTTTGCATCCTGTCCCACCCCCAGGTGCCTGGATGTGCTGCTAACAGTCACTCACTTGTTCTTGAAGTCCTCAACAAGGTCTTGCATGTTCTTCAGCTCCCCGTCCATGCGTCCTCTCTCGTTGAGCAGGTTGGTCAGCTGCCGTTTCAGGTTGTTGATATAAGCCTCAAAGAGTGGATCCAGGTTGTTCTTGCCTGAGTTGTTCTTTTGACCCTGCTCCTGCAGGAGGGCCCATTTGGTCTCAAGCACCTTGTTCTGCTGCTCCAGGAAACGAACCTGAGCATTGGGAAGCCAAAGAGGGTTGTCAGAAGATAGCTGTGAGCATGCTGATGGCCAGTGATCAATAACTGTGACCAACACAAACCAAGGAAATCCCAAGCCAAGAGTTTTAGATCCAGCTGGAAATGTCCTCCAGATTATCCAGGGCTATGTCAGCCCATCCAGCAGCTACACAAAACTGCCCTCAGTGGGCAGCTTTCCAATTTAACCCAGCAAGGCAGAGAGCAGTCATTAGAAAATGTGGGTTCAGCCCTTTCTTATTTTAACATCTTTTGTTTTTTCTTTCTTTGTATCAGACACTTAGCTTCCTTCATGGATCAGAGTACTTCAGGTGAAAAGACAAGTCCTTGCCTTGCCTGTTTCCTCTATGTACTACATATTCACTCAAGTAAAAGCCAAGGAAGGACTTGAGTCAATATAAAAAGGGCTTTAATTTGGAGGCAGTAAAGCAACAAGGACCAAGATGTCTGCTGTGACTCTCCCTAGAGAGAGATGGTTAAGCAGCTGGATCTACACCTGAAAATGGTTGAACCCATTTGAGCTAAAATCTCTTATTTCTCAGGCACTGAACCTGAATCCTCTTATCAGGAGTCCCTAGTCTAGTTTTCTGCCTTGTAGCTGTTTAGAATAATGTTCTTATTTGATTAATGAAGAGATGCAGAAAGGAAATATGCAATAGATTGCAGGTCTATGAAGTCCTTTTTTTTTTTTGTAGCTACAAGACTCCCTCTCCACCACAGCTACACAGCACTTGATGAAGTCTCACCTTGTCAATGAAAGAAGCAAACTTGTTGTTGAGGGTCTTGATTTGCTCCTTCTCATCTTTTCGCACCTGATGGATGTTTGGATCTATCTCCAGGTTCAGTGGTGCCAGGAGGCTCTGGTTTACAGTCACTTCTTGGATTGTACCGACTCCAGTTGGTCCACCACCAAACCCCCCGTGGTTTCTGCCACCACCCATCCCTCCACTGAATCCTCCCAGTCCCCCTGCTCCACTAAAACCAAACCCTCCACCACCTCCTGGTCCACCACCAAAGCCAAGCCCACCAGCACCTCCACCAAAGCCATATCCAACACCAAGACCAAGTCCAAGACCGCCACCCACTCCACCACCACCACCACCACCTCCCAGGCCAGAGCCACCACAAGCTCCACTCCCAAAAGCAGCTCGGAAGCTGCTTCCAACACCAATGGATATTCTCTTGCTACCACCAAGGTTATAGAGGCTCCTGCTGCCAAAACCAGCACCACTGCCACCACCTCCTCCGATGAGCCTTCCAAAACCACCTCCACCTCCTCCAGCTCGTGCCACAGACATTGAACTAAAGCCAGCCCTGTTGCCACTTGGAATAATCGCTGAGGCAGTGCTGTAAGATCTGCCTCCACCTCCTGCTCTCATGCTGTAGGTTTGGCGGTTCATGGCAGCAGCAGAGGACAGCCCAGCACCGGGGAGAAGCAGCAGACAGAGTGCAGCTCTCTGATGGGAGGGAGCACAGGATGCCCTTTTTATCCCCCTGGGGATCTGGGCTTGGTTGCATGGAAGTCCAGTGATCAATTTAGTGCCTTCATGGTTTTGACGTGCCAGGCAGCCAGCTGTCAGACTGAAACTTGTTAAACATTGATTGGGCTCAAACACACCTACTGGAGCCAGCACAGAGCTGCTCAGCTAGAAGAGTTATCTAACTCCTGGTTTTTTGGCAGAGCAAGCTCAGCCTCACTGCAAAGCCTCTTCATGCTTCCAGAGTTGTATCATCCTATTGCCTAGCCATGAAGCAAGAAAAAAAATTTAAAGGGGTGCAAAAAAGAGGAACAGCCACCTGGCTACCTCTATGCTCTAAGATGCAGAAGATCAGCATAAAACTTAGTGGGGAGTCCTCTGAATTAACTGGAATGAAAGGCAACGAGATGAAAATGACGAATTCTGAGCAAAAATATTTCACTGGACTTCTTCACCTGAAGGCAGAGTGTGTGTGATGCTCAGGAAGCCTGACAGCTCTTTCAGGGCTCTCATTTATCCATCCTGCCTGCTCACACCAGTTGTGCAGAGACTGTTTGAGCTGACAGAATCACAGAATCATCAGAGTTGGAAGGGACCTCTAGAGATCATCCAGTCCAGCTCTCCCACTACAGCAGGATCACCCGGAGCACATTACACAGAATTGCATGCAGGAAGGGTTTGAATGTCTCCAGAGAAGGAGACTCCACAACCTCCCTGGGCAGCTGTTCCAGTGCTCTGTCACCCTCATAGTAGAAAAGTTTTTTCTCATATTTAAATGGAACTTCCTGTGCTCCAGACTGTGCCCATTGCCCCTTGTCCTGTCACTGGGAACTACTGAGAAGAGTCTGGCTGCATCTTCCTTGCACCCACCCTTTAGACACTCATAGACAAGATCTCCCCTCAGCCTCCTCTTCTCCAGGCTAACAAGAAGGTCCCGAACCATGATTGTCCCAGTGCAGAGAGGTCCCAAACTATGATTTTCCTCTGAGACACTGTGTCTAAATGTCTCGTCAAATTTTGGCCATTTCGTAATGGATCTTTAGTCTGTGAGAGTTTTCCAAGGCTTCCATTTTAGAGTCAGTGGCATCTTCAGAGGACAACTCCATCCCACCCAGAGGCTGTGGTTGCAATGTCTCCTGATGATGTCCAATACATTTTCATCTTGATCTAAAAAACATTTCAGTGAAAGGTACAGACTTTCTGAAAAACACTTTGCCTGGTTTGTGGAACTGTGTTATTTGCATGCAAACATTAAGATGTAACCAGTCTTGAGTTTCTAGCTCTTTACAAGTGTGATTTCTTTTCAAGACCTTTGAACCTTTCAGTTCAAAATGTTGCCAAAAGCAAAGATGTAACCTGCATGAAAAATACTCCCACAAATTCTCCTTATTCTACTTCCTGGAGTCCTTGGGAAAGAGAGCAAATTCAGTAGGGTGTGGTGACATGTTCTGGCACCTCAGACTTGGTGGAATTGCAATGTTTTTTTATTTTGTTCTCTGTATTTAAAAGCTCAGGTTGTTTTCAGCAGAGTAGTGTCCTGGTGGCATTGCCCACACGGCGTGCATGACTGGGGCTTAAACTCATTTATAGGACAGGACTCTGCATGCCCTTAGAGATTCATTCGTGTGCCTCGGTGCTACAAAACCATTAAGTATGAGCTAAAAATTCCACTGGCATCTCTGGAAGAAAAATTAAGCAGGCGCTTTGGATTCTACTAAATTTAGAAGACCAGCTACCTGATTATCCTTGGGGAAATGCTGCCAGGCAGGCTCAAACTGGGACAGTTGGGCCACTCAAGCAGAACTTCCTAGTGTGAAATTCCTGGTTGGTACAGCTCAGCTTGCTTCTCTTTGGAAAATGTTGGTCTGGTCTGAATCTGCCTGGGCTGTCCCTTGAAATTCATGAACATCTATTGCCCTGGTTATTTGCATAAAATTCAAAGCCCGGGTGTGATGGGAAAATGAGATTGTCTTCATGCTTTCTTGACCCCAATAAACGCAGATTGTCCTGAAGCTGACAAACAGGTTCAGAACAGATTTTAGAGCTGAATGAACATAATGTGATTAAAGGTGGGGCTGCCAACAAGAAAGGGGGAATTGTCATTTTAGGCTCCCACACTTGTTTTCCTTCATCCCACTGTCCACAAGGTATGTGAGTGATGCAAAGGTTGGGTGATAAATGCACCATTTCTTTACTGGCCTGGTTTGTAATGTGGAGGAGCTGAGGTTTCTGGGCTCCGTATGAAAAAGCAGATTCTGCATCAATCATTTGGGATCAGCTCCTCTAAACTACCAAGGGTCATGTCCAGAGTGACACGGAGCAGGATTTGACCTCCAGACTGCCCAAAAAAACTTCCACCTCACCTTTTTCTTCCAAACAGCCTGATCTACTTGAACATTTTCACACAGGCAGCAGAAAACAAGGGTTTTGCAATACTCAGGTGTTGAGAAGGACAGAGATGATTGAAGGTTTTCTCCCAGAAGTAGAAGAGCTGCTGGGCTGCTTTGGTACCCTGGGGAGCCAGCTTGTTATTGGTATGCAGGTGTTGTTTTGCAGGGAGGTGATCAACATTATTATGAGCTGTCGGGGCTCTGGGAGCTTCTCGTTTGGGTGTTTCTGTTTGTTATTTACATAGAAACAAGATGAAGTCCAAGTTGTATGCATTGAGAAAAGATGAAGATGACGATTTCAAAAAACATCCTCTTTAGGTGGGTGGGACACAAGGTCTGGTTCACTTGGCTTTCACCACCACCCCCCAGCCCATACAGTGTTACCATGGCACATCATTTATTAAAAATTAATTAGTGACCTGCTGCCTGACATCCAGCAAACCATTTTGCTTTCCATCACAAGAACACTGCAGACGTGGGGAACCTGAGACCACCTGAGGACACAGTCTCTGTGCTGGGAGAGAAGCAGAGGCAGGTGCTCAACCAGTGGGATCCAGTGGTGGGTTTCCATCCCTATCACACGCATGTGGACAGACTGAGCCTGGCAGGGTGGTGGAACTCATCCTCCAGCCCTGGAGAAGCTGGGGCAGAGGAGCTGTGAGTCAGCAGTGAAGTCTAGGAAGCAGAGTGGGATGTCGGGGAATAAATTACAGGATTCAGGTCCTTGGTGTCCCTTTCTTTCATGGGGTAAATTAAGCTACCCGCACCCTGTGCCACTTCCAGACTGGGTCAGGAGAGACAGATTTCTCCAAAGGGCCCTTCTCAGGGGCTCTCAGCTGCACCCAACAGATCCATGGGAGGGAAGAAGTTGCCAGGGCTGGTTGGTTTTCCTGGAATCCATCTGGGATGAGTGCCAGCCCTTCCAAACCCTGTTATAGAGACCCTTCAGTGAGTCCCCATCCCTCAGAAACTGGGGACACCAGCGGAATCCTGGAACACCTCTGCTGTGAAGACAGGCTGAGAGTTTTGGGGCTATTCAGCCTGGAGAAGAGAAGGCTCCAGGGAGACCTTATAGACTGGAAGGCTGAGGAGGGGCTTTTCACCAGAGAAGGCAGTGCTAGGAGAAGGGGTTACAATTTTAAACTGAAAGAGAGGAGATTTAGGATAGATATCAGGAAGAAATTCATCATGAGGGCACATCAGGAAGAGGAGCAGACAAAATCTCAAAAAAAAACCAACCAAACAAAAAAAACCCAACTTGTTAAAGCTCCACTTCTTGCTCATTACCAGTCTCATCCTTTTGGAGATTCGTGTTTGAGAAAATATCTGTACTCTTCTAATCTCAGGGAGGGAAATAAAACCCATGGAGCAAAGCGTGAATTATGCATGTAGTTTATTGAAGGTACAGCTGCAAGTTTGGGGTAAGCGAAGGTTAATCAACTCTGTTCACTTACACATTAAAAGCATTAAATCCGCCTGTCTGGTACACACACAGGGAAAACAACGCATGCATTTAGCTACAGAAATATAAGGTGCTCGTCTGTGTGTAATTAAACTCTGCTCTACCAAACCTGGTGTAGCAACTTGGACCGATTTACATAACCATTACCAACCCTCTCATAAACAGGAAAAATCGGATTTTCTGGTGTCATTAAAGAAGTTAAATAATAGCCACAGCTCCATCCCGGACAATTAAAATGTGGCTTCTCCTTCTGAAGTTGGGATGACCAAATTTTTCATCCTTTTGCAATAGCGTTATTAATGAAAAAAAAAAAAAAATACCCTCTGAAAAGGGGTCAAGCAGAGAAGACTGATTTCAGAGCCAAGATGACGTGTGAAGACATGTTTGGACTTTCGCCTCTCTGTGACTGTAGAGGGTCCCTTTTCCCCAAGAAGATGCAAGAGAAGGTGGGTTTTAGTCATGCAAAGAGTTTCTGGCAGAGCAACTATCCTAGCTGTGTGTGCATGGGCAGCGCATGGTTGTGTGATCCCTATAGCTGTCAGAAGGAAGGGGAATACTGTTTTATTGCAGAAATGCTGATTATTTTAAAATAGGACGTGTGGTTGATCTCTGGCCTCTACCGGGTTGTTCTGACCACACGGACAGCTGTGCTGTACCTACTCCCAGTGCTGCAGACCCCCGGCCCGGGGATGATGATGGTTCCAGGGTTGCACTGCTCCACGCCAGCGCAGACGACGTTCCCCAGGTTGCCCATGCCCGTGGCACACTGCATGCCCTCCACCCCAGAGATGACTTCTCTCCCCACGCAACTGACTGTGCTCCTGGCCCCAAACCCACCCCCCACCTTGGGGAGGCAATCGACGCTGCGGGTGCTAAAGGCAGCACCGGGGAAGGAGGTGACCACCCCCAGCCCCACGCCGGGTCCTCCTGGCTTGACCGGACATTTGCCTCCCAATCCAGACAGGGATCTGCACTCCCCGACGGTGCCACCGCCGCTGACCACAGCTGTGGGAGAAAAAGAGGCTCCATCACTCCCCAGGCAGCTCAAACCCAGCTTATAAGGAAACTTAGAAGTCTAGAAGACTTGTAAGGAAAGGGAGGGGAATCTCTGTTAACTTACCCACGCTCACCGGGTTGCCAGTACATATCCTGTCAAGAAAAGAAAAGTCTCAAAGATGCATTTAGAGAAATATTCCTCAAACAGGAAAGCACCTAGAGGTACTGCCCAGCTCTTGACTCCACAGAAACCCTGCAGCTTTTCTGTGTGCCCACATGTGAGGTGTTGGTCCAGACTATCTCAACCCCCCCTCCCGCTTCAAGCACTGCAGGGTTGGATTCCCAAATCCCAAAGGAACCTTAATACTCCATCACCTTTTTGTGCTGCAAGGAGCAGATCTGACTGCAGCGTGCTCTGTGTACTGTCATCCAGCTGCCTTGGGAGGATGAGCAGGAACCAGGAGCAATGCTCCCCTCTGCACCCATGAGGAGAAAAGTAGACAGTGCTGCCCTCTGCCCCCGTGGGGAGCTGCCTCCACCCAGCATTTCTCACTGTCTCTCTCCTCTGTTGGGTTTTGCCAACCAGGGGTGTTCGTACCTGCTCTCTTCTCCTTCCAGCAGCGTCCTGTAAGTGGCAATCTCAATGTCCAGGGCCAGCTTGACGTTCAGCAGCTCCTGGTAGTCTCTCAGCAAACATGCCATCTTGTCCTTGGCTTGCTGCAGTGCAGTCTGCAGGTCAACCAGCTTCTGACGGGCATCTTTCAGGGCACAGTCACCCCTCTGCTCGGCATCACAGATGGCTGTCTGCAGGGCTGAGATCTGGGGACAGGGACAGGCAAGGGGGTGAGCAGTGGTGATATTAGGAGACATCTCCCCAGAGTTGCTCATGTAACCCCTTGTTTCTAAACTAGAAGTGCCAGAAAGCCTGGACACGTGAGGGCCAAGCTCTTTGGGATGGAGAGGACCTGTTGGCTGCTGGCTGTGAGAAAGAACACAGCAAACACTGTTACAGCCAAACCAACAAGTTTCTGCTTATTTGCTAAGTGAGGAATGAATCTGCTTCTTTGTGTGAGAAATGTTTTTACATAAGATGCAGCTGGGGTGGAGGTCCTTGCAGCTCTGCAGAGCGGGAGATGGTGAGGACAAAGCCCTTTGCTGGAGAAGTTGCACACCCAGCTGCCCATGCAGATTTCTGCCCCTCATCCTACCTGTTTCTTGACGTTATCCGACTCACACTGCAGCTTCTGGATCATCCGGTTCAGCTCAGCTATCTCACTCTGGTTGTTTTTCAGGTCATCACAGAACTTGCCCCTGCTGCTGTGGAGCTCCTCCAGCTGTTGCACAGGAAAAGGATGACATTAATGTGACTGAATCTCCCCTTCCAAGGGAGGTGGTGATTCTCTCAAGCCACACTGGTGTTGGTGCTCCTGGAGAGGCACCCAGATACGACCTCGACCCAGACAGGTCAATTGTTCTGAGTAGGTCCTGAGCATTTGCCCTTTGGGGACTGGATGGTGCTCCTGATGCTTGTGCACAGAGGAGACCTCTCCAAAGCAACACTCTGATCTGCTATGCTCTGTTTTTACAGAAAAGCCTTAAACTGCCATTTTAAGGTTGGGGGAGGTGGTGGCATGACCTTCTTTAGCAAACTACAGTGCGTGCACAGCATGGGGTGGGTTGCAGCTGAATCATGGAAGACAGAAATTGTCCTCAGAGTTGTTGGCCAAGGAATCCCATCTGTGCTGCTGCTGTGCATACTCACTCTGGTCTGGTAGAAAGCTTCCACTTCAGCTTTGCTCTTCTGGGCAATCTCCTCGTAGCAGCACTCAACACTTTTGATGATGCCCTCCATGTCCAGGTCCCGGCTGTTGTCCATTTGCACAACGACAGAGGTGTCACACAGCTGGCAATCCAGCTGAGCTCTCTCCTGCAAGACCCATCACATGTCAATCCCTGTCCCCCCAACCAGCCCAAACCAGGCACACAGAGACCTGTGGCAAAAGGGGGGGTCTGGTGAGATGGGGAAGGTTTGGGGGAGGTTCTCCTACTAACACCCAACTGGAGTTCTCCAGGTGGATGAGTGGTTTCCAGCAAAAGGTGGCAGCTGGGGGCTGTTTTAGTGGGACAGTATGGGACTGCTGTGTGCAGTTCCCTAAGGAAGGGTGGGGAACCCTGGTGGAGCAACCTGCTTGGTTGCAACTCAGCATTTCTAGCTGCAACAGCAGTTTTCTGGGCCATGAATTGCTCCTGGGTGAGTGCTTGGGGCCCCGTTGCTTACAGAGTGCTGGGAGGTGTTTGGCTAGAAAAGCTGCAAATACCAAGTGTCCCCTGTCTGTTTTGTTAAAGAAACATCTTTCATTTTAAAGAAAGTTGTTGCTTTCACCATTTTTTGAATAAGGCAGCTAAAACATGAAGTCCTAAAAAAAAATTAAATTTTGAAGAGGAAGATGTTCCAGTGGTAGCCAGGGATGGATTAAATTACAAGTTGAGAGGCTTTTCATGCACCAGATCTCTTCCTTCACAGCCAACACTTTAGGAGATGACCAAGAATGCTCTTTGCCTCCCCAGGTGTGTGCAATGGTGTTGTTATCGAATTCATATCTAGATTTTGGGGGTGCCATTTCGGGATATTCAGAAGAGGCACCTTTCCCTGCTTTTAGTTTTGGTGATGGAGCTCAGGGGGCAGCAGATGTTGCATCGTCCCCGGGGCAGCAGGCAGGGAGCCAGGAGCTCTTACCTCGGCATAGATGCACTTCAGGAACTCCAGCTGCTGCCTCAGGAGTCCAACCCTCACCTCCAGCTCCTCCTTGGTCAGATAGAGACAATCCACATCCTGGAGAGACACCGTGTATCAGGTGAGAAGAGGCAGAGAACAAAGGACTGTGGCAAAGTCCGTGTTTTCTGTTAGATTTGGAGGAGTCCTCACTATTTCTCACTCTAAAACTCAGGATTGTATGAATCTCAGACTGGTCTGGGCAGAAAGGGACCTTGAAGGTCATCTGGTTCCAACCCCCCCTGCCATGAACAGGGACACCTCCCAGTAGAGCAGGTTGCTCCAAGCCCCATCAAACCTGGTCTTGAACACTCCCAGGGATGGAGCACCCACAATTTCTCTGGGTAACCTTGGCCAGGGTCTCCCCACCCTCACAGGGAAGAACTTCTTCCTAATGTCCAACATAAATCATCTCTTTTGTTCCAGTCCAAAGCCTTTCCCCTCATCCCACATGCCCTTGTAGAAAGTCCATCTGAGTTTGTGTTGTAGTTACTTACAACCTGATAGAGGTTTTCCAGATTCATTCAGCTGCCTCTATTTTGGGGCTTCCTGGGGAGGACTCATGCAGTGCCATGGTGCCAGGACTCCCCATTTCTCTCCCTGGCCCCATGCCCAGGTTCTGCCCACATGCCTGCCACTCTCCTCTGGTCTTGTCACCATTGTCCCTGTGTCACTCACCTTCTTGAGAACCACAAACTCATTCTCTGCAGCTGTGCGTTTGTTGATCTCATCTTCATATCTGCAGGAGGAAAGGAAAAGGGTGGGATCTGAGCCCCAGGGCTCCTGTCCCCACCACCCAAGCAGCCAATGCAGAACACAAAAAGCATGATTAAAACCACAGCATCTCCCTATTTGCTTTGTACCTCCTTTTTAATTTTTGCTGTTTCTTTCCTCCCCACTGGGCTTTCTGTTCAGCAGTTTTAAATAGTCCATGCCAGCAGCATGGGTGGCTGGAGTGAGGTGGCTGTAAACCAGGCCAAACCACTAGAAATGCAAAACCCTCTGCCTGACCCAATGGCTGGGACTGCTTTTTCTAGCCCTGCTACTTTGTGTGATGTTTCTCTGAAACATCCAGGACTCTGTTCAGAGTGTCTGTGGAGTGTCTGCAGCCAAAGTGCCCCAAGGGAGGTCAGGAGCTTGAGCAACCTTTGAAACTCCCAGGTGCAATGGGAAGCAAAGCCATTGCACCATAATGACCAAATAATTGAGACCTAGAAGAACTTTCACAAGATGATTTTATGAGTCTGACCTCCTTGGTAGTGGCTCAGAGAGAAAAAAAACTTCTGAGATGCTTGACTGTAAGATCTCTGGAGAAAGGAGGATTACTCCTTTCTCCTGGGCTGTGTGCCACCAACCAGAGTGTCCTGGTCTGTGATGTAGCAGAGCACACAGGCAGCTGCTATGGAATATCTGCAGCTTAGATTAAAAAACCAGTTCCCACATTCCCCCTGGGAGAGGCAATGAACCCCAATGGAGACAATGTGGGTAAAGTGTGGGGTGGAGACAAAGAGGCTGGGGGTTTTATGGGAACCGATGGCACTGGGGACACAAGATTTAACACACTGGGGAGCCACAGGCATGGATGAAGTGGAAGATCTGACTTGGCAAACCACAGTGGTGTGCAGGAGTGTTAGGGAGAGGAAAAGTGGTTCTCTGTCCCTCTCCCTAAGGAAACACTGTGGCTGAAGAGCTCTCCCAGTCCATCACTGGCATCTGAGGCACAGCAGTGGGATCCCAGTACAGGAATCCAGCCCAGCACTGGTGTGCCCAGCCCTGCTCCCTCCAGTGCCCAATTTTTGGATCTGTCATGAGCAATTGGATTGTCTCCATGCTCAGGAACTGCTTGGCCACCAAATACTTGGGTCTGCAGTTTCCATCTGCACTTACTTGCACTTGAACTCTTGAACCAGGTCCCTGAGGCACCTCTCCTCGTTTTCCAGCCTCTCCCTCTCCCCCAGCACACACTCCAGCTGCTTCCTCAGGTTGCAGATGAAATTCTCAAAAACAGGCTCCAAGTTTCTCCTGGAAGCTGGGAGGACGTATTGCTGCAGCAGCTCCCACTTGGTGGTCAGAACCTTGTTCTGCTGCTCCAGCAGCCGGACCTGGGGAAGGAAGAGATGTGAGAGTCATGAAGCCCCCTCTTGTCCCAGGCAAAGGCACTTTGGGTTTCTCTACTATCAAAAGTAACAAATAAAAATAAAATCAGAAATGGTTGAGTGCTGATTTCTCATCCGCCTGGGTCAGACCAACCTCTCCTCTGAGCTAAACCTGGTCCCACACAGGGCTCGGATCTCAGGCTGAACAGGATCAGTGCATTTGCTCTGCGTGGACACCAATCACTGATATGACAAAAGCTCAACCAAACCCTGTGACACCTCACTGATGGAGGATCCACTGCCTTCCCTGACGGGCTGATTACAATAACGAGTCTATCGCAGCAGTAAAAGCTCCATCCAGGATCTCATTTGAATGCATCTGATTTAAACTCTACCCACAGATATTTACCATGCCTTTCACTTCTAGATTAAAGAGCTCTCTCATACTTGGGAACCTGTATGGGTCATGAATAAGTCATTTTTCAAATGGGAGGAAGCAGAGTGGCTCCTCTTACATGGGTTTGGTTTTTCCAGCTGCTAAAAATGCTCACAAAGAAATTCAAGATCAGACAGAGCAAAGGCGTCTCTGCTGTTTGAAAAATCATTTCCTATGATACATCTCTGACGAGCAATGAAAACCTTTAGGCTGAGTTAAGGTAACATAAATAAAAATAACATCAATGAAATCACCAAACCAATCATTTGGTAGAGTGAAGGGACGGAGAAGTTGAAAGTGATCATTTCGTTTTAGCTAGGCTTTCTGCATCTCCTTGATGAAGCACACAAACTATTTTTTAAAATTCAAAAGTCCTTTGGGGTTTATAGAGGTGTGATAGCAATGTCAGATTATATATTTATACATTTGTAATAAAAGTTCCTGCTCTGCCTTTTTACATTTCCATGTGTCCATCCCTTCTTTCACAGCTTTTGATTTACTGTAGCCCCGGAGCCACTCCTGATTTATCTATTTAGCAGTCTGGTGACCATCAAAACCTAAAGCAGCCATGCAGTTGCCCTGCTGCAAGGCTTAAATCCAAAGTCTCCAGGTCAGGCCCACCATTGTCTATCAAAGACCATTGCAAGATCAAGATGCCAACAGAAATATCTACTGACATTGTCTCCCTGGAGACAATCCATCCATCAGAGCCTGGAGACATGAGCCACAGGGCCTGCGTGGAGGGAAGTGGGGTCTCACCTTGTCAATGAAGCAGGCAAACTGGTTGTTGAGGTTCTTGATCTGCTCTTTCTCATGGGTCCGCACTTGGCACTCCTCGGGGTCAACCCCCACGCAGAGGGGTTTGAGGAGCTCCGGGTGGATGCTGACACCCCGAATCCCTTCGGATCTCCCACCGCCGACACCGATGCCGATGCCGCCGCCGTAGCCTCCGATGGCCACGCCATCCCCAAGGCCCCTGTAGCTGCCCAGGCCTCCGTAGTTTCCGCAGTTACCAAACCCCACGACTGTGCCCACGCCAAAGCGGCCCCCGCCGTAAGCCACCCCGCAACGTCCAACACCGGGGCCGCCGTAGACCCCGCCGCGGCAGCTCCCGCCGAAGGAAATCCTTTGCCCTCTCCCCAGGTCGCAGACGCTCCGGCTGCTGAAGCCCCCGATGCCACATCTCCGTCCCACTGCCTGGCAGACAGAGGCCGAGCTGCTGGTGGCTCTGCCGAGGCCACAGACGGCGGAGGCAGAGGAGAAGCCCCTTCTCCCCATGAGGGAGCTGGAGGTGTAGCACTGCCGACTCATGGTGGTGGGGGAGACGGGAAGGCGAAGCGGTGAAAGAGCGAGAGAGGAGCAGGGAGTGAAAGAAGAACTCCTTCAGCTTCTCTGAGGCAGAGCCCTTCTCCTTATATACACTTCAGGAGGTGCCTCAGATGCAAAAATTTAATTTATCCACTGGGTTTGGTCTGCCTGGCAGCAAGGAATGGCTTCCAACATTTTAAACCCACAGCAAACACTTCTATCTCATACGAAATAATGTGGAAATTAAAATAAACTGCTTTGCTTGCAAGCTTCAGTTTCAGGACTTATATTTTACTTAATTAATCTGCTTCCTTATTGTGTAATTATAGTTTAGCAAAATAATTCAAGGGGTTTTTATTCATGGCTTGTTTACGGTTTGGTTTCACCACAGCGTTTAATTATGTTCCAGGGCCTTCTGCGAAATGTCGCGGCGATGCCGCCTCTTCCAGGGTCTCTCGCCAGCTCAGGGCTGGCTCTTGAGCAATGAGTGGTGGCAACTGGGGAGCAGGAAGGTGTCACAGCACCCGCGTTGTCATCAGAGTTCTCCTGAGCATTCACTTCTTCTCCTGGGCATGGCTACAGCTCTCGGAGGCCACTCGCTTGGAGCCGTGTTTGCCCCACGGGGCTGGAGCTTTCCCTGTCGATGGAGCATGGAATGCATGAGGATGGTGCCAAGGAAAAATCCAGCCACGGGGAAGATGCTGTGGAAAACAGGGGGTTCATGCACAGAAGGTTGAGGCGTGGGTCCAGCTGGGGTTCATGTGCCCCTCAGACTTCATGGGATGGAAGAGAAGACATTTCTGGGAAAGTCTTCGCTGCGGACTGTGATTTCTTGCTGAATCCTGTGCCTGGGGAAGGTGATAATTGTGTTTAGTACCCGGGTGTGATGTGACTGGTGCTGGGATAGCTGCAGATGCAGCAAAGTGAGAAATGTTAGCCAGAGTGAATTTTTTTCCCTGTATTGCTGTGACACACCTATTTGATAATAAAATATTCTAGTAGTATCTGATCATGAGAAGGTCTGTCTTAATTAAAATTCTTTAAAAGACTTTCGAGTTTGCTTGGAAGCAAATAGAGTTCCTTTTTTTGCCTTAACAAAGGAGTCTAATCACAGAATCACAAGTAATTGCTGGGGCAAAATTAACTGGTTTTGGGAGGATTCCTAGTCGGTGTTATTGTAAACTTAAAATAGGTTGTCTTGAATTAAAAATAGTGGAAAGGAATTATGATGATATGGAATATTCGTAGAGGCTCTCTAGGTGAAGCTCTTACTTTTTTTTTTTTTTTTTATTTTACGGGTCCCAGAGTGGGTTGAAATGAACTATGAAATCCTATCTACAATTATAATCACACAGCAGTTCTGCTGCAGCTCCATTGGTCCAAGGATATTGGGATGCACATCTTGCAATGAGATGCACTTCCCTTTGTGAAACTGAGCGAGGTGAAGGAACCAGATGAGCTTTGAGGCACTGGATCCTTCATGTCATCCTGCTCAAGGTCATCGAAGCACCGGGACCTCTTGCTAGTAAGTGAAAGGAAGAAATATTTTGGCAATTTATTTTGGTTTGGCCTGAAATATTGGCACAAGCAGTGGGGAGGACAACTGGGTGCATGGTCTGAAGCCAAATCTGGAGCACTGAGTAAGAACAGAGCATCCGTGGATGGGCTGAAGGTAACCTTTGTGTATCTCCACACAGCATGGCTTGCATCAACTCCCTTAAGCAGGGATAAGCATGGGAAAGGTGAAAACCAGGGAGAAGCCAGACCACCAGTGGCACAGCTGGCTCTGGACCTGCTTTCTGCATAGAACCCTGCATGCCAGCTTTGTGCAGCTGTGGTGGGACCAAGATGAGGCCTCAAGGGTGATGAGCAGACAGACTGGGACTCAGCTGCTGCTCCCAGCTCTCCCAGCACAGAGAGACACAGGAGCACAGAGAGACATTCCAGTTCCTTTTCATGTCAAGAAAGACACAGCTCTTCACCCTTGAAGGCAGTGACTTGCCAGTTTTTCCAGCTGTGAGGAACATGGATCTGGTTTGGGTCTGGTCCATACTTTCCTCCATACGTGGCTTGGCTGCCTGCAGCCAAGCAGGGTCATGAAAGCACTGCTGTGGATCCTCCAAGCCCCTGGTTTTGCTGGAAAGCAGTGAAAATACCACTTGGGGGACACATATCCATATTTCTCCACCAGCTGCAAGCCATGGGATCCCTCCTGACATAGGACACGGTGCCAGGCTCTTTCCCCATGGATTGAAAGCAGCAAACTTGCACTTCAACCTTCAGCTCCTCCTGGAAGCCCTAAGAAGTGGCTTCTTCCAGGTGCCCAGCCTTGCACATCAGAGAGAGACAGTTCAGGGCAGTGCTTGTGGTTTCTGTCTGCTGAGCTTTCACAAAGCCAGTTCGTAGTCACATGGTGGAAGCCCTGAGCATTGGTTACATCAGCTTCAAAGGAGGAAGCACTGTGATGTGACCTGGTCTGCTGAAGAGAAGGACTGCAATTGCTTTTATGTCACTGGCCACACACATGTACAGCACTGTCTCGAGTGAGACAAAAATGCTTTCTTCTTACAGACCTTCTGCATCTCTCCATGCTCTGTCCTGGCTGAATGCAAGTCAGATGATGTTTGAAGAGCTGCAGAAAGGCTCTCACCTTCCTCTTTATAAGGAAAAGATAAAACTGCTGCTTTCAGGCTGATGGGAGTCAGCAAAGCTTTAAAGCAGCAGTTTACACCCAGATTTACCAGGGGAACCCCCGAGGTCTTTGGCTCTAAATATGCCTTGAACTGCAGTGGCTTCCATCAGATTCGTCATTTGAGATTTACATGTACCCAAATGCATTAAGATAAATCAGTTCTGCTGAAGAACCTCACTAAATTGGGACCTGTTAAGCCATCCAGGAAGGCAGGAAGAGCCTCAAGGGGTTTCCAACCTCCTGGCATGATTCCAGCTGTAACAACCTCACCATCCAAACCTGCTTTCTCCCAGAGAGGAAGCCACTTTTTAAGACCCTCTCCTGAGAAAACAGGGTTGGCAAAGCTTGTCCATGCTGGTGTTCCCCCTCCCTCCCTGCAGGCTGGGCAGTTTTTGAAAGCTCTTTGTGAAAGGGACCACGAAGTTACCATTAAAATGGCTAATGAGGCCCCTGGGACATCTCCCTTTGGTTTTGGTGTGTCCAGCCCTCCAAAGGTGGCTGTTGCCAGTCTCTTAACTGCAAGCTGATTCTGCTCCCACATCAAAGCAGATGGCAGCAGATTTGTGGGGATCAGGGTAGAGACGATGGTGTGGGCTCCTTCCATTGCCACTGGGCACTTTGCTTTCCTCCTTGTAACCTTGCTCCATCCTCAGCTTTGACTTGTCCCTGGCCATTACACAGCTTTGATGCTGCTTTGGGGCAAAAAGATGGACAAGATAATTCTTGAGGTTCCTTCCAGGGCTGTTCCTGAAGCATCAGTGTTCACTGCCCCGTCTGCACCACCCACATTTGCAGCGCTTCTGGAGAAGACCAAAATCTTCACCCTCCTTCTGCAGCCTTTCTGCTGGGCAATAATGAACTGTGGGTCACCAAAACCAGTCACATCATCAGTTGTGGTGAGAAAATGTTGAGTGATCATGGCAGTAGCTCAGCAGAAGACAGTACAGGTCCTTATGCAAGGAACGTGGACACCCACCTGCTAGCCAGAGCTGGATGTCTGCCCTGCCCATGGCCACTCTGATGCACTGGCCATGCTTGATGCCCTGACAGGTGCTTCAGTCAGGTCAATTTTGTCATATTTTGGGCAGTTCTTTCTTCATGTGATGAAAAACTTGGGCACTGGGTGCACAACTTCTTGCATCTTTCAAAGAGAGCTTCTGTTTCTCCTGGATGTCTGACAGCAGTAGGCAGGGTGCCTGCAGCAGCACAGGGCAGCCTCTTTGGAGTTTTAAAATCTCCATTTCAATGGTGTTTACCTAAGCCTAGCAACTCTCCTGCATAATTCTTATTCACGGTCTTATTTTGCAAGAGACAAATATGTTTCATGCCAAACCCCGGTGGTGTCCACCTCCTGCCTTTGTAACGTTCCTCTTTTGCATAGGAATTTGTGAGGCCCTTTTGCATCATCTAACCAACTTTGTGCTAACACTCAGCCCCATGGCCCATTAGGGCTGTGAGTAATGGGGTGGCACTGGCCATTGGCATGGCAGGGTTGTGTTGAAAGCACAGCAGCCAAGACCGAGGTCTGGGAATGGTCACTGCCAAGGGAAGGGCACGAGGTCTGCACTCAAAGAGTTTTTCTGGGGCAGTCCTTGTAGAAAGCAGCCAGGAGAAGAACCACATCAGGTTTTGAGGCTGGAAATACTGCTGCACTGTTTCATGGGACAGTTGTCTCTTCTCTCCTATGGTACAGACTCTTTTAACCAGCAAGCATGTTCCTTCATGCACTAAACAAACAGGGACTCCAGAGATGCCCTCCAGCAGAACAGGGAAAGGGGAGAGTGTGGGAGGAGGGAAATTCAGCCAACTGAATTTCAACAAGTTCCCATCAATAGGTCTGTAAATCTATGTCTTTGTGCACACATGACTGTATAATCATGACCAGCTGGTCAGTGTGTGTGGTTAATGCAACAGATTTAATTCTGTGAACTTATAAACAGGTTTCTTAAAAAAAAAAAAAAAAATCATAGAGAAATATACAGACAATGCACAAACATTGCATGCAGATGATTGGCAGCAGAGCAGAAAACACAACTTTTATCAGCAAAATGATCTGTGTGCCGTGCTGAATTAAAAAGCATCACTTTGAGAGGTGTTCAGTAGAGAGAAAACCCTGGCCCTGGCCTTGTGAAACTGACTTGGCAGGTGAGACAACATAAATGAACAAAAACACCTGTAGCAAGGGAGTCCTCTTACCTGAATTCAGCTACCTAAGAACCAGTCACCTAGTTGAAGCTAGAGGCACAGGTTCCTTGAATAGTCAAGGATAAAGCTTGGTGTCATCAACCAAAAGATTGTTTTCTAAAGCCACCAGTGCAGGAGAGCCTGGAGACAAGGAGTCATGCTTTGCAGGGCCATGGGGCCATGATCCAAGGGCAGAGGTGGTAGCTGCACATGGCCACTGGCCTCAGTGAAATAAAAGGACAAATACGAAGCAGGAGAAATAACAATGCTGTGTTTACGAGCACCTATTCATTAAGCTTTCCAGATGGACACTCAGATTAAGGAGGACATGCCTATTATATTAATGAATGGTTGGAGTCACTTTTGTGATTCATTTTGCCACCAACACAAAAAACTCGCAATGTGTCACTCCGCAAGTGCTGGCTTAGTGCTTGAGTTCTGTATTGTCTGTCCCCACTGGGTTAACTGGAGAAGAAGAGCAGCATCTGTCCTAGAGGAATCTGCAACCAACTTCTCTTCCTCACAGCCCTAATACTCAGAAAAGCTGCTCCAAAGATCCCTCAAGACCCAGTGCTCTCTGCCCTGGTGCGCAACCGACTGACACCTTGGGCACCTCAGTCTCTACGTCCCCAGCTCAGTGAGCCTGCAGGGTTGTAATGTCCATTTCCAGAGATTACCTCTCTGAATTGCCAGCAAACCACACGTTCACGGAGATAAAGGCAAGCAACAGTAATGATTATACCTCTGGACTCTGCCACAGCTATATCCTCCAGCGTGCATGATCACTGCACCTTCAGAGCTGCAAAGTTATGCTCTGATTTCACTGTTTCAGAGGTGGATTCCTTCACTTCTCAACCTAAATCTCCTCTTTTAGGAAACTTTCTTTTCTCCCATGGCCAGAGATATGCCCATACTGCATTCAAAATCCAGCTGGGCCACTATCACCATCCATTGCACTGGACTTGGGAACCTGTGCCAAGAAATCCCAGAGCTCAGTAACTGGAAAAGAAAAAGGCAGAAATGGCACGGAGAAATGGAAAAGAGAAAATCTTCCTGTGAACTGTACATTTTTCATTGCTGTCCCAATGGGACTCCTCGGCCATGCTCTGATGGAGGATAAAAGGAAATACCTTATTAGGTAAATCTGCAGCTTTCAAAATAAACTGCATTGATCTGGATCTTGGAAATTCAGCGTCTCATTGAGCAGCTGCTCTCAACTCTGCACCCAAAGTGATCCCAAGGGAATGAGGCTCTCTCATTGAGCAGCTGCTCTCAACTCTGCACCCAAAGTGATCCCAAGGGAATGAGGCTCCCATCCTCCTCCTCCTCCTCTCAGTGGAGATGCACACACTGAGGAGATTAATTGGGGGAACTCCGGTGTAATTTGTTGAAGCAACATCCACACATAGGTGCGTTGCCTCGTTATTCCCTTTGTTCTTGTTATTATGTGGTTGCTTTTTCTCCTTGAGCATCCTATGGAGTAATCCGCCTGCTGGGCACTGCCTGTGATACCAGGGAGTGTTAAGCACCCGCCTCTCTGCTTCTTGATCCTGAAAAGGCTTGCGTGTGGAAATCTCAAGGACCAAAAGGCAGCTTGGTGTTCAAGACTTCCTAATAATTGCACACCTGGCCTTCCGGCTCCTCCTTGGCATTTCCTGGGTTTTCTCTCCGGCGGTTTTGTGTCACCACACTGCTCAGCATGGCAAATCCCCACCTGCAGACAGGCAAAGGACGGACGATGGCTTCACTTTCCCTTTAATTACTGAGCATGCCAGCTGTGGCTTGGCTGTCCTCATTTCAAATAAGGGCTGACAAACACTGTCCCCAGAGCGTCACACCTCCTCTGAGCGACTTCTTTCAAGTTGCTCCAAGAGTGTACGATAAAGAGCACCGGGTGTTTATGAGATTGCTCCTGAGTCTGCTGTAATTGCCAGTAGCTCTGCAGAGATTTAGCACCTCCTCCCCACCCAAACCCTTCATCACTGCCACAAGCAGAGTGCTGAGGGGAGAACTCCTCTCCAAAGCTGAAGGTCTCAGATGCTGAGTGCTCAGACACTATTTCTCACTTAACGCCAAACCCTCTTTCCTTGACCCAAGACTTGAATGAGCAGCTTAAAATGTAAAATATTTTTATGATTCACCCTTCCACCTCTCTGCTTTCTTCACATAATTGTTCATTTCTTTCTTGTTGTACAATAAATCCCAAGCAAGACTGCTAGCAGAGATCCTCTTCACTGGAGTCTCCTAGGTCAACACCTGGGCTCCTCCAGAGCAGATGTTTGCACATGTGGAATGATGTTCAGTAGCTCCTGTGTCCTGATGTGGTGGCACACAGCTGTGATGAGTTCTGAGCTCTGTCAGGTACTGGGGTTCCTGATGGTGCCCCATCTCCCATCAGTTGTCCATCTCCACGCTGACAGAGCTGCAAAGCTGGTGCCTAAAGGTTGCAAAAAAAAGTTACAGTCTGCAGTGATTTCCCCTCATTTGCATCACTTTTGGGGAAATGCAGAACTAATTGTGTAATGAGTCTTCATCCTGCAGCTAAGATCTGACCTGGAGTGATTCATCTCTGAGGAATACACCAAGACTCCTTTAATCCTGAAAAAGGGTAAATCCACCTACTGAGCTGGACCATGGCCAAGGAGCACTGGATTCCCCATGTAACACCAGGACCCCAAGGAATATCAGTGGGATTTTTTTTCCCTTATGCAATTACACACAAGCCCTGTGAGTGAATGCACGGGATGAGCAGACAGCCCAGGTCTGGAACCCAAATCTGACCATGCTGAACTGGGCTGTGCTAAAGATGAGGGTGTTTCCAGGAAAAAAAAAAAAAAAAAACCAAAACCAAAACATAACCTGCATTTCCCTGCAGACAGAAAGGGAGAAATTGCTACCTCTTCAAACACACATCTCAGCAATTCCAGCTCCTGCCTCACCAAATCCACCCTGCCCCACGGCTCCGTCGTGGCACAGCGTGCACTGCCCAGCTCCTCAGGACCATGCAGACACCAAACGGTTCACACTCAACTGGCTGGATGGTTGGCATGGCCAGTTTGGGTTTGGGTTGCCTTTGCTCATTCTAAGCAGACTTGAGGATGGTGTTGTCTGCAGTCAGGACATCCCTCGAGCCACCTCTCTGACACAAACCTAGAAAAAAAATGGAGAAGAAAAGTTCATTCTGCTGTCTGGTGGTCAGAGTAGAACCTTCCTGAAAAGGTTTTATTGGTGTAGAAGAGAAACCCTGAAATCCTGACAAAAGCAGGGAGAAAAATCTTGGGGACAACCAGGTCAGAATTTACCCAGAAGCATGGTTTGGTCATCAAAGAGAAAGGTCTAAAATTCACTTTGTTCCAGTGCAGCTGAGTTGAAGCATCCAAAAAAAAAAAAAAAAAAAATTCATGATTTTCCATGAAAATCACCTTACAAGGAAAGAGGTTGTATTAAGCAGAGAAAGGCAAGAAAGATGCAGCGTGATCCTGTAGGGCTTGGAGCCAAGGAGGTGGAGAATCCTCCACCCCCACGCTGTGCCTGGACCACAAGCCCAGAATATCTTGCTCCTCCCTTGATCCATCCCCTTCCAAGCCAGATCTCTGACTAAAAGCTTCCCCCTCCCTCCCGTTAGTAATACTGACCACAACAAAAGCAGCATCATGCTTTTGAATATAAAGTGGATTGTGGAGCCGTCTGGCTGCAAGGAATGAGTGTTCCCAGGAGGAACTAATTATTGGCTAATTTTTAACCTGTATTTATCCACCATCTGCTTTGTGGCAGGCTCTGGGTATCATTTGTTCCCACCTGGTGCACAAAGTGGCTCTTTGCTTCCTCGGGCTGCAGATGCAGGGCTGAAAACACAGCCTGGGATTTCCCAGCTGTGCAGCCACGAGACATCCCACTCTACTGCCTGCCCCGTGTGCGAGTAATAATTATAATAATAATAATAGAGTAATAAGGATTGCAAATGGTGTGTTCATTAAAGGTCAGAAAGCAACGTATCAGGGAGACAGCTAGGCCACCTTGTTCGGTCCAGGGGTCAGGAAGAGGAAATAAAACCTCCGTGCTTTCTGGAAGCTAGATCCAGTGCTTGAAAGTTGGATAGGTGAAGAAAAAAAATGTTTTAAAATTATTCTTGATAGTGACTCCTTGAGTAATGGTAAAAAAAGGCAAAAAGTCTACACCTGCTTTGCCAGACCACAAAAACATAATTTCAGTCCTCCAGGAAATTCTGCCCTAGTTGATTTATTTTTTTTCACACCTATGACAAAAAGCTGAAATTTAACAACTTGGGGGGTTTTTTTTGTTTGTTTGTTTTTGTTTTTGTTTTTGTTTTTGTTTTTTTCAAGTGGGATTTTCCAAACCATATCATTGTGATGTGGTTGGGGACTTCCCAGTTTGTCTCTGTGAGGAAGTCAGTGGGGAATAAAAGCAAAATTCCTTCTCCTACCTTATCAGCAAAGCAGGCAGATTTACTCCTGAGATTTCTTTGCCTGTGTATTTCCTAGTCCCAGGTGATGCAGCCCTGGATCTGTACCACTGCTGGGAGCTTTCACCTGGGCTGATGCTTTGGCTCTTTTCACTGCTTGAATGAATGGGACCAGGATCACCATCCCCACGATTCACCCTGCAGGCTCCTCTGCTGCTATAAACCCCAAACTTTTGGCACACGTGGGATCTTTAAAGCCAAAACTATGGCACAGCCTTGCACATCTTGTGCCACCTGGGTGTGTTCCACGCCAAAGTCTCTGTAAACTTGCTCAGAGGTCAAAGGGGGTTGCTTGTCCAGTTTCTTGCCATTGCTACTGATTGAAAGGCTGAGTTTGCAGCCTTTTTAGCTCACAAGCAGCAGAAAAGACAAAACCAAAGACCCAGGGCCCAATGTGAGACTGCAGAGGGTGCATCTTTAGTTCATTCCAGGTAGGGAGAGAGACAGAAAGTCCCTACCTTCCTGGGAAGGGGCAGAGCAGGGACAGAAAGAGCCTGTCTACTGCCAGACTTTGAAAAATATTGCTGGTGCTGGGCATGACTGGGTGAGCTAAATGTCTGGTTTGTTTGGCTAGTGGTAAATGGAACCTGGTTTTGACATGAAGCAGCATTAGAGCAGATATCACACACACACAGAGAGTAACGAGCAAGTGAAAAAGCTTGGGTGACAGTCCTGGCTGGGAGAACACTCCCTTGTTTAAGGCATTCTGCTGGGGTTAATTACCAGTTCAAATATTTGCTGTGGAATGGGTTCTTTCAGTTGATGGCTTTGGTTTTGCCACCTCTTCTGCCTCATACTGCAGGACATGCTGGGGAGATGATGTTCTTGGAGATGACTCTGTTCCAGTAGGAATCCCACCTTTTCCTTCTCTTCCAGCATTCTTGTCTTGGTGTAATTCATGAAGAAAGATGCTTTAGGAGAAGGTGAGACACTCCTTCTAGTCATTAAATTAGGTTTGGGGAGAGTAGGTCAGTGTGGTGAGGCTGAAGGTGAATTTATGGAGGAGTGAGCAGGATGGCTGAATGGAAAATCCTGCTTATAAAGGGTGGTGACGTGTTTGCAGGAGGTTGCCCAATCCAAGAGTAGAGTCACCCACCACCCCATCTTCCTATTGTTCTTTCTGCAACACACCCAGGCTTGTTTTCTGGAGGGGACACCCTCCCAGCCATCCATCTGTCCCATGGATAGTGGAGGATATCTGGATTTAGTCTGGATGGCTTTGCTCCCAAAGCTTGAAATGCTTGTACTGGTCAGCCAAAACATCCAAAGCAAAACATTTTATTGAATAAAATTTCTGGAATGGTATCTGCAAATGTTAGTACCTTTCCCTAAAATAACTGAATGGAAACATTTATCAAAATATTTTCACTGGATATTTTAACTGGCAGAAAACCTAGTTCTCCAACATAAAAACCTGTTTTAGATAGTTTTGTTGTAGATGTGGTGCTGAGGGACATGGTTTAGAGATGCACCTGGCAGTTCTGGGTTAATGGTTGGACCTGGTGATCTTAAAGGTCTTTTCTAACCAAAAAGATTCTATGATTCTGTAACTGCTGTTAAAAAGAAGAGGAAAAAAAAAACAAAATTAAAAAAAAAAAAATCCAAATACGTGGGAAGGAAAAGCAGCAATTACTTTCCAGGAAATGCACCTGAGCTTGTAAAACAAGCTTTAACAAAGGGTTTATAACCCCTTTGAGATGAACCTTTTCCTTTCACTATGGTGACAAAATCTTAACAGACAGCCCATTCATCTGTAACCATAGAGAAAAAACAAATGCAGCCCTCATTTTCCTCGTTGGTTTGGTAAAATTATAGCTAAGAATATTTGGGTGTTGGCTCAAACATGAGAAGAGAAGGAGGTGCCCTCGTTTTGGAAGAGGTAGTATCATCTTCCTTTCTTCACTCTATTATTCTGCCCAGTAAAAGATAATTATTCTGCCACTGAAATGAGGCAGTCACCTCCTGCTTCCAGGACTGGGATGGGAGAAGTCACCCTTGCTAACATTAGGAAGATATTTTAGACTTCTGCCTGCAGGTCACCCCTGAAGCAGGAGAATGAGGTGCTGCAAGCGACAGCCCAGGCTTTTGTCCGCCCTTATCTGGGGACATCTTGATGTCCTGACTTAACCAGGCAGGAGGAGAATGCTCTGGAAAACCATGAGCTTGCTGGGCTTTCTCCCCTTTGAGGCTGGGACCATCATGCAAAGCCAGTTCTTGTTCCACCAGGCCATGGATGGAGAGCAAGACAACCTGGTCAAGTCAGCTGGAAGCAGCTGGTGGGGACCAAGCCCAGGTCCCAGAGCTGGGGCTTCTCAAGCATTCTTATTTAGCAACAGCAAAACCCAAGGAAAAAATGGCCTCTGAAACACAGCCAAGCTGGGACTGTGAAGGGAAGGCCATGTCTCTCTCCTCAAGGAAGACCCACACTGCCTGGTTGTGGCCCAGAGTGACATCTGGAAGCCACACAGGGAACTGGTGACGTTCAAGCCATCAGCAGGGACTCCAGGCACTGGGTTTGCCTTCTTTCCAAATTCCAGTTGCAAGAGGTGAATGCGTTCAGCTCAGATGCAAAATTAGCCACTTTTACGGGCTCCATCCCGGCTAATAGTAGCCACTGAAAACTGAGAGAAATTCCTGAGCTGGGTTTCCACGTCTGAGAGAAGATTGTTCAAGGGGAGGGCTCTCCACCTAGCCAGAGTCTGACACACAGAGCATCATGAGGAGACCTTAGATGAGACCTTTTCTACTCTTAGCATAGAAATGACATCTCCTGCCCTTCCCCAGAGGTGCTTATCTTCTTCCTTGCATCAGTCTTTAATATTCACTGCTTTTAGGCTGCAATTAGAGCGTTGCCCTGCGAGAGCAGAGGGATGAGTGGCGCCGTGTGACCTGTAATTCTTCATCTGCTGGAGACAGGGAGAAATTCACTGTGATAATAGTGTCTGCAAACCCAGAGGATGACAAGCAGGGTGTATTTGTCTGGGTAGCTGGTGATGTCTCCATCTGTACAAATACCCCTGCCCTGGGCTGCTGGTGAGGCCAGGAGAGACCCAGTAGATGCAGTCAGTAGAGTCTGGAGCTTGTTGCATTTCCTGCTAAATTAGGTGTTTGGTTGGATGAATCACCCCGTGGAAATGTTGGTATCTTTCCCTGCAATGAGCCCCCAGCAACCAGCTCACATGAACTCTATGTGAGGGACCTTCAAACTAAGATCAAGTCATCTCACCCAGTTATGGCCATGAAATTTCATAACTTATTCCTTGGCCTCTTAAGCTATACAGGGTAAATGTGGCACTTTGTCATCCCTAATGCCACCAGAATTAAAAAAAGAGTTTTCTGTCTGAAATCCTTATGACTGTGGCAGAGCAGAGCCCTGATTGTGAGCCCCATATGCCCAGCATTGGCATTTCTCTTGACTCAACTGCTGTGAAATGCATGGATCAGACAAATGAGTCGTTCTGAGGCTGCAGCAATTAATGAAGCTCCAGGCTGGCTAGAGGACATCTTGCAGTGCTCAGAACTGTTTGGGGGTGTTCCTGGAAATCTTTGACATCAGTTGTTACTTGGGCAGTTGCATATCTTAGAGGTGATGTGATATAAAGAGGTAAATAAAATAATAAACACCACTGGGCTCCCCCAGCATCTGACTCCCACTCTGATCCAATATGTTTAAGAGAATCGAAAGATTTGTTTGGTCCTTTCTTTCCCCCCATAGACTGTGACAGAGCATTTCTTCACCCATATTGTAATTTCTTCAAATACCATCTGTGGGACAAATTCAGAGACAAACCATGTACTTTCAATGCAGTTTATTGTGAAAAGCCGGAAGTGTGAGCAGTCAACGAGAGAAGCTCTCTTTGTGTGGGTACAAGATGTCAGCTCAGAAGAATCATGCAGCAGTAACTTCCCTTGGCATTCCAGGGGTGGGGATGGGGGAGTGAGGTCTTCTAAAAATCAGCACGCTTTGAACTAGCCACCCCTAACATGCAAAAGCAAATGAGAGCACTACGTGGTTGTCTGTTAAGCAAATTCCACAAAAAGCCTATGGCTGCAGTGTAACTAGCAGGTGCTTTGCAAGCTGAAATTGCCTTATTTAAAATCTAAGCTCAAATTCGCAGCTCAGGGTTTCTTGTTTGGCAAGGAAAAAAAAATAGGAAAAGAAAAAAGCAAGAGACAGAGAAAAAAAAAGAAAGGACTGTGCTCTTTGCAGTGCCTCCTGGGAAAGTTAAATCATCACTCTCTTTTCTGAAATGCTTTGGGAGGAGCAGGAAGAAAAAGAGGTGTCATCTAAGGAAGAAGATTGTTAATGAATCTGCTCATTATGGGAAAAGTCAGAGAGAGGAGGCAGTGCAGCAGGCAAACCCTTCAAGCTGTGACAATCTGAGCAGTAGAAACTCAGTAGAAACTCCACACTGTGTTGAGCACCTGCTGGAGAAGCTTGCTAGGTGTGTCTTTGAAAACATAAACTGGTAAGGGGATGTACCTGGTGCTAATAAATGTGGGAATGGGCTTGGTGAGAAATATTTCTACTAGTGGGCTGAGAAACCACCCCGCACCCTCTCACTGGAAGGAACTGCAGGTCTAAGTGTTGCCCCCAAGGCTTGGGCCACCTCCCTGGCCAGTGGCCCTACGGGACAACACACTGATCTCTGACAACCCCGAAGTTCCCCACCACGCCGTTGTTGCACCCCACAACCTCCGGATTGTTTGCCACGACAACAGGAGAACCCCCCAGCTGCCGGATGACACAACCTTGGTTCCCAAAGCTGACCACCCCCCCAGTTTGGCAAGCCCCCATCCTAGCATTCAAGCCCCCGTTTCCCGTGCTGATGACGGTGCGGGTTGGGTACCCCCCGCTCCGGGAGCTGAATCCCCCATTTTTGCAATTGACCCCTCCGGTTTGGCAATAAACCTCTGGCACACACTGCTTGGCCACCGAGCTAATGACTCTCTTGGGATGGATCCCAGCACTCCGGGAGCTGAACCCTCCGTTCTGGGAGCTGTGGCGTCCGGATCGTCTCCCCATGGAGGTGAAGCCACACGCGGCCCCGTTGGCAGCCATCAGCCCACACTCATCGGGGAGGTTGTAGCCACTGCTGACCACAGCTGCAAGACAGCCCAGGGGATTTGTTATTTAGAGAGGAAAACCAGGAGGCTCTCCCAAGGCAAGTTGTTTCATGAGCAACAGAACCAACCAAACCTGATTTCCTCTAGATTTGTCCAACGTATCCCAGCCCCTGCTCCTTCCAACGCCTCCCCCGTGTCCCAACACATCCCCTCTCAGGTCCTCCCAGTTCCCACGTGTCTCACGTTCTGTCCCAGCTTCAGTGCACATCACTGCATTGCCAGCAGCTCTGCCAGGACAGCTCACTGTTGCCTCCAAGAGTAGGAAAGGGTCATGAATTTGACCTTACCCCCTGCTATCCAAAAGCTGGCTTTTTTGAAACTGAGAGGTATCTGAGATTTCCGAGACTAAACCTTCAACATCAGCCTCAGCTGACTGGGAAAAAAGGGACATTGGCAGGGGGGAACTGGGGAAGACAGATCATGCTATTCCATAACCTGCCTTTCCTAAAAGGAGAAACCCTCATGGCTGAGAATCTTCAGGTTACTTACACACGCTCACGGGGTTCCCCACACATATCCTGTAAGGTGAAAGAAGAGAAATCCAGGTTATCCCATTAACCAGTTGCAGGCACATCTAGAAACCTGACGTTACTCATAACTTCCAGCCATACATCCAGCCCACTTAATCCCTTGTTCTAACATGTCTGACTATCCCTAGGACAGGAACTGTTTTTCTTGGCACAAGGGCAGCTTGCATGGCCTCCAGCCATCAATCCAGCCCCAGTTTCTGTGAGCCTGGGAGGATTTTGGAGCTGTAAAATTCACTTGGGATCTGGAATCATCCTGGCCTCTAATTCACAGGAGAAAAGGTCTCTGTCACTCACCTGCTCTCTTCACCTTCCAGGAGGGTCTTGTACGTTGCAATCTCAATATCCAGGGCCAGTTTGACGTTCAGCAGCTCCTGGTAATCCCTCAGCATGCAAGCCAGCTCATCCTTGGCCTTCTGGAGGGCGTTTTGCAGCTCAATGTGCTTCTCCCGGGCATCTTTCAGGGCACAGTCCCCACGCTGCTCAACATCACAAATGGAGGTTTGCAGGCAGGAGACCTGTCAGAGGGGAGGATAACAGTGCAGATATTATCCCAGGCTTTGTTTCCAAAATCCCAGCTATTCTGATTTTGGATTAATTTGCTCTTCCAATTGCAAACAGACAAAGAAACCCACCAGGATCTCTTCTCTCTCTCCACTTTTCCAATATACAGTTTCCAACTACGGCCTAGAGCAGATCTTAACTCTACTGGAGGCCAATACATCATCATTCCCTGTATCCAAGATGTCCTCCAAGACATTTTCCTTTCTGGAAACAACACCTCTGGGCCTCTCCTACCTGTTTCTTCACATTCTCCAGTTCACACTGCAGCTTCTGTATCATCCGGGTTAGCTCTGAGATCTCACACTTGTTGCTCTGCAGGTCATCACAATATTTGCCTCTCTTATCCTGAAGCTCCTGGAACTGGATTCAAGAAACAAGACAAGAGTCATTTCTGACCAGCAGCCTCTTGAGTGACCAGGTGCACACTGAGGCTGCTTCTTACTCACCCTGGTTTGGTAGAAAGCATCAACCTCTTCTTTGCTCTTCTGAGCTATTTCTTGATACCAGCATTCGACGTTCTTGATGATGCTTTCCATGTCCAGGTCCCGGTTGTTGTCCATTTTCACGATGACCGAAGTGTCGCAGAGCTGGCGATCCACCTGAGCTCGTTCCTACAGGTTGGGGAATGGCTTAGTCAGCTTTTAGCAATCCTCAGACTTTGCAGGGAAAGAAAGGCTGGGATGAGGAGCCCCGTTGCTCAGCTCATGGGTATAACAAGTCAAGAAATGTCCCTCAGCTTGGCTCAGCAGAAAACCCTCCCTGCTGGATGGGTTGCCGCATGTCAGCTCCTGACCTAGATGCTGACCTGCAGCAATTCTGTCCACATCAAGGGCAAGGAAGTTGAGTGACTTAACCCTTGGTATCCTGTCATCTTCAACTGGTTTACTGATGTTAATGACAGGATTAAGCTGGGAGTTCCTTTAGCTCTAATCAGACAGCTGCAAGCTGGAGTAACAGGACTGACACATCTCGTTTCTCGGGGGTAGAGTTAGGGCACAGCCAATGCATACCTGCAGCTGCCTTAGGAGAGGGGGAACCACCCTATTTCCAGCATAATCATGTAAATATAATATCAGCCCTGTACTTCCATGCTTCCAAGTATTCAGGGCTGGGGATGAGACATGTCCAAGAGGGGTTTCAAGCTGTACAAAATATGGACACCTCAAGATGAAGACAGCACCACCAGACACCTGGGATGGACCAGAGAAACCCACCTCCTCAAAGACACACTTCAACAGCTCCAGCTGCCTTCTTAACAGATCCACCTTCACCTCCAGCTCTTCCTTGTTCAAGAAGATGCAGTCTGCATCCTGAAAGAGAGGAGACACGTTCCAGCCCAATCTTGCTGAAAATGTTGGAGAAACACAGAGAAGACAGAGGCAGTGCCAATAAAACAGAAACATGTTCCAACAAGATTTCAAGAGCAGAAAGGTGCGAGAGGGTGAGTCAAGATTCCCTGGTGTCTCCTAAAGGAAAACAAAAACCACTCCAATGTGACTTACAGGAATTAGTTATTTATTACTTAGGACCTAGCTACAAACTCAGAATTGACTAATGAGTATTTAAACATGATTTTTTAATATTGTTCAAATGATTTCTACTTTTCTGATGTCGAAGTATAAAGGATGTGGAGAGACTGTCAGAAAAGAAACAGTGTCTTAGACACAGTGTGACCTCTCCCACCCTGTCCTCCATCCACAAATACACCCTCCCATTACACCAAAGAATGTGCTTGGGGTAACAAAAGTATTGCTGTAGTACTGATGATGTAAGCTTTGAGGATACATTCTTTTTCCTTTCAACTTACATTTGCCTCTTTTTCTGACCCCATGCCTCTTTCCAGGCATCCCTCCTTCTGCTTATTATTATTATTATTATTATTATTATTATATTATAACTTTTGCAGGCACTTGCCAATAACACACCATGCCAGCCAAGCTTTACACCAAATACAACTGTTGTAGGTATAATGTTTCCTGTGCTCTGGGTTTCTCACCTTTTTGAGTGCCACAAACTCATTCTCCACAGTGGTCCTCCTGTTGATTTCCTCTTCATATCTGTTGGAAAAGGAAAAGAAAAGGGCTGAGCCAAGCAGTACTGCCAGACACAGAGGAATTAACCATCAGGTACAAATAACAACCTTTGTCTGCCATCGGGCACTGGAGGATCAGTGTCTGGAGACCAAACATTAGACCATCCCAAGATCAGAAGCTTTTTCATCAACAATATCATTAACAATGCAAAGAGCTTGCAGTGAGACAGGAGTCTCAGTGAGACAGAAGAATGTGACAACCCCAAAGGGGATGTGCCACATGTCTGGGAGCTGTTGCCTGGGACAAACCAGGGAAGAAGTGAAATGCCAAGGTCCTTACTTGCACTTGAACTCCTCCACCAGCTGGCTCGTGGCACACTCCTCACTGCCCAGTTTTTGCTTTTCACAGAGCAAGCAGTCCAGGCGCTTCCTCAGGTCGCAGATGTAATTCTCAAAGTACAGTTCAAGGTTTTTCCCTTTCTTGGGGAGGACGTATTGCTGCAGCAGGCCCCACTTGGTCTCCAGCACTTTGTTCTGCTGCTCCAGGAATCGGACCTGCAGGCCAGAAAATGGCAGTTTTCCCAATAAATAGCTAGCTGGGTGTGATGACCTGACACCTGGTTTAACTGTCTGCTCTCTCTGCAAAACTGCAGGGGTAAGAACAGGGTCAGAACACTTCTGGGGAAGTGAGAGGTGATATGCCTCAATGGACGTAAAATTATAAATACACAAGTCACATCTAGATTATTTAGAAACCTAAAAGTCAGACATGTAAATCTGCCTTCCCCACCAATTAATAGAAGCAAAACTCCTCTGATATAGTTTAGGATGAGACTGAGACCTCAGAGAGTGGACCCTGTTTGTCTCTGATTTTCCAGCAAAGGGATCCTGAGGTAAGAGATCAGATTTTGATCTCTAACCTCTAGGTGCCTGAATTAAGATTAACCTCCTCTGCTTTCAGAATGGTTTTGGAGCAGTCGCTATATTTCAAGACAAAGCAGGGGAAAGAGTCTAAGGCAGGGCAGAAAGATGAGCCCATCAGAGCTGTAAGTCCTAGCTGAGACAGAACCAGACTTGAATGGAGGCCACCCAGAGAGGAGGCACCTCCAAGGAAGTCCATTTTTCCAATGGCCATGACACCAACAGCATCAAACACTGGGACTGGTGTGTGGCTGAACTGAGCTCTTCCCCAACACTGTAGATCTCACTCTGAACCAACTACATCTGAGGGACTACAGACCCTTGTGTGGACCCAGCTCAGGGACTCATGGCATGAGCTGGGTGAGGGGTTTGGGGGGGGTTGGTTGTGCCCCCAGAGATGTCAAGCAGGGAGCAGCTGGCACTCACCTTGTCGATGAAGCAGGCGAATTGGGTGTTGAGGGTTTTGATCTGTTCTTTCTCCTGGCAGCGTATTTCATGTTCCAGGGGGTCAACCCCAACACAGAGGGGCTTCAGAAGCCTTTCATCAATGCAGATACCTTGGATGCCATCAGGCTTGCGTTCGGGGTAGCCTCTCACAATACTGTATCCCCTGGGACCACACAGACCAACTCTTGCTCCAGCGTTACCGTAGCCGACGCCGCCGAAGCCGAACTCTCCCAAACATCCAGTACCACAGGCCCCGTTGACATAGGAAATTCTCCTGCTCCCCCCCAGGTTGCAGACACTCCTGCTGCTGTAGGCACCAGCCCCACACCGGACGGGCTGGCAGGCAGAGGCAGCAAAGCTTCGACCACAAATCTCCGAAGCTGAACTGAAGCCTCTTCGTCCCAGGACGGATCGCACCGTAGGCGCCTGTCTGCTCATCGTGGCTGCTTTGAAGGTGGAATATGAAAGTTTAGGGGAAGTTCTTCTGCAGGAGAGGAACAGAGATCCCACTGTGGTGACACAGTGATGCTATCCCTTATATACATTTGGGAAGCTGGCCTTGATAGGATCAGGACGTTAATTTAAAGCGCTTAAGGGTTTGGTTTGCCTGGCAGCAATAAATGCTCCTCAAAATGCAAACCAGCCCAGCAAATACTAACTACTGAGGAAATAAAAAGGAATCTAAAAGTGCTCTGTTTGCAAGTTGGCTTAGAATATATTAAAGTTTGAAGTGTTCCCCTAACTTACGCTAATTATAGTTTAGCAAACATTTTTGAAGAAACTCTTTGTGATTTGTTTGCAGTGTGTTGTTTGGGGTTTTGTGTCTCATGGGTTCTGTGTATGATGGCATGTTTTGCAGACTTGCATTTTGTGGGGGTAATTTCACAATCTTTCCTTTTTTCTCTCACCAGGCTTGTTTGGGTGCGGAAAAAGTAATAATAAAAAAAATATATATTAAAAAAAAAAAGGACAGTGATGGAAAAAAACCCCATGGAAGATATGTTATGATGAATGGATCATTTCTGGGCCAGAAACACCAGCACATTCAGTGGGTTATGGGTCTGCATTCCTATGTAGGGACTCAGAATGCCCCCCATGCAGCATTTCACACTGACTTTCTCTTACCACATGAAAGACCACCAAAAGCAGGTTGCACCCAGGAACTGAGGCATATTTCAGGGTTTTTGCTGGGTTTTAAGTTCTGTGCAGTCAGTGACGTTTTCACTTGAGTAATGCTGCAAATTCTTACCCTGAAGTCCATTTGGTACAAGGAAATTTTTGGCCCTTGCTACTCCCAAGCTGAATGGCCAAGACCTCTTTGATTCATCTTCTGGTAGTCTCTATGGAGAACAAAAAAGGAACAGTAGCACAGTTCAGTCTGGTGACATCCACGTCATTCAAGAAGCAACAGCTAAAGTTTGGGTGACTTTGCCAGCCATGTCCTTGACACTCAGTGGAGATACACCTCCAGGGGAGACAACAGCCCCTGGGTCCATGCTCAGGGGAACTGGCATGATTCACTTCATGTCTTTCTCCACCAACAGAGGAAGTCTTAATGAATAGATTAGACTGGACACCAGAGATGGCTTTGACTCACATTGCTGAGATGAATCTCTACTAATCACCAGCCCAAGGAGCTGAGACCTGTCTACCAACCTTCTCTAAACTGACATTTGGAAAGTCAAAACAATAGAGCTCTTTCAGCTCTTTGAGAGTAAAGTGTTTGGGAGAAAAAGAGACATCATGGTGCAAACAGCTACATGCCCTCAGCCCTTCCTAACTGACAGGCAGCAAAGCCTGAAGAAGCTTGAAGAAGTCTGCACGTTACACACTCAGTAGCTGGAGACACCCGGTAGCTGTGTTCCTTCATCCTCATTAAACCACTCCAAAAACATTTTCCAAGAGCTAGGAACAGGCAGCGCAAATCACAAAAAAATGCTAAACCTCCTTAAAATGTTACACCTTCTAATAGGAAGTCTGCAAAAAGAAGACTTGCACCCCTAAACCATAGGATGTGACTGGAGCACCGAGTTTCAGAAGGCTATTAATTGGACATGTAATTACAACCTGTGTGAGTTTGAGGGGCTGGTGGTATGAATTAGTTGTGTAAACTTATACTTCTGGCCTATACAGGTGGGATAATTCAACATATTTGCAGCGTGACTTTCAGCTTACACCTTTGTTGATAGTATTTCAGGCTCACAGCTTACATTGGGTTGCCAGCACAGTTGTCAAAATCAGGTAAAACAACCAGTAGAGACTTCAGACTAAAGCTTGGAGCTTCCCAGATCCTTCCATTCTAAACAAAGATTTATCAGAAGTGAAATACAGCTTTGAATCCAAAGAGGACAGAAGATGATTGTTACAACCTCTGTGGAGGAAAACTGCACCAGAGCTCAGATCGAGGGCTGGGACGCTGCTCCCTGCCTTGCACCCCTTTACAGACACCCTGGAGACACCAGGAACCTATCACAGGCTGCAATTACCCATCTGTGAACCAGCTGGGCTGCAGCAGCTTCAAAATGCCTTTCCAGAGCCACTGGCTCCACGAAAGGTGAGAGCTTAATTTTGGGTGGAAGTTGCCCAGTACTGGGCGAGATTTCTACATCAGCCAAACCCCTGTTGCTGTTTGAGAATCCCAGAGAGGAAGAAGCTCTGCAGAAGTGTCAGAGAAGCATCAAATCCCAGACTGGTTTGGGTGTGAAGGCACCATCCAGTGCCACCCCTGCCATGGGGACACCTCCCAGCAGCCCAGGTTTCTCCATCCCAACCTTCAACACCTCCAGGGATGGGGCAGCCACAGCTGCTTGGGGCAACCTGGGCCAGGGGCCCTCATAGTGAAGAAGTTCCTAAGGTCTACTCTAAATCTTTCCTCTTCTGATAATGATTGTTGGTACCCCACGTTCTCAAGAATCAAAAATTTATTATTTTAAGCTCAGTCAAGGGGAAGCTCTCTGCAACAGAAGTTGCATCTTTTTGACTAAAGAAAAAAAAATAGGAGGGGGAGGACTGAGGAAACAAGACAGGAGAATATTTTGATGAAGGGGTGAATGATTCATTTTGACGACTTGCAATCTCTCCCTTTGTCAGCATTCTTCTCCCTGAATGTGCTGCTGAAAATGGAATTCATTAGAAGAACATGTGAAGTTCACTAATTTGGTTGTTGCCTCTGGAGATGAATCCCAACGAGCACTTTGAATACGTTTCATGCGATAGTCTCAAAGAGCCATGCTCCATCTCTGTAATTATCCCCAGCCAGAGAAAACTCATTGCATTCAGACAGGACAATGGCAATAACCTGCCTGTGCTGACAGCATCTGTTAGATGTAAGACTGGGTCAGAACATTTTTATGCACAGAATTTCATGGATTGTATCGACTCCTGTTCATGTCATTCAGGAGTTGTTAAAGAACTGATCTGAGTAGTGCAGCCTCACTCCCTCATAATCCAAAGCTGTCCAAGGGAACTCAATCTGGGAATGTTTTTTTTCCTCTCGTTAACCTCCCTCAGCTCTACGTTAGAAGTTGAGGATGGGATTTTCAAAGGATGTTCCTCATAAAATTCATCAAACACTGGGTCTGGGTGCACTTCCCTCCCTGCTTCAGCCATCAAACTACCCATGTATTCTAATTTCATCTTAGAGACTCTCTCCCTGGCTAATAGGAAGAGATAGACATCTCCAGACAATGAATCACTGCATCCTAAAATAGGCAGTGAAGGCAGGTGGGAGGAATCTACCTCTGGAGGTACTTACCTCTCTTCTTATTGACTACCAGAGGCAGTCTAGACAACCAGACAACTAGACCAGGCGCCCCACTTCTGGACAGTTAAAGTCAGGTGAAATTAGTCCCACCCTTTGGGCTCCACATTTCTTTAGTCCCTTTGAAGTCATAATGAAAGCACCCAACATCACACGCTGCCCGGATTCGGTCAGTTCCTGGTGTGTGCACACAGCTCAGCTCCTTTGGGTGCCTGTAAAGCTGAGGCTTGCAACAAAGCAAAGGATTGTTTTGATCTTTTTCATGTTGATGTCTTCCTCCCACAGAAGTGCATGGTGGGAATGAATGTGGGAGGTACAGGAAACCAGGGCCATGAATGGGATGGCATCACACAGCCTATAAAGCAAAAAAAAAGATTAGAAAAGGGAAAGAAATCTTGCAGCTGTTACTAGGCTCCAGCAACTTCCCTATATAAATCTACAGCTCTGATCCCTTCCAGCTGAAGCTGTTTTCTTGCCTGGAAGTGGTTCTCTGAGCCATACAGGAGGAAGGAGTTGCCCATGGAAGGGGGATCAGGTCTCCCTGAAAAGCAGGAAACAAGCTCTTCTTTTTGGTGTGCCCAAGGCCATGTTTGATTGGGTTTCTGGAGCTTTGAGATTCACTGCTGAATTTCAGATGGAACTCCCAGCTGAGGCATGGAGCACTGATGTTCAGAGAGGCTGATCACAGGTTTCAAGTAAAGCACCTGCTAAATTAACTGATCAGATCTTGAAATGGTGACGGGGTGAGTTTGGAGTTGAGAAAGCAACCCTAATTCTGTCATTTCCCTGACTTATTCTCCTCTTGTATAAAAAGTGTCAGGATCGTTTGTATTTAGTGGGAACACCGTAACCTTTATGAGATACTTAAACCCCTCTTAATGAATATTTATTGCTGCTCAAACTTCCTTTTCTTGTCCAATCTTTCTTGTGGTTTTCTTCATTAAAGATTGTGCCTGTTTTGTGCTCCTCATATTTGATTGGGAAATAGCTTCCCATCAAATGAGAGCTGGGGAAGGAGAGAAATGAGTTCTGAATCTTCCAGTTCTGAATCAAGATAATTGCTTCAGATAGGAAAGACCTCCCCTCTGAATTCCCAGTTTTATGTAACGCATATCTGTCCATCTTCCCTCTTTATGGCTCATTTCTTCCTTCTGCTTGCTGGCTTTCATCTGTTTAATCACAAAACTCTTTGGTCCTTTGTGGCTGATATGTGTTACTCATTTGTTGGCTTCTCTTTTTAGGCTGCTTGAATTTACAATAAAATCTCTCCCTTTGATCTGTTTGGAAATCCTAAACATGTAGTTGTAGGATTTCCAAAATGATGCTGAAAAAAAAGCATCCAAAGAGATTCCTGAGGTTTTTTCTCTCTAACAACTCCTTTGCAGTAGATTTTGCAGAAGTATGAAATGTGTTTTGTCATCACACCTCTGTAGGAGACACTCTATAAAAATGCAAAGAGACTGAGATGACTTCTCTAGGAATCTTAAAACACCCACTGAATAGTGTTGAGTAGGAGCCAAATTTGGTGCAAATCAGCATAAATCATCTGACTGTAAAAGGCTTCTGTGTTTTACACCAACTAAAGTCTGGATCTACACAGCACTCCCTGGGCAGCCCTGCCACCGATTGCCAAGACTTCAAACCAGCAGATATGTCTTGGCCAGGCTGGGAAATGGCCATTGCTGTATTCTTGGCAAGCACTAAAATCCAAGTGGTTTGCTCTCCATGCAGTTTATTGGGAAAAGAGCAAAAAGTTGAAAGTCATGAAGATGGAAGTGAGTGTGCTGTGATTTATGCATGTCAGGACACCAGCAGGGAAGCCAAGAGGAGCACAAGAGATGCAATTACTCTTTGCCAACCTCAGAAAGTGAAATGTTTGTGTTTTTTTTTAACTGAGATTTCCTTTATGACTTGCCTGCCTGCATATGGATGACCAAACTGCTTCAAGACACTGAACAAAGAGCATTGCTGGAATCCTGCCCCTCCTCTCCATCACCCCGTGTGTGTCTCACCACCAGCCCCACTGACTTGCCTGAAACTGTGTCATGTAGACTCGGGTGAAATGGTGAGTCCTAGAGACATCCTTTCCAGCAACACCTCCCAGAGCAACCTAGGGAAAGGATCCTGAATCAAATATCACAACTTGTTTCATAGGTAGCAAAGGCCTAATCAGGGGGAGAAAAAAAGAAAGTTGGTGGGAAGCAGGAATTGACTGATAATCAGACAGTGCCCCAACACCACCAGCAGCCCTTTAAAAAAATCAAAAGGAAAGTGTTTGAAGTGTCCCTTTTTTTTGATGTGATCCCAGTGAAGTTTCTCTGATGTGGTTTCATGATGCTACAATGTTCTTGCACCCAACATGCCTCTTGTGTGTGAAGGGGAGCTGAGGACATTTGCACCACTGAAGGTGGAGGAGGGTTTGTTTCCATTTTTTCTACTTCAGGGTCTTAAGTCCTCGTTTTCCTGACTCTCACAGATGGAGTTTAGATCCAGGCATTCCTGGGCCGTGGAGGTCCAGTTGAAATCCTCACCCTTGACCAACACAGCCCTGGGCTGAGTTTCCCAACACTCCTTGCAGCTCACTCCACACCTCCCTGGATCCCTCCTGAAGAGACCACCAGTGCCCGGAGGGGCTTCAGACCCCCAAATTCTTCACTCTTAGGGGTGCAGCTGACAGCTCTGGGGATGTGCTGCCTGCCTGCAGAGCTGGCAAAGCTTCTGGAGGTGAATCCTCGGGGGCAGACAGCAGTCCCTTCAGGTAGGTATGCTCCAGGAGGACCTGCATCTCCTGCACTGCTTCCCAGATCCACAGCCCAGGTTGGCTTCACAGCCAGAGGTGGTGGTACAAGGGGTGGTGATCCTTGCCATGGGAAAACACAAGCTGAATCCCTCCTGGGGAGGATGCAGCCTTCCTCCTCCCCCTGCAAACCAGAACTGGATTCCTTAATGGTGTAAGCAGAGAAGAAACCCTCCAGTTACTCACACATCCTCACGGGGCTCCCACGGCGTATCCTGGAGGAGGAGAAGGTCACAAGGTTACCCATCACCCAAGTAGCATTTCTAGCGTGTTCCAGCCTCCTTGTCTCTGTTGAAGAGTCCCAAGGACTGAGCATATCCCACAAATGGGTGTAGTGGTACCAACCTGCCCTCTTTCTTCTCTTTAAAAGACTAATTCTTGCTTCTTTCAAGAATTGAGATTGGCTTTAGGAAAGCCAAATGTTTCCAAAATCCAATCTCATTTCTGGAATATTACAGAAAGGCTGGGACTGTCCTTGTGCTGCCAGACTGTGTTAAAGTTTTGTTTTGAGGATACCAATACTTTGTTCTAATTGGAACTAATAATTAAGGTTTTCCAGTACTTCCCGTTATAAACTATATAATGAATTGGATGGTCTGAAAATCATTCCAGTTTCTATGGGTGCTGAATTACTGGTGAGTCATAATTCTACATACTTACTGGATGCTCTGAGACTGTTTCAGAAGAATTGTCTCCCGTCAGAATTCTTGCTAGAACAATTTTAGCAGTTCTCCAAGTGGCTCCAAGATCCAACAATCTAATTTGGCACAATTCATTCTTTGCAATAATCAAAATAATCCAGTAGAAAACAGGCCATCAGATAATTCTTCCTCCTTGCCTGGCACTGGTAAGATCTTTTCTAGGCCAATGGAACCCATGTGGGGAAGTCTATCTCCTGCTTTGGGGTTTCCAGCTTTGCTTCCAGCTCTGTCTTGGCTGAATAGACACAGTCTGCATCCTAAAAGAGTTCCCAGACATTCAGAAGTCAAAGTCCTGCCTGCATGGAGACCTGAGGCCATTTCATTGTGGTTTTGGAGTAACAAGTTTTGGTTTAGGAAGCTCAGATACCCCCTGAAGAGCAGCAGCTGGTGGGTCCCCAAAGCAGGGACAGCGTTGCTGAGTTCTTGCTTGAAGAACATCATCACTTGGGCATGAGGGTGAGCTTCCAGGTTGGAATAAAACTCCTTCTGTGTTAAAGCAGAGGTTTAATGCTCTCCAGAAATACTCTGTGATGTGTTTTTCTGCACCCAGACTCGTTTGATGACTTTTAACATTCTCAGGACCTTAAGTGGGGTTTGGTGGGTACAGGTGAATAATTTGGGGTTTTCTTGGAGTTTGCCTTGCCTGGCAGCAATTCATAGGTTCAAATATGCAAAACAATGCATGACACTGAACATCTGTGAAATTCTGTGGAATTTACTCTTTTTTAATGGCTTTGTTTGCGTCCTCAGCTTGGAGGATCCCATGGGCTGGGTTTTGGGAGGACTCTTCTTTTGGTTTAGCTTGAGCTCCTTCCTGACATTAATTACAGTTTAGAAAATGGCCTTAAGAGTATCTCCAAGGAAGATCAGCAAAGGAATGTTCTCTTGAACAGCAAATAAGTGATTTTTGCAGTACCTGTTCTTCTCATAGTCACTCCCTACGTGGATCAGATGAGCCCAGGAGGCTCAGCCAAACACAGCCCAGTGCTTGGCAACTGGGAACCATGGTGTGGACTGGAGACATAAGTGTCTTTGCTGTGTTGTAAGAGTGCAAAATACTTTGCTTCCATAAAGGAAAAAATTCTTTATGGAAAGAGTGGTCAGGCACTGGACCAGGCTGCCCAGGGAAGTGGTTGAGTCACCATCCCTGGAGGTGTCCAAAAAAGGTGTGGATGTAGCACTTGAGGACATGGTTTTGTTGGGTTGATGGTTGGACTTCGTGATCTCAGAGGTCTTCTCCAACCTTAATGATTCTATGAAAATGCTTCTTGGGTAACAGTAGTTCCCCAAACCATCCCCACTTAAAGACCACAACCCACTGGGATGGACTCATCTCCTCTAACTTCTGATACCAGTGCTGCTGAGAGACAGGGATGGCTGAGATGCTGCTCTTCAGAGAGTCTTCCTCTTCTTTGTTGAGTCAAATAAAGTCTGAAGTGACCAGCTCAGCCCTGGATGCCCAAATTTTAGAAGAAGAAATCAGTGTAGTCGCATCCCCTCAGTTTTGGCTCTGATTGCATAGAGCACGTGGGAAAAGTGAAGCTTCTATGGAGAAGAAAATAAATAGCCTAGAAAATAGGAAGCTCTGCCCACAAAGCTGTTAACTGGCTGCTTGTTAATCATTTAATTGGAAACAGGAGCAGGCTCAGCCTTGGTGGGCAGGCTGTGAATGCACCAGAATCCTGCAAAAATACCTTATGAATCCAGCTGCAGAAGGGCAGCTCTCTGATACTGTCCTTGAGCTTGTAATTAAAACACTTGGGATACCTCAAGGCAAAGAAAAAAAGATTTATTAGAGCTGCTTAGCAGGTGGGGAAGAAAAGGCTGATAAGTTTAAAGTATTTGCTGAGAGCTCCACAATACCTTAGAGGTGGAACCAATATTACATCTCTGTCCTTGTGGCTTCTGGCCAAATTCTCTTCCAGAACAGAAAGGGGAAGGGTTTTGTTCCAGGTGATTTGAAAGAAAATGGTTTCTCCTCCTTATTATGCCACACTAATCTTGAGCTTTTTCCAACAGGCTCAAACCTTGGCCAGTGTTTTTCTGGCAATTAAACGTTTAAGAGTTCTCAATTCCCAAGAAATGGGATGGTATTTGTTTCAAGTGCTGGTTTCTTTCCTTGCTTTTGCAGGATTTTTTTAATGGCTTTGGGTTGGTTTTGTTGTTTTTCTCTTCCACCTGGGGCTCCTTGGAGGAGCTTTTTCACCACCTTTCACAAGAAGGCTGATGAAAAGCAAAACTGGTTACCAGAAACCTTACTGGTATTCTGGCTTCAAGAGCAGCTGATGCTTTGTACCTCATTATTTGCAAATGTTCTGCCCTGGAACATTTTGCCCTTAGCCCAGCAAGAGAGATAATTGATGGGATGAAGTAGCTGGAAAGACAACTGCCTTAATTGCAGGTTCTTGACAGCACTATCAATTACACCTACACCCAGAAGAGCAGGAGTGATTGAAGTCCTGGGTGTCTCACTTGGCTGCCTAAATACAGGCAGAGGCTGTGGCAATCCCAGCTGGAAGAGCAGGATTGGAGCCCAGGAGGAGGGGACTTGGCCTGGAGCTCCTCTGACTCAGTCTCCAGTTTGTGATCCAAGGTTGTCTCTCCTTGGTCTCCTCCTGAAGCCCTCCATGGCCCTGTGGCAACACAATTCTTCAGGGTTCTCCAGCACCTCCTGGGTGATCCCACAGCCCTTGTCCTGGCCCTGCCAAACCCAGGAGAATTTGGCTTCTTTTGAGCTTGGGGATTTCTTTCCTTGCCGTGGATGGGGTCACGGATGGTTTCAGAAGTTTTCCAAAATAGAAGTTTTTCCAAAACTTCTGAGCTGGGGTTTGCACACCCCCAGACACAGTGACTGGCTGATCCATCTGATTCTGAGTCTCCGTGTCCCCTGATGACCCTGTGTCCCCCAGAGGCAGATGGTGCCACCAGATGCAGCCCTTGGGCTCTTCCCAACTGCCCAGCTGAGGCTCTGGTTAGGAGAACCACAAGGTCAGCTCTGCCTTCTCCTCCCAACTCCATCTCATTCCAGCCAACTTGCTGCAGGAGACAAAGTTTTTTTGTGTTGTTTGACAGCAGAGAGTCTTCAGGTTTAAACCACACCAGATCCTCCCTGCTTGCCCCCATCTCCTTAATGGGACCCAGTGCCTTGATGTCAGAAGAATTGTGTTTGCTCCACAAACAGGCAAAGGGAGGGTTGTGGGTGTAAGTGGGCACCAGGGAGTAGCTCCCAGGGAATCACAGCTCATTAATTTACTTCTAATCACCAGGAATTTTGGAAAGAGGCCCAGCAACAAAGATAGGAGGCCCACAATTAACGTGGTGCTACAATTGAGCCCTGACTAATTTAACAGGGAAGGTCTTGTCCTGGACACATCTGCAGAGTGAAGTGAGCTCAGGCCCAAAACTCCTTCAGTGAGAGAGAGTGGGAGAACTGGAACCAGTTCTACACCCCCATGGCACTACTTTTTTCTCCCACAAGGTGGTGGCATGGAATGGATCTTCAGCCTCCCTGTCCACATGGGTTCCTGGCTGGGAATTTGATGATTACCAAATCACAGTTGATGATTACCTCCTCACACCAAGGAGGTGAACACCCAGAAGACCTCCTAAATACCTCTAGCAAGGTCTACCTTGCCTCTGGAGAGGGCAATATTTAGGAGCCAGCATGGCACAACACCAACAAGGTCCTCAGTCCTTACAAGCCAGTGAGGTTTCATGTGGATTCATCCTCTGAGGTTGGCTGTGAGCCTGGGATGGTTTGTAAAATCTGTGTGCACCCAGTGACACACTTCTGGCAGAAAAAAAAAACCCAGCACTGAGATCATCACTACCAACTTCAATGACAACTGACCTGCTCTCATCTTCTTCACCACCCTGGTGTCCTCCCCTCATACCTGAGTGCTCATCACATCAGCACAGGGTGTCAGCAGTCACCTTCTTTCAGTGTCACAGCCTGAGCACAGGGTGGTGCTGACTGCCCCGAGACATTCAGGGGCTTTAATCAGAAGGCCCCATCTGATGATCTTCTCCTCGTGACTTCAGCTCAGCCCTTGAACCTCGAAAATCAAAAGAGCTCTGGCCACAGCCTTGGGGCCATTTGCCATCCCCACCAAAACTAATGCAGGGGCTACATCTGATTGACATGAGGAACTTTGTGTTAAGACAAACAGGAGTCAGGAGAGGACTTGTCCCTGTTGCTCCTCTTTTAGCCCATTCCCACACGTTGCACGTGCTGTGGTGGGGAAAAGAGAATCTTCTGCTCGATCATCACAGCTCAAAGCCATGAACCTTGGTGAGAACAGGGCCAAACACACAAACTCTTCACAGATACTAACAGGAGTTGGGCCACACAACTCCTGAAGGAAAGGAACAGCAATAATTAAGCACTGAAAAACCCTTATTTTTATAGACAACTGGAATCCTGAGCCAGAAGTTTCACTCCTACTTAAAAAGGGATAGTTTTATAAGGAAGGAGGTGCCAGAACACTCATCTCCAGAAACTGGAGATATGATTATAGCTTAGCTGACAAGCAGAACAGGTTTTGATATACCCTTCCAAACCATCCCTTCACTCAGTATACTACGAGTGTGTAAACAGTACTTAAAACAACTTAGTGGAAATGCTGATCAAGCCTCTCATATGAGTTGGGGGTTGATAATCTCTCCTCTGAGCTGCTCTCCCAGGCTCCTCTTATAGTCAAATGAAACAGATGGTTTGTCTGATCTCCAGCAGTGATTCAGCCCCTACTGAGATAGATGCACAAATGAGGGGGTTTGAATTGCCTCCAGAAGTGTCTGCTTCTCCCCGCTGACTCTATCTTCTTCCTTTTCAACCTTTCACCACAAAACAGATCATAAAAAACCCCCCAGGCCTGACCACAGCGTTCATACTAATCCTTTATTTCTTCTGATCAGGGATAAGAAGACACCCTGGCCAGAGGTTTAATTTCACTGTGAAACTGAGGACTTGGTAGTGTGCAGAAATCCACTCTTTATGGTGGGTGGAGGCTTTGTCTTCTTTGAAAAGGAACCTCTGGAGCTCCCCCACCCCAACCCCCCTGCCCCAGCAGGATCCCCCAGGGCAGCCCCCCAGGAACACATCCCAGGGGGGTTGGAAGCCTCCAGAGAAGGAGACTGGATCCAGCACCTCTCTGGGCAGCCTGGGCCAGGGTGGAAAATGGAAACTGGAAGAGTTTCTTTGGAAAATGGTCAAGAGGATTCCACGTGCCCTCCAGCTGGGGAAAAGACATGAAATATTCCTGATGGGGCTGTGACACTCCAGTGGACAACTGGTAACTGAAGGTGACAAAGTAGTGCTGAGTTTCCAGAATGAACTTTCCCAATAATCTCAGCTGCTCTGCTCTTTCTTAGAGATGCTTTTTTTTTTTTTTTTTTTCCTTAAAGGAGGTTTTGTGAGAAATTTAGAAGACATCTTTCTTCCTCTGCATAAAAGCAACAATTGAGTAAACACCTTTCTCCACTTTTTTTCACAAATGTTATCTGGACATTGGGTCAGATCTCTATAAACTGCTTTAGAAATTTTTAAAAGTTCCTTCAAAAAGCTCATCAGATGTGGGAACTGTGCCCTCCCCCACAGACCAAGACACACACAGCAGACGTGGTTTCAAGTTTTTAGTTGCCAAAGACAAATGTCTCCAAAAGCCAAAGTTCAAGTGCTCAGCGAAAGCCTAAGAAAACAGCAGCAACCACCCAAAATTGTGGTTGGACAATTCAGGAGATGGTTGGGCAGAGAGAAGAGAGCTCAGGACCAGTGGTGACTGAGCAGGAAAGCCACCCCTGACTCCAGTTGCAACAGGGACGACTTCTTCCCATTCCACTGGCAGGTTTTCCATGCAGACGTTCCTTAGGGAAGGATCTTCAGAAGAACTTGAGCCACGCTCATGGCCAGCCCTGTGACCCCATCTTCAGAACGACCACCCAGCCCCAGAGCTGCCTTCTCCTCTCCCTGCTGTGGGGCTGGGTGTCCCAGCTCCAATGCTCCCTTCTCCATAACATCCTTCCCCTCCGGAGATCCCCCCACACCCAGAGCCATAGGTGCCACCATCAGTGCCACAGCTGTCCCCATAGCTAGATCCCCATCCTCCAGAGCCAGAGTCCCCACCACCAGAACTGCAGACACCACCAGGACTGGAGCCCTCAGCACCACAGCCTGAGCTTCCCCATCCTCCAGAGATGGAGCCTCTCCTGCCAGAGCTGCTGCCACCTCCAGACATGGACCCACCAGACCCTGACATGGATCCCCATCTACCAGAGCTGTGACCCCCCCCAGACACGGACCCACCACTGCCAGAGCTGGGTCCCCATCCTCCAGAGCTGTGACCACCTCCAGATGTGGAACCACCACTGCCAGAGCTGGGTCCCCATCCTCCAGACATGGACCCACCAGATCCTGACGTGGATCCACCATGACATGAGCTTCCTCCTCCTCCTCCACCTCCAGATGTGGACCCTCTCCTACCAGAGCTGGATCCCCATCCTCCAGAGCTCTGACCACCTCCAGATATGGACCCACCACTGCCAGAGCTGGATCCCCATCCTCCAGAGCTGTGACCTCCTCCAGATATGGACCCACCACTGCTCAGAGACTGGATCCCCATCCTCCAGAGCTGTGACCTCCTCCAGACATGGACCCACCACTGCCTGACATGGATCCACCATGACATGAGCTTCCTCCTCCTCCTCCACCTCCAGATGTGGACCCTCTCCTGCAGGAACTGTGTCCACCTCCAGAGCTCATCCCTCCACCATGGGGACTGCACCTCCCAGAGCTGGATCCCCATCCTCCAGAGCTCTGACCACCTCCAGATATGGACCCACCAGATCCTGACATGGATCCACCATGACATGAGCTTCCTCCTCCTCCTCCTCCAGATATTGACCCTCTCCTGCCACAGCTGCTGCCACCTCCAGAGCTCATCCCTCCACCATGGGGACTGCACCTCCCAGAGCTGGATCCCCATCCTCCAGAGCT
>JAAWXA010000075.1:728322-753273 GCA_038090715.1 Florisuga fusca
CCACCACTGCCTGAGCTTCCTCCTCCTCCTCCTCCTCCTCCAGAAATGGATTTGCTACCACCAGAACCGCCGCCACCTCCACAAATAGACCCACCACTGCCAGAGCTTCCTCCTCCAGAAATGGTCTTGCTGCCACCAGAGCTGGATCCCCATCCTCCTGAGCTGCTGCCACCTCCACAAATGGATCCACCACTGCCTGAGCTTCCTCCTCCTCCTCCTCCAGAAATGGATTTGCTACCTCTGGAGCTGGATCCCCATCGTCCTGAGCTGCTGCCACCTCCAGATATGGAGCCTCCACTGCCTGAACTTCCTCCTCCAGAAATGGTCTTGCTGCCACCAGAGCTGGATCCTGAACCACCAGAGCTGGATCCCCATCCTCCTGAGCTGCTGCCACCTCCACAAATGGACCCACCACTGCCTGAGCTTCCTCCTCCTCCTCCAGAAATGGATTTGTTACCCCCAGAACTGGACCCCCATCCTCCAGAGCTGCTGCCACCTCCACAAATGGACCCACCACTCCCTGAGCTTCCTCCTCCTCCTCCAGAAATGGATTTGCTACCACCAGAACCCCAACCACCAGAGCTGTGGCCACCTCCAGATATGGAGCCTCCACCACTTCCTCCTCCAGACGTGGATTTGCTACCACCAGAGCTGGATCCCCATCCTCCAGAGCTGTGACCTCCTCCAGATATGGATCCACCACTCCCCGAACTTCCCTCCTCCTCCTCCAGAAATGGATTTGCTACCTCCGGAGCTGGATCCCCATCCTCCTGAGCTGCTGCCACCTCCACAAATGGACCCACCACTGCCTGAGCTTCCTCCTCCTCCTCCAGAGCTGGATCCTGAACCACCAGAGCTGGATCCCCATCCTCCTGAGCTGCTGCCACCTCCACAAATGGACCCACCACTGCCTGAGCTGGACCCCCATCCCCCTGAGATTCCTCCTTTTCCTCCTCCAGAAATTGACCCTTTCCTGTTCATGCTGCCCCCACCAGAGCTCATCCCACCCTTTTGTCCTCCAGGTCCAACTCCAAAGACCTCAGTAGCACTCGCATTGTGGTCAATGACACCTGCAAGAAAAGGAATCATTGTCACCCTAATTTTTTCACCCCCAAAAATAGAAGCACAGCTGCCACAACACCTTACATGGGGCCATCCTTGTACCTGCTCTGTGGTCACCATTGTACCTGAGTGGGGGGCAACCAGGATCAGCACTAGGAGCTGTAGCTACTGAAATAAATGTCTTCTCCTGTGTTTTGGGCTTTACCACCTTACCTGTAATGTGATTTACATCTTACTCCATGCATGAACTACTTTTAAATAAAAAACAAGCAAAACCTTGAGATACTCACAGATGGTGGCTGGTGAACCCTCCTGTATCCTGTGGAGGAAAAGCCACAATATGATAATGCATCCACCAAACGTAAAAGTCAAGCCAGGCTCAGTGAGCCCATGGCAGAGGTCACTCCTTCATCCTGGAGAGATGGGACCAGGGGACACACTGCTTGTACAGGGTCTTTCTATCCCTGAATCCCTTCTATCCAGAATGAATAGTTTGTACCTACCTGGTCTCCTCCTCCTCAAGGAGTGATCTATACATGGCAATTTCAATATCCAAGGCCAATTTTGCATTCAGAAGCTCCTGATAGTCATGAAGGAGTTGAGTCAGGTCCTCTTTGGCCTGCTGCAGGGCATTTTCCAGCTCCTGAAGTTTCTGATGACCATCACTGATGGCTGAGGTCCCTCTCTGCTCAGCATCCTTAATGGTTTCTTGGAGGGCAGCGTTCTGCAGAGAGCACAAACAGAAGAAGTCCATTTCCCTGTGGTGGGACTGAGACTTCCAGACCTTTCTGGGAGTCCTTGGAGATCACAAGACCTGCCTCAGTGACAGAACTCCAAAGATATAATAGGCTGGGTAAATTAACCTAAATTAAATCCAGATATAGATGCCCAAAATGTAAAACCATTTCATTTTGAAGAGAAAAAACCACCAGTACTGTGTGTACTGGATGATTTTTAAGGTCCATTCCCACCCACCCCATTCTGTGAGTCTCTGATTCTATTTCCAGGTTTGCCCCCAAGGGACAGACCACATCCTACTGCCCAAAGTCCCTGGGCAAAGAGTCATATTGGAGAGAATCAGCTTTACCCTTTTCTTTGCAATTTCAAGTTCTTGTTGTATTCTCTGGATCTGCCTCAAATATTCCTGGATTTCCTGATAGCTGTTCCTCAGCTGCTCCCGTTGGTTCACCCACAGGTTCTGAAGATCTTGGTACTGATGTGCAGAGGGAAGAGAAAAGACACTTTTGGTTTCTTTCCCACTGAGCAGACGGATTTCCCTCCCCAGCTGGTTGATCTCTACTCACCCTTCCCTGGTACATGGAATCGACTTCATCTTTGCTCCTCTGAGCAATCGCCTCGTACTCCTGCCTGACCTCTGCCATGATGCCATCCATGTTCAGCTCTCTGTGGTTGTCCATGGACAGGATGACATCGGTGGTGCCAACCACTGTTTGCAGCTGGGACAGCTCCTGCAAGGAGAAAGGTTTGGGGTTCTTAGCAGTCCACGTGAGCAGGTCAGGCTGTGCTATAGGGAAAGAAATGACCCCCCCCTGGACATTTACCCACTGGAACCTGCACCCCCCAGCTCCTGGTGTTCACCACCAGTTTTAATTTAATTTTCACGTGTCCCTTCCAGCCTCTGGGACACACCAGACTCTCCCTTTTCACTCCAAGATGAGAAAGGGCTTTCCAAGGTCAAAGGCTGAGGATGATCTGCTCTCCACACCACTCTACCAAGTCCTGTTCAGGTGAAGGTTCTGGGAACCTCCAAGACCTTCAAGACCTGAGAAGTTTTCAGTCTGAGAAGCGTACTGAGAAGCGTACTCACAGCTTCATGTAAACATCTGAGGAACTCCAGCTCCTGCTTCAGGATTTCCAGGCGAACCTCAGACTCCATTTTTCCCATGTAGGCCTTGTCCAGTTCCTGTACACAAAAAGAAAAACTGTTCCTGCAAGGCTCGGTGCATTTAGTTAAAACTTTAATTCCTGGAGTCAAATACTGGCCTGTGAATTTTGACTTGCAGTTGAAAAACAATTGGAACAAAGAGAAAACTTTTAATTCTTTGAAGAAAAGAATGATTTGGAAATAAGTAAAATAGTTGTGACAATAAATATGTTCCTGGGGTAAATGCAAAATGTAGAGACATAGATTTTGTTAAATCTCTTAATTAAAAGTTGTCAGCATTTCCTATTCTCCTATCTAAGTCAGCCACAGACATTATTTAACCCCTAACAATGACATCTTACCTGGGCTGTGATTAAGTGAATAGACAGAGATCATAATTTTTGATATTAATCATACAAAGAACTGATTCAGACTCTAAAGGAAATTATTTTTCTCCAGCCTTGCAGTAAAATCATTATCAATTACTTCAGCTTGAGGAGATGAGTTAAGCCAAGGCCCTGCTTTTGAAACCACACCAACCATTCAGTCACTGCTGTCTTTCTGAGGCTCTGTTTTCATTCTGTGTCTCAGATTACTTCACCTTTTTAAGCTCCACAAACTCCTCTTCTTGAGCTGCACGCTTGTTGATCTCATCCTCAAATCTGTTGCAACAGAGAAAAGTGATCAGGAGCTCATTGCCTGTCTTGGTTTGGGTTTTTTTTTTTCACTCAAGTGGGTCAGAAGCCAAAGGGAATCATCCCAGCAGCAAACATTGAGTTTTCATTTAAGTGCAATTTCTGGCAGAGCAAAAGTGATTGCAAACCCTTTGCCAAACTCGATGCTAAATTATCCACCGAGCCTCAGCCTAGCTCAGGAAAAAAGATCCTTTAAATTAAATTAAACTGCCTGGGTTTCTCAGAGCTGTGGACATACATTTTGAGTACAGCCAAGCCAGAAGAAGTGATGGCTTTTTTCAACTTGACCCCAGTCAAGTTGTCTCTCCCCTCCCCACAACTACCACTTGTGTAAGGAAGGAGTCCTGGGCTACTCCTTGCTTGGGGTAGGAAGGGCAGGAAGGAGAAGAGGAGGAGAGAGGAGTGGGACAGATCTACAGGGCCTTGGATTTTCCTTTTCATGTTTTGGGTTCTACCCTCACCAGGTCTGCTTTGATCCTCCAGCATCACAGCCAAGTCCCATCACAAAGATGCTGAGGAGAAATGCTACAATGGCTACAGGACCCCTGGAGGTGCAGAGCTAAGCCAGGCATGATAAACACTGCCTTGGAAAATACCAGTACTCTCTTTTTCCCCCACTGGTGATTATTCACCTCTTTTTATAATCTTCAACAAGCTGAAGCATATTGTAGGCTTCCGGATCCAACTGCTCCTTCTGGTTCTGGAGCATCTCAAGTTGTCTCTCCAGGCTGCTGATGTAAGCTTGGAAGAAAGAGTTGATGTTTCTGCTCTCTTCTGGTCGGGTACTTTGCTGCTGCAGAAGTTCCCACTTGGCCATCAGAGCCTGGTTCTGCCTCTCCAGACATTGAACCTGAAAGGTGAAGCAGAAAAGTGTCTGAGGCACTGGAAACACTGAGCATCAGTCCCTCCAGAAAAACAAATCCCAGTTAATATTCCCAACACAGTGACTTTGAGAGGTTCCAGAAGGTGGGACCAGCTGCAGTGTCTTGGCACCAAGAGATGTGACAGCTAAAGGAGGCACAACCCTTTTTTCTGGGAAGGGGGTGATGTTACTGCTGCTTCTTGAAGCTGATACTGAAATCTTTGCTGGATTTTCATCTGTTAACTGCAGAAAATTTCAGGGGGTGATTGGGAGATTTCAGCTCTTTCTGAAGTGCCTTTGACCCCCAGTTACATGAGAAGAGTTACATCCTCTCAGGAGGCCACCCAGGACCACTCTCTTCCCAGCTACACCTCAGAACTTCATCCCAGGCTGTGAAGACAGTGCTGGGATTTTGGGGGGATCCGATGCAATGCCGAGGTGGAGACCCCACGGGCAGAGCAGCACCACTTACCTCCCCCCATCCCCTCAAGTGAAACAGGGAAGAAGGACTCACCTTGTCGATGAATGATGCAAATTTATTGTTGAGAACCTTAATCTGCTCCTTCTCATCTGACCTCACTCTCTGGAATTCAGGGTCAATTTCCACTTCCATTGGTCGCAGGAGGTTGGTGTTGATGTGGACCTCCTCGATGCCTCTGCTGAGAGCAGCCTGCCCCAAGCCCTGCCCAGATCCTGCTTCCCCAAAGCCACCCCTCCCAAGGGCTCCTCCAAGCACCTCTCTGCTTGAACTTCTTCCATACCTGCTACCAAGCCCTACTTCACCCCCTCCAAATGCTCCTACAAAATACCTTCTTCCATCAAAGCCCCTATCAAGATGTCTCCCAACACCAAATCCCAGGCACCTTCCATCTACTCCGTAATCTCCACCAGGAGAAACATTCCTAAACCCACGAAGGTTGTAGAGGCTCCTGCTGCCATAGCCATAGCCATACCCATACCCACTGTATCCTGCTCCTCCTCTGTAGTCCTCACAGGGGCTCATGATCCATGAACTTCTCCCACCGCCCAGAGAGCCACAGTGGGCAGAAGAAGAAGTGAAATTCCCATCCCCAAATCTGGAGAAACGTTGGCTCATGGTGTTGCTGTCAGAGCACTAAGAGGGGAGAAGAGAGCAGGTGGTGAAGGTCGTAAAACAGGAGGAGGAAAAAAAGAGAGAAGGATCCTCAGCTCATCTGGTGGGGGTGACAGAAGTTTCTCCTTTATACGTTCTGGAGGAGTTTATCTCCATTCCGTGGTAATTAGCAGGTCTCTTAATGTTGTTATTGGGTTTGGTTCATCAGGCAGCAATTAATGGCTGCCTGTAGAGAGGTCAGAGTAAACACCACACACTGGTGGAGGGATTGGGAAATTCCCCAAATCCTGCTTGACTCACGAGCTTTGCTCGGATGAGATTTCCTTATCTCATTAGCCTGCCCTCCATCATTAATTACAGCTCGCACAGTTATCCCTGCACATTAGGAGGGTTTGTTCCCTCTCAAATTTCCCGACCTCTTTTGGCATTTCGTTTCAGGAGTCAGAAGGCCTTGAGATTGTCCTCACATTGTCCTCGGGGAGAGGGCACCTCACATCACCCCATCACCAGGAGTGCTGCCCACAGAAAGAAAAGGCTCCCTTAGCTTCCCAGCATCTCTTTTCCCTCACTCCCAGTGCATCCACCCAGGAATAACTGTTGCTTCCACATGGAGAGGGGAGAAGATGCCATCTGGCCTCCTTGCTAATGTGTGGTCAGGGCTTTGCTCTGACTCCATTGGGAAAGTGCCCAGTAAATCCCCTAAATGAAAGGTTTGTTGGAAGAGGTTATTAGGCCAGCTGTGATTAAACCTGCTGGAGAGCAGCTCTGGGATGAAGGATCTGGGAATCCTGGTGGACAACAGGCTGCCCATGAGCCAGCAATGTGCCCTCGGAGCTGAATTTGTTCATCCTGGAGGAGACTGAGGGAGGATCTCATCAATATTGACAGATATTTTCAGAACATGGTTTAGTGGTGTTTGGTTGATGGGTGGATTTTAAAAATGAGCAAAGAGAAAATGTGGAAACCTTTCAGTTCCAACACACCCGGGTAAGGTTTGCCAAAGTGTTAGGATTTTACACAAAAATATTTCTTATTCTGTTTAAATCTGGCTTGGTATTTTCTAGGTGCTGGTACATCTTGAGAGAAAGCCATGAACCTTGGGCTCCTTCAGGCCCGTATTTCAGCCCAGCTGACAGAGCCCTGTCCAGTCCCTGCAAAAATTCTGTGTGGGACAAATTATGCCCAATGTGGAGACTGAAGCTCCCGTGTGACCTTGGAGCCATCATTATGCTCAGGTAAAGATTAAGAGGACAACATGTGACTTCCTGTCAGGAGGGATGTGACACCCCATGGAGGTGAGCCATGATTTTCCCTGTGAAGTCTGAGCTAAATTGTCCTTTTTTCCTGCCTCAACCCAGCAAGATGCAGTTGTTGCTGGTCACCTGCCTGTTGAGGCTCTGCAGGACAACTTTGGGTGCAAACCATCTCCATCTCCTTTGATGCTGAGAGCAGCTCCTTCCAATGCACGTTGTGCATTCAGATCATCCCCATGGATCTGGGAAGGAAATGTTCTGACCCAAAGGAGGGAACACCCAGAGAGCAAACAGCTCCACGTGGAACGGTGCTTACAGAGCCATCTCTCCAAAATCCCTGCCCAAAATGCAGCCATCAGCTCAGTGCCTGAAGCAAAGTGGGTGCCAAGTGATACAGAACCACTGATCCCCAGGGAGGATGTCCTGCTGGAGAAGACCTCCTGCAAACCTTGCCTGAGAAGAGCAGAAATCCAGCCCCACGTGCAGATGATCCAGAGCACAGCATGTAGGCTGCTGTTGTGATCCTCCCTGGCAGCAGCTCAGCCTTGGCACACCAGCCCAAGACACACCTGAACCTGTTGTGCTGGCTCCAGAAACAGCCATGAACCCAGAGAGATGGACACACATCCTGCAGGTGAAGGGGGAGCTTCCTGGGATACCTTCCTGGGATACCTTCCTCTTCCCTGACATCGCTTTCAGGTCTGCCTGGGTCACTTAAAAAAAAACAAAAAACAAACAGTAAACCAGTTCCCAACATGCCTGGACCAAAAGGACCACAGGTTCAGCCAAGATCAGAGAAGCAGAGAATTGTTTGGGTTGGAGGGACCTTAAGGATGATCTCGTTCCAACCCCCCTGTATGGGCAGGGACACCTCCCCCCAGCCCAGGGGGCTCCAAACCCCATCCCAACCTCCAGCACCTCCAGGGATGGGGCAGCCACAGCTTCTGGGGGCACCCAGTGGCTCCCCCCCCTCCCAGGGAAGAATTTCTCCCTCATCTCCAACCTCAGTCTCCCCTCAGACACTTTCAAGCCCTTACCCCTCCTCCCATCCCTCCAGATCCTCATCAAAATTCATCTCCAGTACCCCTGGAGGTGCCTACTGGAGGCATCTGAAGGAATTTCAGGACTGGAAGGTGCTCTGTGGTCTCCCCACAGCCTTCTCCAGGCTGACCAACCCCAACCCTCTCAGCCTGGCTCCAGAGCTGCTCCGGCCCCCCCAGATCCATGTCCTTCATGTCCACCCCAGAGCTGGACACAGTATTCAGGGTGGTGTTCTCCTAAGAGGGATGTAGAGGGGGACAATCCCCTCCCTGGACCTCCCGGGTTCCTATGGGAACATGTTCAGAAGGAATGAGTTGACACCCCAGGGGGATGGGCTGTGTTAGGTTGGGTTTAGCCCCAGGTCTGGACCCAGGAGTATTCTCATAATGCAAAATAAAATATTACTCTACTAATAACCCCTCTGCTCTGCCCTGGGGAGACCACCCCTGGAATCCTGGATCTAGTTGGGGGCTCCCCAGTTCAAGAGAAACAGGAGAGAGTCCCATGGAGAGCTGGGAGGGTGATGAGGAGGCTTCCAACCCCCCCCAGGATGTGTTCCTGGGAGGCTGCCCTGGGGGATCCTGCTGGGGCAGGGGGATTGGGATGGGGGAGCTCTAAAGGTCCCTCCCAGTCTCTGACATTCTGGGATTCTGTGATGAACTTACCTTGCAATCCCGTTAGCAAATGACTAAGGGTCATTTTAATAAATGGCTAATTATTCCGAGCTAAGAGGAAGGTAAACATGTTAATGACTTCATTGGGTGTTATAGCTAGTTATAAGCATTTATTCAGCAAATACTAATCATAACTGTGATGTCTGTTCATCTTATTTCCCCTACAAGAATGTGAAAGTATCGATTTCATATCATGTGTGAAAACAGTGAGGTTTATTGGGTTTATTATTCACTTTATCAGTTCTCCTAATGCAAAATGCTGTGCTCTGATCCCTGAGAGCTCTTAAAGGCTGTGCAGGTCCTGGTGCCTCCACACACAGCAAACCTGCAGCTGATGCCCTCAAGCTGAGGCGTGGGGTGCTGGAGAGAGGCAGAGATGAAATCTCCAAAGGGTTTCAGGAGGAGGAGAGATACAGAAAGAAAAACGAGGATGAGGAGGAAACTGGGTTGAACTCTGGGTTAAACGCACCAGGTGTCATGAGAAAACACGACGTCTTGCTGCGTGCAGCTGCTCCCCAGCAGGAAAATATTCAGTGTACATGGTGTCTGTGATAGAGAAAAAACCATCAGGGCAGCTTCATGACCGAATTCTTCAGTGGGAATAAACAAAGGAACTTTCTGGAACTGAGAGCAGCAATCAGGGCTCACAGCAATGGCCTCTCAAGGGCTTGGGACCTTGGGGACCACTTGACTTGGTCAGAGAGTAAAGACAAAGAGCTAAGGGGGCTACGGTGAGCATCAAAAGACACTGCTTATGATTGAGAACAATTTTAATCACATCCCTGCCCACAGGAAGCTGAAACAGCTGGAAAGAGTTCTGGCAGATGTTCAGGATCCAGTAAACAATGTGATTAGCAGCCTACAGAGTAACTGGGCCCCAGAGCTGCCTCAGTGTCATCAGAGCTGGGAGGTTCACCACACCCAACCCCACCTGGGCTGTCCTTCCAATTGGCTTTGAGCTGATAATTAGTCCAATCAAGGTCAGCCTTGGTGATCAATTGGTAAAACTCTCCTTTGAGATATTGGCACCTCAATTGCTGTCATCACCTCTCCAGCAGCAATGACAGCATCCCCGGGACAACAACGTGGGGGGAGAAAAGGTAAAGCAACCCAAAAAGCACCAAAACTTTGGTTATTCTCAGCCTAGAGAGTTCACCACATGAAAAAAGAAGGAAGTCACCCAATGTGGGCATCTTGTGATGCAGGGAAATATTTTGGCTGAGGTTGCCATTTAGGATCCTTAAAAAGGTGGAGGAGAGGAGAGGAGAAAGAGAAAAGAGAAAAGAGAAAGAGAAAAGAGAAAGAGAAAAGAGAAAGAGAAAAGAGAAAGAGGAAGGTTCTGGGAAGACCTGAGAGCATCTTCCAGTGCCTGAAGGGGCTCCAGGAAAGCTGGGGAAGGACTTTGGACAAGGGTCTGGAGGGATGGGACAAGGGGGAACGGCTTGAAAGTGGCTGAGGGGAGACTGAGGTTGGAGATGAAGGAAAAATTCTTCCCAGGCCAACTTTTGCTATGGTTTCTCCTGGGTGGGAGAGCATCATCAGATCTATCAGCACTGGGCTGCTCCTTCACAACCTCCAGAGGCTGCAGAGCGTTTCAAATGGTGAAGGTGGGCAGTGTTACCAGCTCATGAGAAACCCACAATGAGCAGCATCAGAGTTGTCCTGGAACAAGGGAATTCTCCCTGGACTACAATCAGCCTCTGGTTTGGGGAAAAAAGGACTCCAAACCTTCTGAGCCTTCAGCTCTGTTGGGAGAGGTGCTGCAACTCCTGTCCATGTCAGCAGGAAATCATCAGCTCTGCTACACGGCCCAAGAGGGCTGGAACTGGAGTGTTAACATCTGGGGAATTATCTCATCTGTCATCCATTTCCACCCTGGCCTGAAGCTGCATTTTGCTCAGCAAGGCAGAAGGATTCCAGTCTGCAGGAGCAGAGGCAGAGATGCACACTGGGAGGACTGGCAAAGTCAAGAGCCAAGCTGTAGAAATAACCCAGCCCCTCAAAAAGGTCATGGTCTTGCCCCAAGTCTTGATGCTTTCCATTCTTCCCATGCCAGAAGCAGTCAAGAAGACACCAAAGTTTTCACCCAGTTCCCCAGTTCACCCCAGTTCACCCCGTTCCCTCTTGTCACTGGGGATGTCAGCTGGGGCCTCTCTGAGGTGCTGCCCCCTTCACACCTTGTCCCCCAACCCCCTGGAGCCACAGGCACGTTGGCTTGCAGGGAGACAGACTGCAGCAAAGAGTTATGTAGATCTCACTTTTTTTGCATTTATAACCTTTTCAGAGCCCTCCAGTAGTCCTTGCCATGGGCTGGGCTTTCAGACCCCTCCAGAGCAGCAGCTTGCTGCACCCCTTGGTGCCAAAATAACCCCTGAGCCCTCAGGTGACCAGAACCTGAAGCATCCCATGACATTTCCCAACACTTTGGTAGCCTGAGGTGAGAACCAGTTTCACTTGTGGGGAACCCAAGGCAAGAGCAGCCCAGATCCAAAGAGGCAAGACAGGAGCTCTTTAGCATCTGGAAGAAAAGAAGAGGAGCAAACAGAAGGTGGACAGCAGAGCTGAACTCTGCTCCTTGGGTACATCTCTTTGGTGGCTCCAGAGCTTACAGAAGCTTTAGATCTTTGACTGGTGGGTTTTCAAATTCCTTCCAAGCTCAGAAACCTGGGGCTTGCTGCTGCTTTTCATGATATTCTGATCTCAGTGTCTCCTGAGAAGGTCAGAGGGTTTTCTAGTGAGTGTTTGAGCTACTGGTGAACTTGGACAAGGCAAGCTGGAGATGAGCTTGAGGTGTTGCTGTTGCAGGTCAAAGTGTAGAAAAGGGACCAGAGGATGCTGATTTCACAGAATCACAGATTGTTAGGGGTTGGAAGAGACCTCCAAGATCATCCAGTCCAACCTTTGACTAACACCTTCCCACACTCAACCTCCTGTAACCTCTCTGCACCTAAACCCCATCGCCCTGAACACCTCATCCTGCAGGACCATGAGGGGCTCAGGGGAAATGTGCCACATGAACACAGTGCCAAGGACACAGAGAGGGGACACTCAGGGGACAATGTTCCTCTCCTCTTGGCAACACAGTGGACTCAGAAAGCAGAAGTTCCTGCTTGCCAGCTGTCCACTGCAGAGTGGGTGAGTCTTCTCCATATTTGCACAGGGACCAGTCCAAGGGAAGCTCTTAGTACCTTCTCAGTACCAAGATATTCTGGTGCCTCCCCTAATAAACATGATTAATTACAATTAAAATCTCATTACAGCTCTAATTAGAGCCACTCTAATACCACCGGGATTCATTCCCCACTAAGCTCATAAAATATCACATCTATTATTTCTCCCCATGTTATAACACCAAGAATGTTGCACCACTCACGCCCTGAACTGGGTTATAGGATTGGCATCTACGTGGTCTCCTCTCTGTCCATCAGCTTCCTCCATAGGGTAACCCCATGTCCAGGGACCCACTGAGTCATGATCCCCCTCCAGTGCATGGACAACCTCCTCTTTTTGGCTTCACCAAGCCATTTCCCTGACAAGCTCCAAGATTGCACCAGGACAATGCAGCACTCAGGGCTGATTCACATACTGGTCTGGCTCTCCCCCCTCCCAGTGATGGAGAAGAATCCAGCCAAGCATTAATTAACCAAATTAATTTGGTTGCAATGGGTTGTCATCTAGAGAGAGCTAATGACAAACCTGGCTGGGCAACCTGGAGCTCTAATAGCAGGGTTGGGGCTGTGTCTCATGCTTTCACGTGGCCTTTTTTTTTCTTTCATGAGTAATTTGTGTGCCCACAGCATCTTCAGACCTTCCCACCATTCACCCGTGAGGTGTTGGTGCCCATGTAAGAGCCCTGCTCCCCAGGTAGAGGGTGCTGCTTGCCCTTCTGCCAGCCAAGGCTGAAGGACAACCACTCTCCATCAGGACATTGACTGTCACTGGTGTCCTCCCCCATGAGAGCCTCCAGGACACCTTCATGGGAGCTCCAGGCACCTCCAGGACCCAAGCACTGAGTGGTGGTGATGGGTTGGCTGGGTCCAATTCTTGGGATGAGAGCTGTGCCAAGGACCAGTGCCACATGCCACATCCCAATGGCCACCTTCAAGCTGTCACATCCCCAAAGCCGTGGGGCAAACCACCCCATCCCAACTGCCACATCCCATCAAACCACCACATCCCAATGGTCATGGTCAAACCTCTCAGCCCAGATGCCACAACCAACCACTTTGTTCAGCCCTGGATGGTCAAACCATCACATCCAGATCCCCACAAACCAACTGCCACCCTTCGTTGTCACTTCCCAACCTCAACATCCCCACTGGTGGCCCTGCCTGCCTCATTCCTGAGGTGCCCATCAGTGGGTGGCTGGACACTCCATCCCGCTATGCTTGGGATGAGGGCAAACCCCCAACTTCATCACCACCAGGGTGACATCTCCTGTTCCCTTCCTGTGCCACACTCCTCAGAGCCGTGGCTTTCCCACCCCACAGAGAGATGGGCCCTGGAGGAGCAAGATGGAACGTCCTAAGAGGAGAAAGCAAGGCCACCTTCTTCTTCCTCAGCAGAGCTGGGCAGATGGTGGCTCTGGGTGGTTTGCCCCGTGGGACAGAGCATTGCGACTCCTTAGGGCAGAGAGCAAAGCATGTTTTCCCTCTCCTGGGGACCCTTAAGTGAGAAGATGACACAAGGATGTCTTTTCATCTGTCTGCAGTTTATTGGCAATGAAAGAACTCGGAGGAAAGGGGTGGTGGTAGAAAGCAACCATGCAGCAGGGTTCACGCAGCAGCAGATTTGCAATAAGGCCGTACGTAAATCAGGGGTGAAGGAGAAGGAGGAAAGGAATCTATAAAACATTAAAGCTGCCAAATGACTCCGCCAAAGGAAGGCGGACACCTCTGTTTCTCACTCCTAAACCTGACTATGAGACACTATCACGGATCTCCTGCTCAGGTGAATTCCTGATCTAGCTGCAACAAGCATGTGGGTAACACGCAGGACACGTGGAAGTGGCGAGGGGAACACCACCCTTGAAAAAGAGACCTTCAAAAGTGAAAGAGCATCTTCATCCACACTCCTGCTCAGAAGAAGAGCAGCAGGGCAGATGCTCGGGTGAGCTCTGCAGCCCCTGGTTCCCACCAGGGAGATTTTTCACCCCTGGAGATTGATGGAGGATGGTGCCTGGCTGGGAATCTCCCCACGGGCAGGATGGTGGAGGTGGCTGTGAGCTCCACGGGAAAGAGGTTTTTGGGGATTTTTTTGCTGGGTGGAAGGGGCTGTGCTGCTGGCTGGGGTGTGGCAAAACTGCTTCATTCCTTGGAGAGCCTGAGGTCAGGGCTCAGTATTTGACGCCGGAGGATTTGACCGTCGTGGTGGTGACACATCTCCTCACCGAGGAGGAGCCACCCCCTGCCACGAAGCTGCCACCTCCGGAGCTGCAGATTCTTCCACTTCCAGAGGAGAAGCCACCACCGAGGATTCCTCCTCCCATGCCACAGCTGCCACCCATGATGCTTCCTCCTCCCACCGTACACACTCCTCCTCCTCCGAAGCCACTGCCGGCTCCAAAGCCACCAGCTCTGCCACCAGCAACGGTAGTTCTGCCCACAACAGCTGCAAGGGAAGGACAGGGTGACTGTAGGCCCAGTGACACCCTGGGAATCCTCACAAAACCCAGGGTGAAAGGCACTCTGCAGAGAAGACCAGGCGCAGGTACTTACAGACGTTGACGTTGGACGGGTTGTCTCCGCACAGCCTGCGCAGGGAAAGGAAGAGGAGTTGTAAATCCAACATGATAGAAAGCCATGAAACTCCACTCCAACCCCAAGTGCTCCTCTTACATTCTCTTTCATTCAACATCACTCAGAAATATTCCCTGTGGGGATGTTGAATCTGTTTCGGGCTTAAAAACTCAGGCGAAAAATTAAAGTAAATGAGACTGTGATATTAAATGGGATGTGAGACAGCAATAAACCTCAGTCTGCCCCAAGGAAAGAGACACCTTGGTCAGGTCAACCTGGCAGCAGGACTCACCTGTTCTCCTCCCCCTCCAGCAGCTTCCTGTACATGGCAATCTCAACGTCCAGCGCGATCTTGATGTTCAGCAGCTCCTGGTACTCCTTCAGCAAGCGAGCCAGCTCCTCCTTGTCTTTCTGCAGGGCACATTCCAGCTCCTCCAGCTTCCTCCTGGCGTCCTTCAGGGCCATCTCCCCACGCTCCTCAGCCTCAGCAATTGCTGACTGCAGCTGCTGGTTCTGAGGACAAGAAAAGCACTTTCTCAGGTCCTTTCTGCTCACCCTCCCCTGGAGCACCCCAAGGCACAAACTCCAGAGGACCCGAGTCTCAGTGACCACCTTCCCCTCTCACACCACCCAGCTCAGATGAGACCCAGCCTGACGCCAGCACCCAGGAGATGCTGAGGAACCCCTACCTGCTTCTTGATGCTCTCGATCTCAGCTCGCAGCCTCTGGACGTTCCGGGTCAGCTCCTGGATCTCCATCTTGGTGTTGCGGAGGTCGTCCCCGTGCCTTCCAGCAGTGCTCTGCAGCTCTTCATACTGACACCATGGAGACCAAGCAACCCATCAGTGTCACAGCCTCCTCAGAGCTCAGACAGACCATTGCTCCACGCCCAGGGGGGAACAAAGAGCAGAGAGTGTCCCAGGTGCCTTCAGCCCTCCCCAGCTCACCTGGCTCTGGTACCACGCCTCAGCTTCAGCCCGGCTGCTCTGAGCGATCTGCTCGTACTGCCTCCTGACCTCCTCGATGATGCTGTCCAGATCCAGGTGACGGTTGTTGTCCATGGACACCACCACCGACAGGTCCCGGCTGATGGTCTGCATCTGGGCCAGCTCCTGCAAACAAGACCTTGAGCACTTCTCCTCAAAAAGAGCAGCAGCTCCAAGCAGCCCCTCCAGGACAACTCCAACCTTTGCCCACCTCACCTTTGCCTCCCTGCAACTCCAGACAGACCAGCAGAGCTCTTACCTCCTCGTAGATGCACCTCAGGAAGTTGATTTCATCCGTCAGAGCTCCCACCTTGGCTTCCAACTCAACTTTGGTCATGTAGGCACAGTCCACATCCTAGAGGAAAGATGACACAGAGGAGAGGCAACAGCTTCATCCCATGCCAGAAGAACCTCCTCTTGGAAGTGCCCATCTTGCTGCTGTCTCCTTCCAAGGTCTTTGGTCACCCCAAAGACAAGGTCTCTGTCCCCCCAGCCCTCTCCTGCTGCCTCTGGGTCTCACCTTCTTGAGCACCACAAACTCATTCTCAGCAGCCGTGCGCCTGTTGATTTCTTCCTCATACCTGTGGAGGGGGAGAAGACAAGACGAGTCTCCTGCCTGCTGGAGAGGAGACCCCATCTCCCTTCTCCCTCAGTCTCTCCCTGCACTTACTTGCATTTGTACTCCTCCACGTACTGCCTCATGTTCTGCAGCTCTGACTCCAGCTGTCCCCTCTGTCCCATCAGTGCCTCTACCCTCTTCCTCAGGTTCTGGATGTAGCTCTCAAAGATGACATCGAGGTTCTTCTTTGGCCCTGTAGACCCTTGCTGTTGGAGGAGCTCCCACTTGGTGGAGAGGACCTTGTTCTGCTGCTCCAGGAAGCGGACCTGGAAGGCCAGAAAGGGAGGTGTGAGACATTGCCCTGCAGAGACATCACCCAACTCAGACCTGCTGATCACCTGGGAGGCCAAGGGAATCATTCCCCAAATCCCCAGCTATGGGTCATCCTCATGTCCAAGCTCCTAAATTGCATGGGAATCGTCATTAAAATTTGAATCATTCTGAACTTCTTGTTTGGAGAGAAAGAGGTGTTGCCAATAACAGTGAGTCTCCTTGTTTTCCAGAGCTCCATCACAATGTTCCACAGTCACTGGAGTTGGAAGGGGCCTCTAGAGATCATCTACTCCAACTTGAAGGTCCCACCTACTAACGCAGGTTCACCCAGACCACATTTCACAGGATTGCATCCAAGTGGGTTTTGGATGACTCCAGAGAAGGAGACTCTACAACCTCTCTGAGCAGCTCTTCCAGGTCTCTGTCACTCTCACAGTGACCTTGTCGTCACCTTTGCTGTAGTTAGGTCAAGAAAACTGATTTTTTTCTTCCTCTTCTGGATGTATATAAATTCTCTTATAGGGGGGGTTCTGGTTTTCTTTGCTTTCTATTTAAAATGCAAATAATCCAAGAGTGTGGGAAATGTGTTAATCTCTCCTAGGTATATGAATCAGTTCCTTGTGAAAAAAAAAAAAAAAAAGAAAAGAAAGACGAAAAAAAGTTCGACCACAAAGCAGAGCACAGCAATGAGAACTCTCAAGGCAACTGAATTTACGGTGATGACTTTACCCTGAATCATGGAAACTGGGCTGTGGAGATGCCTTGGCAAGAGAATCCCCAGTGTGTGCTGACGATGTTCTCTTTCATCTTCCACCAGCACAAAAACCTTGTCTATTGTTCCTCACTACTTAATAAGACCTTAATAATAACCTGCTCCTGAAGCAGCAGCCTTGCAAACTTTAACAGGAACTTCTTGGTAAGAAAATGTTCCCTCTCTCACCCCAGGAAAATCATTCGCAATGCTCACCTCCCAACAAGCACGGTCCTAAATTCTCACCTTGTCAATGAAGGAGGCAAACTGGTTGTTAAGAACCTTAATCTGCTCCTTCTCCTGGGTTTTCACTTGCTGGATCTGGGGGTCAATCTCAACATGGACCGGGCGCAGGAGGCTTGAGTCAACTTGCACAGGTTGGATGCCTCCAGGGAAGCCACCGCCACCAAAGCCACCCATTCCTCCACCACCCATTCCTCCACCACCCATTCCTCCTCCAAAGCCACCCATTCCTCCAGCACCCATTCCTCCACAACTCATTCCTCCTCCAAAGCCGCCCATTCCTCCTCCAAAGCCTCCACCAAAGCCGCCCATCCTGCCTCCGCCACCATAGCAGCCACCCATGGTGATTCTTCTGCTGCCACCCATGTTATGGAGGCTCCTGCTGCTAGAACCTCCACACTGTCCACCTCCTCCACCTCCCCTGGATGAGGAGCAGGAGCTGTAACTCATCCTGCTTCTGCCACCACCTCCTCCAAAGCCACCACCAACGGCAGAGCAAGAGCTGTAGCCCCTTCTGCTCCCGCCTCCAAAGCTTCTGCAGGTTGACTGGCGAGACATGGCTGCTTCTTCCAAGCTGAGTCAAAATCAAGAAGAGCAGAAAGACCAAGGGAGCTTTGCTGCTAGGGCTGGAGGCAGTGAGAAGTGGTCCCAATCTTCTCTGGCTCCACGGTCCCAGGCATTCCCTTTTATCCGCTTCTGGAGGTGGGCTGGGTTGGCATGGGCGTGAAGGTGGAAACCAATTTTATTTTCATCAGCTTGGTGCTGTTGACAGATTCTCAGCTGAGCTTTACCATATTTGGGCCTGCCTAGAAACACATCCTGCAATATAGAGGAGAATAAAAGAACAAGAGCATTGAAACAGTCTCAGTGACTAAGTGGACTCTCGTGTCTTCGTGACATGTCAGAAATTACCTGCTGCCACAATGCCCTTTTCTGCAGCCCCTCACTGGATTTCCAGCCTTCATTAATGTTCCCAGTAAAGCCAGATAAAGATCTTTCCAATCAAAGCTCTGCCGAGAGAGAGGTTTTGTTGAAATCCTGCCTATAACACAGCTTTCACAATTCCATACACACACCCTAAATCCCCTTTTTATGTGTAGAATCCCCTTTGGCATTTTACAAGGAGTTTCCCAATCTTGATTGGGAACTAATGACACCGAAGTTTGAAGAGACTCAGCATATTCTCCTGCTAAAATGGAAAAACATCTCATTGGAGCGTGCGTGGTGTCACTTTGAATGGGAGTGTCCTCTACCTGAGGATTAAATTCCCTCCACCTGCATCTTTCAGAATCTTTGACAACAAGCTGGGACCTTGGATGATGCTGGAGCGGAGTGAAAAAGACAAGAGAAGCCATCACCCTCCTTCTCCATGGGCAACAGGGAACAAAGGGACACGTTGGGCATGGATGATAAGGACTGGGGACAGACAGACAAGCTCGAGAGAAGCAGAACAACAGCTGGAAAACCCGAGGAGCTGAGGGGTTCCTGCTGCTTGGCTGGATGGTGCTGACCTCTCGTTTACTTGGTTATTTCCAGAGATGAAACAACTGGAGTGGGAAAACCGATGGGGAAAAGGAGTTGTTACGACTTCTAAGGCATGGTATATTCTCTTGATTTCAAATATTCTGTTGAGAAAGGAACATGTTTTGGAAATGTACTCTGTGGGGTTGTCCCTGAAATAAAGAAGCCCATTTTTGGGTGGCATGTAAACAGAATCATAAGTGACTACTTGTGAGGTGTCAGAGGACAATAAAAAATAGACAAGACACTGATGTGCAACATTCTGGAGAAACTGGTTAGAGGTGTTAGTTAAAAGGAAATTGAGGTCTGTAAATACCATTTTTAAAGGCCATAAAAATACCATTTGAAATACCATTCTGGAGGTATTATCTATCTGAACATTATAAATCAAATATGTATTTCAGTTGAGGAGTGAAATACACAATGATATATTTTCATTTTCTTTAGATAACAGCCAGCCCAAGTAATCAAAATTGACGGAGAAAATATACATTACAGCCCTTCAAAACAGTCAAAACAATGTAAAAATAAAAGCTAATGAACAGGGATTTAAGGCCATTCAAAAGACCTACATGTGAACACACAGATTCCTAAGGGATTTGCCAAATCTCCTCCAAGACTTGTGGAATCAAATTGATGTTTGAACGTATCAACCCTGAAATCAGGGGCACACCAAAAGCCTTTGAAAAAAAAACATCCCAGAAAATGTCTTTCAAAGGCCACCACGGGAATCAGAATCAGAAATGCCACTGACACCACAGCTGATCCCAGAATGGGGAGGAGGGGAGTGCAGAATGTTACCCTTGAGGGAGACAACCCATGGGTGGCCAAGGGTTATCCAGATGTGTCTGGCTTGTCCTCTGCAGGCTGCAGCTGCAGAACAGGCAGCCATCCCTCCAGCACCGAGGGGACACCTTCCCTCCCAAAAAGAGGCGGAAGGCAGAGGGGCCTGGCTCTCCAGTGTTATCCCCAGGAGGGAGAGGTAAGTGCTCCCCGTGGGCAGAAGCAGGGAGGGGCAGGGTAGAGCAGACCTCCTTCTCTCTACTCAGAGCATCTCTTCCCATGGCCTCCACCAGGTTACCAAAGGCACAGAGCTGCCTTTCTGGGCAGGCAGCAGGACTCGGTTGTAACGTCCCACGTGGCAGCTCCACGACGAGGGGGAAGATCTGTCAAGTCAGCCAAATGCCTGCATGCTGACCACATCCAGCACCTCCAGATAAGACGCCCAGATTGAGTCACTCTGACGTCTCCAGACGAGATGGGAAGATTATCCCAAACCTGGAGACACTTCAGCCTCCTCCAGCTGAGGCTCCATCCCAAGCCTGGGCTCCGGCCGCTCCTTCAGATCTCTTACACAAGGAGCTGGGAGCAGCAAAGTCATCGGCACCAGGAGAGGTGTGAGCTCTGCAGAACGCCCCGATGGAGACCAAGCCGGGCTGCACCTTTGCATCTCACACAGCCCAGAGGTTCTGGCAGTGCAGGGCAGGATGTCGCAACCACTCCAAACACTGCACTTCCGACTGGAGAGATGAGCAGAAGCAGAGGCTCAACACGGAGAACAAAAACAGGAGACTCTTGCCCCAGGACAAACCCCAAAGTGCTCTTGGCCCAGCCCCAGCTTCTCACACCCATTGCCTGCTCAGTGCCTTCTGCTTGGGCCAAGCCCACCCAACCTCTCCCCATCCAGCCGGGGACAACGTCTTCCCCGCTCCTGCTGGGCTTCAAAGTCTGTACAAGTACTACACATAGAGTGAATTTGATTTAAGTCCTTCTTCTGAGAGCCCTGGAACCATTCCCTGGTGCCTTCCCTGGACCTCTTCCTACATCTGCAGCTTCCTGACCTGCTGTGAGGACAGTGGCTCCCAGGAGTTTGTTGTGGGACTTTTGAGCCACAACTGAAAGAGGTTTCTGTCTTTTTGATCTCTTCTCGTGGTGAGGGACCTGAAGCACAGATCAAAGCCATCATTAGCATTCTGCTCCCATTCTCCTTCCTTCAGCTCAGCCAAATCTCTCCCACTTGCTCTGGGAGTACAGAGAACACAGAAGGGGCTCTTCACTGATGGGCACTGGGACCTGAGCCCTCCCAGCCCTCCACGCTCCATGCACTGCTGCTCAACAAAGGGCAGGATGAGCCCGTGGTTCTAAAGCACTCCTGGTGCTCTTGGGGTGCTGAGCTGTGCAGTCTGCCTGGCCCCAGCCGGTTGGACACCACGTCCATGTCTAAACTTCCAGGCAGCTGTAAACCTCCCTTCCCACCTCTGCCTACAAAGTACAACTTCAGCCTTCCCCACCACAAAGCAAAGTCCATGCCAGAAACTCAAATGAGCTGACAACAACAGACAGGAGGGTTTCTCCCACCCTTCTGCTTCCTTTTGAGGAGGGGAAAAGCCTCTTCTCCTTAGTAAAGCTGTGAAAGGACCAGAGGGAGTGGATGGAAGCTGCTCCAGGGGAGGTTTAGGCTGATGTTAGGGAACATTTTTTCGCTGAGAGGGTTGTCGGGCATTGGGATGGCCCAGGCCAGTGGTGGAGTCACCATCCCTGGAGGCATTTAAAAGGCATTTGGACCTGGGCATTAAGGACATGGTTTAGTAGTTAGATGATGGTGTTGGTCAAAGGTTGGACTGGATGAGCTTGGAGCTCTCTTCCAACCTAAAACATTCTGTGATTCTGTGATTCCACCTGCAGTCACTATTCCTGGGTCTCTGCTGGTTTGGCCGTTTGACACCAGCAGCATTCCTGCACGATTCCCACAACTGTCTGCTTGTGGTTCCAACCCGCCCTGGAGGCAGCTCTAAAAATCTGAAATCCAACAGAGAAATTGATAAAACCAGTTTCCTGCAGCAGCAGAATTTTTGGATGTTACCAGACAACTCTGGGAAGATGTGACATGGGCAACAAGGCAGCAGGGCAAGACAAAGCCTTGGGTGAGATGAAAGCTGAGCACTAAATATTGGCACAGGGTAACATGAAGCCTCCTTGCTGACACAGAAGGAGCTGGAACCCCTCTGTGTTGGAAGTCTCCAGGCAAAACATATGAAAAAGATTATTTCAGGGATGGGGTATATCAGAACCTGCCCCAAAATTTAGCACCCTCCAGTTTGAGCTCCCAGTGCCCCCGCCCACAAATTCTGTGGACTGAGCATCCAAAGCAAATATCTCTGGGTATGGGCTGATGATTTCAGGCCCAGAAATAACAGATATGCATCAATTGGCAACCTCCATGCTTGGACTCATGCTTGGCTGTCTCCACACCCCTTGGGCTCCCTCAAAGCTCAGTCACAACAAAGACACTGAGCAGAACCACCCACACCTTCCTACCAGCCTGCTGCTCCAGCACCAAAACCCTCCTGGCCAAAGCAAGGACACAAAGACCTCCTGAATGTTCTCTGCAATTTATTGAGAATGGCAACATCCCCAAGAAGTAGGACATACCACAAACAGAAGAGGGAGGGAGGTGGGGACAGTACATCTCGTCCCATGGCACAGGGAGCCTGGCACTGAACAGCAAGCTTGGTTCTCCTCAGACAACATCCACGTGTGCCAGAGGTGTCACCAGGGGACAAGTGGAACTGGAAGCCACGGCGTCCACCCTGGGGCAGGGAATCCCTCTGGCCACCCGCTGAGAAGATTTTCCCTCCCCAGCTGTGCCAAGGGACGAGTCCCACCAGCCCCACATCTACCCCCACCCCAAAGGCTGGCGAAGGGAAGCAGCAGGATGGGCTGAAGCACCCCCTCGAGGAGGGGACATGAGGACAGAGGAGGAAAGAGGAGCTCTATACACATTTGCCACCAGGCAGCCAGAAATGTACAAGCCAGCAAGAAAGGCAGAGAGTTCTCCTCCTGCCAAACAGCTCCGTGGGACCGGCAGCCCCCCCTGAGACTTTGCTTTGCTCAGAACCTGATTTCAGCCCTGGCCTGGGGCTGCCGAGCAGCTCACCAGGGCTGGGGGGGCACAGGCTGTTGTCACAGGACCCCCTGGCCGGGACCAAGCCCGGTGGGTGAGCTGGGACACGGGGAGGGACACAGTTCATGGTGCTGCAGGATGTCAGAGCTGGATTTGAGGAGGAGGCTGCGCTGCTGCTGCTGCTGCTGGGAGAAGAGAGGAGATGCTTCTTTCCTTTTCCAATCTGCCTTGGGGGCTCAGAATCTCACGCCGGAAGATTTGATGGAGGTGGTTGTGACACATCTCCGTACAGAGGACGATCCTCCCCCAGAGCCAATGGTGCCACCTCCAGAGCCGCACATCCTTCCGCTTCCAGAAGAGAACCCACTTCCAAACATTCCTCCTCCCATGCCACCGCTGCCACCCATGCTTCCTACTCCAAAACCTCCTCCCATTCCTCCTCCCATGCCGCTGCCGCCTCCGAAGCCTCCCATGCCTCCTCTGCCTCCAGAGATGGTGGTCCTGCCTACCACAGCTGGAGGAGAAGCACAGGTTACACATCCCCTGTCCCCTGGCAGGTGGTCTCCAAAAAGACAGAGTCTGCCGGGAGGTCAGGAGGAAAGGGATGGAGGTACTTACAGACGTTGACGTTGGACATTCCATCGTTGCACAGCCTGCAAAGGGAGATTGGTAAATTTTAATAAACCAACAAAAGAGAGAGATTACAAACTGGCAGATTACAGAACTTCGTTTCCCATCTCAAGCCACCTTCCTATTCCACCCCTCTTGGCAGCTTTGGTTTCACTGAAATATTTCAGGAGGAAAGGCGTCGACAATTCCTCTTTTCAAAGAGGTTCTTCCAGACTTGAGGTTCATTAAAGAATTTGCACAGAAGAGAAGTTTCCAGGTATTTCCACCGCCTCTGGTGAGCAGGGAGTCCTAATCCGAAGTCCTGACCACACACAATGTTACCCCAAGTGCCAACTGCCCTATCTCCCCATCTCAACCCGATGAGCTCCGTGGAGATTGCTCTCTTCACGTCAAAACTCAAGACCTCCAGCCCTTGAACATCTGCTTCTGTCTAAAGCACGTGCAGAGATTTTATCCCCACACAACAAAATCTCTCTAATATTTACTCAAAGAAAGAGAAGTACCTGTTCTCCTCCCCCTCCAGCAGCTTCCTGTACATGGCAATCTCAACGTCCAGCGCGATCTTGATGTTCAGCAGCTCCTGGTACTCCTTCAGCAAGCGAGCCAGCTCCTCCTTGTCTTTCTGCAGGGCATTTTCCAGCTCTTCCAGTTTTATTCTGGCGTCCTTCAGGGCCATCTCCCCACGCTCCTCAGCCTCAGCAATAGCTGCCTGCAGCTGCTGGTTCTGAGGAATTCAAAAGGGCCCTTTCTCAGCTCTAATTTGTCACTCAGGGCCAACCCTCAAACCCCAACTGGAGGAGTCAAGGGAAAGCAAGGTACCAGCAGCATCAATTAAACAAGAGGCAGTTGAAGAAACCATTTCTGCCCCACAGATGATCACTTGTGATCCAACCTGATGTCAGTGTCCCAGGGACACTGTCCAACCCTTACCTGCTTCTTCACGTTCTCGATCTCAGCTCGCAGCCTCTGGATGTTTCTGGTCAGCTCCTGGATCTCTATCTTGGTGTTGCGGAGGTTGTCCCCGTGCCTTCCAGCAGTGCTCTGCAGCTGCTCGTACTGATGGCACCAAGACAAAACAAACCTTCAGTGAGACAGTCCTGATGCCTGGACAAGGTTTGTCAGCAGCTTCACAGCTCTTGTGCTACAGGCAGACATCACGGTGCTCATGGATGACCATGGATGTAAAAGATGGTTTGGAGACTCCAATATTAGTATTTTTGAACTTGGAAATAGCTCTTATTCCCACTGACAAGAAAGCCCTGTCTTCTCAGAAGCTACTTGGGGAAGCCATTCTCTAGTGAAGGTGCATTTTTGGCCATCTTTATGAAGAGGCTTCACCCTGCACCTAAGTGAGATCCTGGACTGCCTTTGTGATAAATTCTCTGCTACCTCCAGCCACCTCCCGGGATGTCTTGGCTGCTCCCCAGCTCACCTGGCTCTGGTACCACGCCTCAGCTTCAGCCCGGCTGCTCTGAGCGATCTGCTCGTACTGCCTCCTGACCTCCTCGATGATGCTGTCCAGATCCAGGTGACGGTTGTTGTCCATGGACACCACCACCGACAGGTCCCGGCTGATGGTCTGCATCTGGGCCAGCTCCTGCAAACAAGACCTTGAGCACTTCTCCTCAAAAAGAGCAGCAGCTCCAAGCAGCCCCTCCAGGACAACTCCAACCTTGGCCCACCTCACCTTTGCCTCCCTGCAACTCCAGACAGACCAGCAG
>JAAWXA010000075.1:753311-765763 GCA_038090715.1 Florisuga fusca
GACAGTCCAAGGTCTTTGGTCACCCCAAAGACAAGGTCTCTGTCCCCCCAGCCCTCTCCTGCTGCCTCTGGGTCTCACCTTCTTGAGCACCACAAACTCATTCTCAGCAGCCGTGCGCCTGTTGATTTCTTCCTCATACCTGTGGAGGGGGAGAAGACAAGACGAGTCTCCTGCCTGCTGGAGAGGAGACCCCATCTCCCTTCTCCCTCAGTCTCTCCCTGCACTTACTTGCATTTGTACTCCTCCACGTACTGCCTCATGTTCTGCAGCTCTGACTCCAGCTGTCCCCTCTGTCCCATCAGTGCCTCTACCCTCTTCCTCAGGTTCTGGATGTAGCTCTCAAAGATGACATCAAGGTTCTTCCTGGGTGCCGATGGCCCTTGCTGTTGGAGGAGCTCCCACTTGGTGGAGAGGACCTTGTTCTGCTGCTCCAGGAAGCGGACCTGGAAGGCCAGAAAGGGAGGTGTGAGACATTGCCCTGCAGAGACATCACCCAACTCAGACCTGCTGATCACCTGGGAGGCCAAGGGAATCATTCCCCAAATCCCCAGCTGGTCTGTGGCTAGCTGGTCTTGGCCACCTTTCCAAGAGGAAGATTCCTGCCTTCTTTCTCTTCTATTTTCCACTATCCTTGAATTTCTCCTCTTGTTTTAATGACCTCTTGGAATGGTTACATTCCAGATTCACAGGTTATCATCACTTCCAGTTCCAAATTCTGACCCACAGTTAATTGCAAAAACATCAGATTATTTTTTACCTTGCAGTGAATTAAACCCCATGTTTCTCCGTATCACAGAGCATTCCTCCTCTCAGACAGAAAAATATTCAATATTTATTTCTTATCTTTAAAAAAAAAATCACGAAGCATATTTTTAACTAATGTTCTCCCAGTGCAGACAGTCTGAAGAAGTGCCCTGAACTCTGTACCTGAACAGAAATGAGGAGCAGTCAGGAATTCACTGAAAGATCATTCCTGGAGAGGAAACTGCCCATGAAAAAATGCAGACTTGAAGAAACCCTCAGGCCAGCTGAGTGCATCGTGACCACCTTGGGCTGACTGCACAGAGAGCACTAGAGGGAAAAGCTGAGCTAGAATTTGGATCACCCAAACCTAGAGAAAGTCCTTTGGGTTGTTCTCCAGGTATAAAATTTTTGCATGTTCTTAGGAAAACTCATTGACACCACTACAGCCTTCCAGCACAGCCAGCCCTCGGCTGAGGACAATATTTCCCTCTCCTCAGCACAGGAAAATTCCTTCAGGTTCCCATTCCCGAGCAAACACAATTCCAGCCTCTCACCTTGTCAATGAAAGAGGCAAACTGATTGTTAAGAGTCTTGATCTGCTCCTTCTCCTGGCACCTCACTTGCTGGATCTGAGGATCGATATCAACGTGGACCGGCCGCAGGAGGGTTGGGTCAACCTGCACGGGTTGGATGCCTCCAGGGAACCCAGGACCACCTCTCCCAGGACCACCAAAGCTGCCTATTCCTCCACCAATGACACCTCCTCCAATGCTGCCAAATCCTCCTCCATAGCCTCCACCAAAGCCACCAATTCTACATCCACCGCCATAAGAGCCACCCAGGGAAATCCTTCCGCTGCCACCCATGTTATGGAGGCTCCTGCTGCTAAAACCTCCACAACGTCCGCTGCCTCCAACTCCCCTGGATGTGGAGAAGGAGCTATAGCTGATCCTGCTTCTGGACCCACATCCTCCTCCAAAGCCACCACCAACGGCAGAGCAAGAGCTGTAGCCCCTTCTGCTTCCTCCTCCAAAGCTTCTGCAGGTTGACTGGCGGGACATGGCTGCTTCTTCCAAACGGAGCCGAGGAGAGCAAAAAGACCAAGGGAGCTGTGCTGCCAGGGATGGGTGCAGAGAGAAGTGTGCCCGGTCTTCTCTGGCTCCACAGCTCAAGGCATTCCCTTTTATCCATTTCTGGAGGTGGGCTGGGTCGGCAAGGGCGTGAAGAGGAAATAAGTGTTCTGTCTTTATCAGCTTGGTGCGGTTAACAGATTTTTGCCAGATTGTTGACTCCACCCAGAAATACGCTTTGCGAGGCAGAAGGGAAGAAAAGTGCAAGAGCATTGCAGTAGGTCTCAGTGACTCCCCTATCATTATGGCATCTGGAGAAATATGTTTTACAGTGATGTAGTCATGTCATTCCCTCCTCCCACCTCTCTACCTTTCTTAACGACTTTGCAGTTTGTCTGGATCCGAAACTTTTGCCACCCAACCTCAGCATTTTGGTGAAAACTGACGAGACTGAGACTTTCACAATTCCCCCAAGCACATCCCAAATCTCCTTCTTAAGCAGAAAACTCCTGGTGCCTTTCCAAGAGGCAGTTTTCCAGCGCCAAGCAGAAATACCACACATTAACATTTAACATTGGTCAGCATTTCTTTTTTAATCCAGAAAGGAGGTGCTTAGCTCCTTTCATCAGAGCATCCATTGGGGTGGGACTGCCTTCTCCTAGGGCCCATCCCTGCCAAGTGCATCTCCCAGAGTGGGAGTTAAGCAAGACTCTAAGCAGCAGAGCTGGGACAAGGGAGAGAAAAGGGATGGCCAAGCTCCTTTCTTGTGCTCTTCAGATGGCCACAGGGATCCCCCAACCTGCGAAGGAGAGACAGGAGGTAATGATGACTGAAGAGAGGAAAACAGCAGGGAAATTCAGGCAGGGGTAGCAGTGACTTGTTAAAATAATAATTTTTTTCTTCTTCTTCAGTTGGTAAGCAAATATTAGTCTGACTCCACCAGACCTGATCGTTTTAAAATAAGGGGCAACTAAAACTTAGGAGCACTTCTGGTGCTTTCTTACGACATAACCATCCCAGTCCTGCAGCACATGAGGTGTGCTTTAGGGTTAGGACATCTTTGATCACAGTCACTTTGGGATGGGAAAGAGAAGGAGTCCTGGCCAAATTTACCTTAGAAAACTGTATTTTTAAGAAAACAGCATCTGCTTCAAGCTGGAAAACCATAAAATTTCATTTCTTCCAAAAGCATTCTGGCTGTGAAGTAGGATGTTCACCTGAAAGACATCCCGTAGATGTTTTCTGAGTCTCATTAATCAAATGCACATTTTACTAACAGGAATGAAACTTAAGGGGAAAACCCAATCTTTTTTTCTACTGCATAGTCCCTGAGAATCATCAGTGGATGTCAAGGGAAATATATTTTAAAGCCTTCCAAGCATCTCAGCAGTCTGGTATGATTCTGTTTCCAAAGTGAGAGACACACATCTGTCTGGATTTTCACAATCACAAATAAAACTTGGACAACTAAATGTTGTTTGAAAGTATTACCAGATATCAGCCCTCCAATCAGGGACACATCAAAGGCTTTGAAAAACCACCCCTGAAATTGGTTCCCAAAACCACCACAGGAACCAGAAATGCCACTGACTGCCACTGAGACGGAGGCTGATGGACACCACAGCTCATCCCAGAATGGGGAGGAGGGGAGTGCAGAATGTTACCCTTGAGGGACACAACCCATGGGTGGCCAAGGGTTATCCTGTCATTAAGGGTGGCCAACTCATGGTTGGCCAAGAGTTATCATCCCCTTGATGGACACAGCTCATGCTTGGACAAGGGTTATTCTGCCCTTGAGGGACAAAATTCATGGGTGGCCAAGGGTTATCCTGTCCTGAGGGAGAGAACTTGTGGTTGGCCAAGGGCTATCATCTCCTTGAGGGACACGACCCATGGGTGGCCAAGGGTTATCCAGATGTGTCTGGCTTGTCCTCTGCAGGCTGCAGCTGCAGAACAGGCAGCCATCCCTCCAGCACCGAGGGGACACCTTCCCTCCCAAAAAGAGACGGAAGGCAGAGGGGCCTGGCTCTCCGGTGTTATCCCCAGGAGGGAGAGGTAAGTGCTCCCCGTGGGCAGAAGCAGGGAGGGGCAGGGTAGAGCAGACCTCCTTCTCTCTACTCAGAGCATCTCTTCCCATGGCCTCCACCAGGTTACCAAAGGCACAGAGCTGCCTTTCTGGGCAGGCAGCAGGACTCGGTTGTAACGTCCCACGTGGCAGCTCCACGACGAGGGGGAAGATCTGTCAAGTCAGCCAAATGCCTGCATGCTGACCACATCCAGCACCTCCAGATAAGACGCCCAGATTGAGTCACTCTGACGTCTCCAGACGAGATGGGAAGATTATCCCAAACCTGGAGACACTTCAGCCTCCTCCAGCTGAGGCTCCATCCCAAGCCTGGGCTCCGGCCGCTCCTTCAGATCTCTTACACAAGGAGCTGGGAGCAGCAAAGTCATCGGCACCAGGAGAGGTGTGAGCTCTGCAGAACNGCTCTTCCGATCCCAGGACAAACCCCAAAGTGCTCTTGGCCCAGCCCCAGCTTCTCACACCCATTGCCTGCTCAGTGCCTTCTGCTTGGGCCAAGCCCACCCAACCTCTCCCCATCCAGCCGGGGACAACGTCTTCCCCGCTCCTGCCTGGCTTCAAAGTCTGTACAAGTACTACACATAGAGTGAATTTAATCTGATTTGATTTGATTTAAGTCCTTCCGTGGGACCATTCCCTGGTGCCTTCCCTGGACCTCTTCCTACATCTGCAGCTTCCTGACCTGCTGTGAGGACAGTGGCTCCCAGGAGTTTGTTGTGGGACTTTTGAGCCACAACTGAAAGAGGTTTCGGTGTTGGGGGACCTGAAGCACAGATCAAAGACATCATCAGCATTCTGCTCACCTCCTTGAGCCAGACCAAATCTCTCCCACTTGCTCTGGAAGTTCAGAGGACACACTGAGGGTTCTTTGCTGACTTTGCAGAGAGGAGGAGGGACCTGTCTCCTGGTTTTGGATCAGCCCTCCCCGCCCTCCACGCTCCATGCACTGCTGCTCAACGAAGGGCAGGATGAGTCCCTGGTTCTCAAGGCTGAGCTCTGCACCCTGCCTGGCCCCAGCCTCTTGGACTCCATGTCCATGTTTCAAGACAGCTGGAAAGCTGCCCTCCCACATCTGCTCTGCCTTCTCCTTCACCTAAAATGTCAAAGGCTGCAGCACAGGCAGATGATGAGCAGGGTCTGTCATGGGGGGGATGCTCAATGTGTTGGTTGGTACAAGGGCTGAGTAGTCAACACTGGAACTACCCCACTCACATTGCTTGATTGCAGCTCCCAGAACCCCCCATCCTATGTCAGAACTCCTGATTTCAGGCACTGCAACCATGGATAAGAGGCAAGAGGCATCCCCATGCTTGGACTCGTGCTTGGCTGTCTCCACACCCCTTGGGCTCCCTCAAAGCTCAGTCACAACAAAGACACTGAGCAGAACCACCCACACCTTCCTACCAGCCTGCTGCTCCAGCACCAAAACCCTCCTGGCCAAAGCAAGGACACAAAGACCTCCTGAATGTTCTCTGCAATTTATTGAGAATGGCAACATCCCCAAGAAGTAGGACATACCACAAACAGAAGAGGGAGGGAGGTGGGGACAGTACATCTCGTCCCATGGCACAGGGAGCCTGGCACTGAACAGCAAGCTTGGTTCTCCTCAGACAACATCCACGTGTGCCAGAGGTGTCACCAGGGGACAAGTGGAACTGGAAGCCACGGCGTCCACCCTGGGGCAGGGAATCCCTCTGGCCACCCGCTGAGAAGATTTTCCCTCCCCAGCTGTGNTGCCTAAGGACATGCTAAACAAACTAAAAGAAAAAAAAAAATAACAGAATGAATTATCCAGACTGAAAAAAAAAAAAATGTCCACAATCGCTATAAAAATTCTACGTGCGAAGGAAAGTGAGCGTGGAGCTGAGGATCAGCCATCAGCTGGAGCTGCTGCCCCTGCACTTACTTGCTTTTGTAATCCTCGACGTATTGCTGCATGTTCTGCAGCTCCGACTCCAGCTGCCCCCTCTGCTGCAGGATGGAGTCCAGCTGCCTCCTCAGGTTCTGGATGTAGCTCTCAAAGATGACATCGAGGTTCTTCCTGGGTGCCGATGGCCCTTGCTGTTGGAGCAGCTCCCACTTGGTGGAGAGGACCTTGTTCTGCTGCTCCAGGAAGCGGACCTGGAAGCCAACACATGGGGTGTCCAGCATCACATGGGGGAGAGAAGCAGCAGCCAAGGAAACTCATAAAAAGCTTCTCCTTTGCATGACAACAAGGGAACCAGTTAGATAATTTTTTTTTTCTTTATAATCTTTGTTATTGGCTAAACTNGTGCTCTGCAGCTCTTCATACTGACACCATGGAGACCAAGCAACCCATCAGTGTCACAGCCTCCTCAGAGCTCAGCCAGACCATTGCTCCACGCCCAGGGGGGAACAAAGAGCAGAGAGTGTCCCAGGTGCCTTCAGCCCTCCCCAGCTCACCTGGCTCTGGTACCACGCCTCAGCTTCAGCCCGGCTGCTCTGAGCGATCTGCTCGTACTGCCTCCTGACCTCCTCGATGATGCTGTCCAGATCCAGGTGACGGTTGTTGTCCATGGACACCACCACCGACAGGTCCCGGCTGATGGTCTGCATCTGGGCCAGCTCCTGCAAACAAGACCTTGAGCACTTCTCCTCAAAAAGAGCAGCAGCTCCAAGCAGCCCCTCCAGGACAACTCCAACCTTGGCCCACCTCACCTTTGCCTCCCTGCAACTCCAGACAGACCAGCAGAGCTCTTACCTCCTCGTAGATGCACCTCAGGAAGTTGATTTCATCCGTCAGAGCTCCCACCTTGGCTTCCAACTCAACTTTGGTCATGTAGGCAGTGTCCACGTCCTAGAGGAAAGATCATTTTCATTTTCTCTTCTAAACCCACTCGGGACCGTGGAAATTGCACTCTGTGATAATGTTATTCTGCCATGCAGATTAAACAAAAAAGACTTCAAATGTCAGATCCTGCAGTGTCTCCAAATTTCCATTCAAGAGAGAGTCCCCTCGAAGCACAGATAAATCCAGATATTCAGGAAACCATTTGGAAGGGCATGTGACTCACCTTCTTTAACACCACAAACTCGTTCTCCGCAGTTGTGCGCCGGTTGATCTCTTCCTCATACCTATGGGGAGTGAAAACACAAGCTGAGTTTCCTGAATTTTCCTGCCTAAGGACATGCTAAACAAACTAAAAGAAAAAAAAAAATAACAGAATGAATTATCCAGACTGAAAAAAAAAAAAATGTCCACAATCGCTATAAAAATTCTACGTGCGAAGGAAAGTGAGCGTGGAGCTGAGGATCAGCCATCAGCTGGAGCTGCTGCCCCTGCACTTACTTGCTTTTGTAATCCTCGACGTATTGCTGCATGTTCTGCAGCTCCGACTCCAGCTGCCCCCTCTGCTGCAGGATGGAGTCCAGCTGCCTCCTCAGGTTCTGGATGTAGCTCTCAAAGATGACATCGAGGTTCTTCCTGGGTGCCGATGGCCCTTGCTGTTGGAGCAGCTCCCACTTGGTGGAGAGGACCTTGTTCTGCTGCTCCAGGAAGCGGACCTAGGAAGCTCATAAAAAGCTTCTCCTTTGCATGACAACGAGGGAACCAGTTAGATAATTTTTTTTTTTCTTTATAATCTTTGTTATTGGCTAAACTGTAAGATCAGGGAAAGGAGGAAACTTCTAAGTCATGTTCAAGGAGCCTTTAACTCCAGCACCAGCTCCAAGTACATCCCCGTCCCAGGTCGTGTAGAACTCTTGGGTTTCTAACCTGGATTTGAAAGCCTGGGCACTTGAAATCAAAGGGGAAAAAACTTACACAGGAGAGTGTTGGGAAAGAGAAGGGTACAGGAGAGGGAGTGTGAGCCTGAAAGCTGCAGATGTTTGGAGGCACTGAGCCTGCTTGCAAGAATAACCTATTAGCTGAGCTTGGTGCAAGAGGATAGATGAAAGCCCTGGAGACAAAGCTTTGATCTCATGTGGAAGAGATTCTCATCTCTTCCCAAGCAGTACTTAATAAAAAGTCTGTCCAAGGTTCTCAGCCTGCTCATCTTGAGCTCCAAAAAGACATTTCTGCAGAAAGTGAACGTTCCTCCCGGTTCTGACCCTTTTTTAGACACAGCCCCACCCTCTCACCTTATCAATGAAAGAGGCAAATTGATTATTAAGAGTCTTGATCTGTTCCTTCTCCTGGTTTTTGACTTGCTGGATCTGGGGATCAATCTCGACATGGACTGGCTGGAGAAGGGTTGAGTCAATCTGCACTGGCTGGATTCCAGGGCCACCTCTACCAGGGCCACCAAAGCCTGGCATGGCAAAGCCTGATCCACCATAACCACCCATTCCTCCACCATAACCACCCATTCCTCCACCACCCATTCCTCCACCATAACCACCCATTCCTCCACCACCCATTCCTCCACCAAAGCTGCCCAGACCTCCGTAGCCTCCACCAAAGCCACCCATCCTGCCTCCGTAGCCTCCACCGCCATAGCATCCACCCATGGAAATCCTTCCACTGCCACCCATGTTATGGAGACTCTTGCTGGTGAACCCTCCACAGCGTCCACCACCTCCAAATCCCCTGGACACAGAGAAGGAGCTGTAGCTGCTCCTGCTCCTGCTGCCACCTCCTCCAAAGGCACCACCGATGGCAGAGCAAGAGCTGTAGCCCCTTCTACTCCCTCCTCCAAAGCTTCTGCAGACAGACTGCCTGGACATGGCTGCTTCTTCCAGCAGAGTCAAAAGTCGAGGAGATGAGAAAGAAAAAGTTGGGCTGCGAGGAGGTGAGTGCAGGGAGAAGGGCAGTGAAGTCCCTCTGAGCCCAGGGCAGGAGATGCTCCCTTTTTGTCTGTTCCTGGAGGTGGGCTGGGTCTGCATGGGCGTGAAGGAGGAGACAGTTGCTGCCTTCATCAGCGTGGCGTGGTTTACAGATTTTCATCTTCAATTTGCCAAACATTGACCCTACCCAGAAACACACCCTCTAATGCAGGAGAGAGAAAATTTTAAAAGTTACAACCCTGCCTCCCAAGGGGCAGCGCTGGGCAACTGAGGAGCCTCAGGTTTGTGTGGGACAGTAACACAGGAACAGCTCCCTGGGATGTACCAGTCTTTTTTTTTTTTCATCCATTGTGGTTGTTTCCCTGCTTGTGTTTATCTTTATTTTGATCTTTCACTCCAAAGCCCGATGGCAGGCAAGCGCTGGAGTGCATGCCAAGTTGTAGCCTGGCTTTCACAATTCCCAAAACACACCTATGTTACACCCTTAGTCTTCTTTTTACATGGAAAATTGCCTTTGGCTTTGAGAAGTAGTTTCTCAATCCAGAGCCAGGGCTCAGCAAATTGCATTTTGATGAGGCCCCGAGTCTTTTCGATAAATAAAAACCTAACCAGAAACGAGACAATGGCTGGCACTGGAAATTCATTTATTGTTGGACCAAACTCTGCCTGAAAGTGAGGCCGGGAGTCCTCGTGCCAAGGCAGTCTCAGCACTGGTGAAGAAGTGCCATGAGGAATGGGAAATCCCTTTTGGGTTTTCCGAAGGCTTCAGGACCACGAGGAGAGGTCGGGAACTGCTCAGGTGGGACAATTGGCTCCGAGAAGAGATGGCAAGAAGGAGGAATGCAAAGAATAAACCCTCTGCCTATTTAAATGCAGTTACCTGGAAAGAGGGGATCAGAGGGCACCACGACTTTCACTTGAGTTTATGGTTATCAGAACCCTCCGGGTTTGATGTCAGACTGAGACTAGATTATCTTCTGAATTAAACATGGAATAATGAGCCTATGACCCATTCTGCATTCATCTTTTTGCCTTGCAGAAACCTGCTTATCAGAAAACCCACTGCTCCCTCTCATTTCATTTTCTTTTTAATTGAGAAATGCCTATTTTCTGTTTGTTTGTTTTAAATGGTTTTGACCTTTTTGAGAAATTTTGCAGTTCAAAAATCTGTGTGACTGTCAGGGCATCTAACTGTGCTGGTAGCTGTCTAGCAAGGTTCTCAGAGAAGTTCCCAGAGGACACAGGTAATTAAGTGCTTCTTGAAAATCCACACCAGCAACTCTTCATGCCTTCAGATGTTTAAATACCTCTAAAAATATCGCCCAGACACCAATTCCCAGAAGTGCCTGAGGACCCAGCTCGTAACGTGCAGCTAAACTGGCATTTCCACTGAAAAACACCAGGGTCCCTGCACAGCCTGCTCATCCCACCCCCCTCCGTGGGTGCAGGGGACCACAGGCACAGGGGAAAGCAGATCAGGGGGGAGATAGGGCTAAAAAAAAANTATATATATATATATATAAAATTACAAGAAGTCACTGTGAGACCAAGGGGATGGGGAGGATGAGAGGTTTGCTGGTTGCACATCGTGGTTTTCAGGCAATAAATGGGGGCTGAGGGGGTCCCGTGTGGCTTGTTGATCTTCAGCAAGACTTTGTCTCCTCAATCATAGAAGCATAGAATAATTTGGGTTGGAAGGGACATTCAAAGGTCATCCAGTCCAACCACATCTCCTCAAGTGAATGTCTTGGTGCCCCCTGGTCCCCTCCTTTCCCTGTGCCTTTGCAGATGGGTTCAGCTCTCCATCGGTGCAGCCAGCAGGGACACCCCCATCAGATCAGGGTGCTCAGAGCCTCCTCGAGCCTCACCTTGAACACCTCCAGGGATGAGTCCTCAGCCACCTCCCTGGCCAACCTCTGCCATTTTTCCACTCCCTTAATCCACACTAAACGGCAGAGCTGGGGCAAACACTGGCCCAACCTGGGTGGTTTGGAAGCCCAACCTCAAATATCACCACAACCATGAGCCAAAAGACTTGGCAGGCACCTGATCCCCTCTCAGGAAGAAGCCAAGAGCCACCTCTCAGCAGCCCTTCCAGTCTGGAGGAGAGGCAAATCCCAGGCAAGACCTGGCAGCACCAGCTCCATGGACTCTCCTGATTTATCAGGCAAATCCCTTCCACCACCTCCTGCCACACCACAGGGTTCAGGAGGGTCCTCTGGGTCTTGGGCTGCTGGAGATCCCACCACGTCTGCACCATGCACAGACCCACAGCTCCTGCCCTGCCTCCCCTGCATTACCAAACACCTTGGTTAGGTTTTCTGGGTTGTTGTTTGTGGGGGTTTTTTAATTATTATTACTGTTGGTTGGGGTTTTTGTGTTGTGTTTTTTTCTTTTCTTTTCTTTTTCTGTGGGTGGGATGACACCATCAGAAAGTTTTCCCTTTCCCAGGGAGATGGTGAAGTCAGCACAACAGTGGAGTCCCCAGGTCCTGTGTGCAGATAAGGCAGAGGGTGAGTCACGGCCCCATCTCCAGCCAAGTTTAGGAAATCATCCCGGGATTTGGGTATCAACATCATCACCCAGCTCCAACCCAACAGGCAGCTTTAGGCTGCAGGGATCCCAGACAACATCCTTGTACCCAAAGCCCTGATGAAGGAAAACCTTGAAAGGTCTCTTCCAACCCAGACTCTGCTGGGATTTTATGAAAATCAGGGGGTGGGGATATGGGAAAAGCTGCTCCAGCCTTGAGCACTTGGAGGAGAAGGCTCATGGCAGCAGAAGCTCCACCTACACTCAGCGTAGGAACTGAGTTTTCAGCCACAGAAAGGGAGGATTTCAGGGGAAACAGCAAAGGCTTTGGATTCCCACATTTCCCTTGGGACAGGTGACACTGAGTGGGTGACATCCCTGTGCTTTAGAGAGGACTTTCCAAACGGGGGCAAATCATGACAAAATTAAATGAAACTTATTTCAGGCCACTTTAAAAAAACTTTTAGGCCACTCCCAGCCAAAAGCAGAGATCGAATCCCAGGATGGTTTGGGTTGGAAGGGATCTTAAGAATCAAGAGTTCCAACCCCCCTGCCATGGGACCCCTCCCACAGCTCCCATCCAACCTTCGACACTGCCAGGGATGGGGCAGCCACAGCTTCTGGGGTTCAGCACCCTCCCAGGGAAGAATTTCTTCTAAAAAGATCTCTGCCCCTCTTTCTTGTAGAGCCCTTCAGGTGCTGGGGTGATCACATCACACCTGGGCCCAGCCCAGGAGATTTTTCCTCTAATTGCTGGTGCAATTTCAGGAACAAAAGGCAAAGCCTTTTTTTTTTGGTGTCTGTTTTCATTTGTACCCATGGAGAAGCCTTTTGTCTCCTCCTGACCCTGCCCTGGTGGCAGGAGTCACCCATGGGAGGCACATTTACCCAGAGGCAGCTGGAGTGGGGTGATGGAGGGAAGGATGATGTCTCTTCATTCACCACCACCCCAGGTCCCTTCACAGCTCCCTGGAGTATTTAACCATTGCCCAAACCCTCTCCTCACCCAAGCAGTTCCACACCTTTGCTGGCAGCTCCGTGACATTCCACCCCGGCTGCCACCTTTGACGTCTCCAGCATTTACAGAGTGGGAACTGGAGCCTGGGATAAATGAAATGACTCACCTGGAGCACAGATGAGTCTGCGGTTGACCAGGGATGTGATTCAAGGTCTCCTGAGTAAGAGGTCAAACCACACTGGGAGGTCTGGGGCTCTACATTTACAGCTCATCAAAAAAATCTTTGCCCTTTGTAGAGAGGGAGGGCTCGACACAGGGT
>JAAWXA010000075.1:765786-783400 GCA_038090715.1 Florisuga fusca
AAAGTCTTGCTGAAGATCAACAAGCCACACGGGACCCCCTCAGCCCCCATTTATTGCCTGAAAACCACGATGTGCAACCAGCAAACCTCTCATCCTCCCCATCCCCTTGGTCTCACAGTGACTTCTTGTAATTTTATATATATATATATATATATATATATTTTATTTATTTTTTTTTTTATTCCCTCCCCTCTTCCTAGNTCCACCACCCATTCCTCCACCATAACCACCCATTCCTCCACCACCCATTCCTCCTCCAAAGCCACACATTCCACCACCACCCAGTCCTCCACCAAAGCTGCCCAGACCTCCGTAGCCTCCACCAAAGCCACCCATCCTGCCTCCGTAGCCTCCACCGCCATAGCATCCACCCATGGAAATCCTTCCACTGCCACCCATGTTATGGAGACTCTTGCTGGTGAACCCTCCACAGCGTCCACCACCTCCAAATCCCCTGGACACAGAGAAGGAGCTGTAGCTGCTCCTGCTCCTGCTGCCACCTCCTCCAAAGGCACCACCGATGGCAGAGCAAGAGCTGTAGCCCCTTCTACTCCCTCCTCCAAAGCTTCTGCAGACAGACTGCCTGGACATGGCTGCTTCTTCCAGCAGAGTCAAAAGTCGAGGAGATGAGAAAGAAAAAGTTGGGCTGCGAGGAGGTGAGTGCAGGGAGAAGGGCAGTGAAGTCCCTCTGAGCCCAGGGCAGGAGATGCTCCCTTTTTGTCTGTTCCTGGAGGTGGGCTGGGTCTGCATGGGCGTGAAGGAGGAGACAGTTGCTGCCTTCATCAGCGTGGCGTGGTTTACAGATTTTCATCTTCAATTTGCCAAACATTGACCCTACCCAGAAACACACCCTCTAATGCAGGAGAGAGAAAATTTTAAAAGTTACAACCCTGCCTCCCAAGGGGCAGCGCTGGGCAACTGAGGAGCCTCAGGTTTGTGTGGGACAGTAACACAGGAACAGCTCCCTGGGATGTACCAGTCTTTTTTTTTTTTTTTTTTTTGTGGTTGTTTCCCTGCTTGTGTTTATCTTTATTTTGATCTTTCACTCCAAAGCCCGATGGCAGGCAAGCGCTGGAGTGCATGCCAAGTTGTAGCCTGGCTTTCACAATTCCCAAAACACACCTATGTTACACCCTTAGTCTTCTTTTTACATGGAAAATTGCCTTTGGCTTTGAGAAGTAGTTTCTCAATCCAGAGCCAGGGCTCAGCAAATTGCATTTTGATGAGGCCCTGAGTCTTTTCGATAAATAAAAACCTAACCAGAAACGAGACAATGGCTGGCACTGGAAATTCATTTATTGTTGGACCAAACTCTGCCTGAAAGTGAGGCCGGGAGTCCTCGTGCCAAGGCAGTCTCAGCACTGGTGAAGAAGTGCCATGAGGAATGGGAAATCCCTTTTGGGTTTTCCGAAGGCTTCAGGACCACGAGGAGAGGTCGGGAACTGCTCAGGTGGGACAATTGGCTCCGAGAAGAGATGGCAAGAAGGAGGAATGCAAAGAATAAACCCTCTGCCTATTTAAATGCAGTTACCTGGAAAGAGGGGATCAGAGGGCACCACGACTTTCACTTGAGTTTATGGTTATCAGAACCCTCCGGGTTTGATGTCAGACTGAGACTAGATTATCTTCTGAATTAAACATGGAATAATGAGCCTATGACCCATTCTGCATTCATCTTTTTGCCTTGCAGAAACCTGCTTATCAGAAAACCCACTGCTCCCTCTCATTTCATTTTCTTTTTAATTGAGAAATGCCTATTTTCTGTTTGTTTGTTTTAAATGGTTTTGACCTTTTTGAGAAATTTTGCAGTTCAAAAATCTGTGTGACTGTCAGGGCATCTAACTGTGCTGGTAGCTGTCTAGCAAGGTTCTCAGAGAAGTTCCCAGAGGACACAGGTAATTAAGTGCTTCTTGAAAATCCACACCAGCAACTCTTCATGCCTTCAGATGTTTAAATACCTCTAAAAATATCGCCCAGACACCAATTCCCAGAAGTGCCTGAGGACCCAGCTCGTAACGTGCAGCTAAACTGGCATTTCCACTGAAAAACACCAGGGTCCCTGCACAGCCTGCTCATCCCACCCCCCTCCGTGGGTGCAGGGGACCACAGGCACAGGGGAAAGCAGATCAGGGGGGAGATAGGGCTAAAAAAAAAAAAAANTGTCTCCTCCTGACCCTGCCCTGGTGGCAGGAGTCACCCATGGGAGGCACATTTACCCAGAGGCAGCTGGAGTGGGGTGATGGAGGGAAGGATGATGTCTCTTCATTCACCACCACCCCAGGTCCCTTCACAGCTCCCTGGAGTATTTAACCATTGCCCAAACCCTCTCCTCACCCAAGCAGTTCCACACCTTTGCTGGCAGCTCCGTGACATTCCACCCCGGCTGCCACCTTTGACGTCTCCAGCATTTACAGAGTGGGAACTGGAGCCTGGGATAAATGAAATGACTCACCTGGAGCACAGATGAGTCTGCGGTTGACCAGGGATGTGATTCAAGGTCTCCTGAGTAAGAGGTCAAACCACACTGGGAGGTCTGGGGCTCTACATTTACAGCTCATCAAAAAAATCTTTGCCCTTTGTAGAGAGGGAGGGCTCGACACAGGGTTGGGATCCTGCTCTTCCCATGGTCTCAGTTACCCTTTGGAAAGGCCTTTAAAGCAACCCTGGGTCCCTGACCAGTCCAGACAACAGTAAAAGCTGCAGGGCTGGCTCCAGCAGATGGACACTGAGCAATTAGCTCCAAATTAGCTGGAATGGTGACGATCACTCTTCCCTCCTCCTTACAGGATGCTCCCAAAGCTCTTGGGGCTCAGGAAGGGCTTTGCCATCACAACACCAGGGACCACCCTGGGGCACAGAGAAGCCCCACTGGAGGTGGGCTAGCTAGGGAATAGCCCGAGTTGGCCAACACAAGCAAGGAAAGGGCTTGGGAAGAGAAAGGGGGAGGGATTGCTAACACTGAGTCTGAAATCTGCTCTGCTCTGACTGCCCCTGCCACCCCAGGAGATGCAGCAGAAGGAGAGGGAAGAGCAGTCAGGTTCAACTCAAGCTGCTTCTGTCCCTCCTGCCACACTGCCAGGAACCAGCTCCTTCCCACCCATGTCCTTCCAGAGCCCCCCACCCCTGTGTCTCACTCATCCCATCACCCTGAGCCTCACCCAACCACTTCCACCCCAACCACCACCCCCAGGGATCTCCCTCACCCTCCTGCCAAGCTCACAAAGTACCCAAGTTTGGGGGGAGCAAGGGGTGAGAAGGGTGTGAGATGGGCCCATGTGTTCCCTTTGGTTCCTTTAAATAAAAACTTCAAAAGGCAGGAGAAAGTGAGGGAACACTTCCAGGCCTCAGCAAAGCAGGAGACCTGTTGCAACACGAAACTCTTTGGTCAGAGAGAAAACCACCCCAGGTTACTGCCTCTAACATTTATTGGGGGATGCCACATGCCAAAGGAGAAAGGTTTCAACAAAGAAGCACAATTGTTCCCGGGATCACAAGGAAAAGGTAAACCCTGAGCAAAAAGTGAACATTTTACAACAGTTTTAAAGGATGGGGGTGAAACTGCCTGGATCTCATTCTGGAGGAGGTGGGGGGGAAACGCACCAAAAAAACTGCAGTGGGGTAAGAAACGTCTTCAGCTGGCACAAGTCACCATTAGGAAATTCTTGGTTTGGAGTTCCAGCCCTGGCTGCCGAGCAGCAGGGATTAAAATTGCACCAGAGTTGGATCCAGGATAAGATCTGGAGAAGCCAAATGTCCCCGAAGGCTTCCCAGGACCCATCCCCTCTGTCCTGGGCTGGTGGGACACCTCACCCTCAGCCCACACTGCTCTTCAGCCTTGTCCCAGCTGTGCTTGGGATTTTCCCAAGAAGATCCTGCTTCCAGAGAGGTCCCAGCAGCTCAGTGACCAGCAGCTTGGCTGGAGGGGAGCGAACTGGTCCCAGACTGGGAACTGGAGTCAGGAGCTGGAGGACGTTGCCCCGTGGGACTTCTCAGGGCAGTTTCTAAAGGACGGGGGAGGTTGGGCATGAAGTTGCCACTGTGGCAAGGAAGGGGAGGTGGTGGCTGTGATGAAATTTGCTTCCTTTCTCCTCTGGGTGCTGGGGAGGGGTGAGAGAGGTCTCTTCCCTAAGACCCCCGGCCAGTAGACGTGGAGGAGACGGTCCTCTTCAGGATGGGGCCAGACCCCCCTACCACTGAGTTACACCCGCCACCCACAGAACAGAATCCCCCCCCGACACCAAATCCTCCCCCGGAGCCAAACCCAGTCCCTCCCAGGCTGTAGCAGACGCCGGCACCGCCCGTGTTGCAGCCGCTTCTCACAATTCCTCCTCCTCCTCCTCCCAGGCTGCCGCCTCCCACCACAGCTGCAGAGGAGAAGTGAAGAGGTTACCCCCGATGCCACCACAAAGTTTCGGGGCATCAGTCCCCTCCCACCACCTTCCCTCCCCTGGGAGCAGGAAAAGCAACTCACAGATGCTGACGGCACTCTGGCACTCTCCAGACATCCTGCAAGAGAAAAAAGGGATGGAGTGGCAGCTCCAGCCAGAGCCACCGGGGCTGGGACAGTTCCAGGAAGCCGGGCTTGGGCCAGCAGGCCATAAATCACAGTAGCCCATCGCCCGTGACCACCCCACTGGTGTTTCAGTCAAGGAGATTCCACTTGCCACGTCCTTCCCACTGATTTACCGGGATGCAACCGGGATGCTCCCGCTGGCTCCTCACCCACCTGCACTCCTCTCCTTCCAGGAGCTTCCTGTAGGTCGCAATCTCGACATCCAGGGCCAGCTTGACGTTCATCAGCTCCTGGTAGTCCCGGAGCTGCCGGGCCAGTTCAGTTTTAGTCTTTTGCAGAGCATCCTCCAGCCCGTTCAGTTTGGTTTGGGCGTCCTTGAGGGCCAGGTCCCCGCGCTGCTCCGCGTCGGCGATGGAGCTCTGCACGGAGTCAGACTGGAAGGAGGAGAACGGGTGGGAATTTCAGACCTGGAGCCACCATCCCACCTTCCCAGGGCTCAGCTCTTCCCCTTCCCCCTTTGCAGGGACTCTCAGCAGGGTGTTTGCTTTGAGGGAAGCTCCTCGGGGAGCTCAGACCCATCTCTCCGCCAGCGCAGCCCCTACCTGCTTCTTCACGCTCTCAATCTCAGCCCGGATCCTCTGGATCACGCGGTTCAGCTCGGAGATCTCCATCTTGCTGTCCTTCAGGCTGTCTCCGTGTTTCCCTGCCTTGGCCTGCAGCTCTTCATACTGCCAGGCAGAAGTGAGGAGCAGGTTAGGTGCACCCCAAGGGGGTCCTCCCAGTGGGGGCTCCTCACCCACCCGGGCAAACCCCGAGCAAAATCTTGTGGCTTTTTTTGTGGTTTGTTTTTTTTTTTAATTGGTTGGAAACAGAAGTGCTGAGGTACCAACAGGCTGACTCCTGTTCTGACCTCTGCTGTCAGGGTGGTTCCAAAGAATGTTTAGCAATATGGTGATAGGCACTTTATATATATACATGTAAATAAATATACATAAATATAAATAAATACATATACATAAATATATATATATAAAGATATAAACATATATAGAGATATTAAGATATATAAATATATATAAATATATAAATATATATAAACATCAAGGCTAGCTCCAGCCTGGCTGGATCAGTACCAGCAACATCTCAGCGTGGTCTGAGCCATCACCAGGAGCTCTGTCACCTCCTCAGCCACCCCAGGTCACAAGTAAGATGTGGAGCACCCACCTTGCATCTGTACCAAGACTCAGCCTCCACCCTGCTCCTGTTGGCAATCTCCTCGTATTGGGCTTTGACCTCTGCAATGATGCTGTCCAGGTCCAGGCGTCGGTTATTGTCCATGGAGACAATCACAGAGGTGTCAGAAACGCTCTTCTGCACCTGAGACAGCTCCTGAAATTCACCCCAGCTCTGGCTTTAGCTCTCCTGGAGCTCCCTTAGGGGTGTCCCAGCCCTTCCCCACCCCAAAACCACCCCCCCAGACAGGACAGAGCCTGGTCCACTCACCGCTTCGTAGAGGCACCTCAAGAAGTTGATCTCATCTGCCTGGGAATCCAATTTTGCCTGAAGTTCCACTTTGCTCATGTAGACTCCATCCACGTCCTGCAGGAGAGGTGGAAGGTGGAAACCAGCTTGAGGAAAACCACCACCCCCCCCCTTCTCTATGAATTCACAATGAGACCTTTGGGGACCCCCTTCCCCACGGCACCTCCATGGAGGGGCCCCAGTGTGTGGTCGATGCCAATGGCTGAAAAAAAAAAAAAAAAAAAAAAAAAAAANNNNAAAAAAAAAAAAAAAAAAAAAAAAAAAAAGAGAGAGAGAGAGAGAGAAAGAAAAAAGGTGTTCCAAAAGAAAAAGAGCCCTTTACCTTTTTCAGGAGCACGAAATCATTCTCAGCAGCTGTCCTTTTGTTTATTTCCTCTTCGTACCTGTTGGTTGTAAGGAGGGAGATGGAATCTGGATGCTTATTTTGGCTTTGGCTGCTGCTGGCAACCAGAGGCTCTTGGCCTCAGATTAATGAACGCAGCAAAAATAGATCTGCCCAGAGCAAGATTTACAGCCAAACACCAACACTTTGCCTTCCCAGAGGAGTCCTGGCTCCTGCCACCTCCAGCAAAGAGGAATTCTCTCTCTGCCTGCGAGACCCAAGGACCTTCAGGGCCGTTTCCAGCTGCTCCTTGGGGCAGGTGATTGCTGCAGAGTGGTGGAGAAGTTCCCCAGAGCTGAGACAGCCTCAGGAGGACTCAGGTCTGGTGGATCCTGACAAGTCCCAGCCTTGCTTTCCCACCACTTTTTGTAACTCCTTCACTGGGAACGTTCCATCGAATCACGGAACCATCATTGCTGGAATGGATCTTCAGGATCATCCCCAGTCCTGCACCACCTCAGCCATGAAATCATCTCCCAGAACACCACATCCACCCGGATTTTTAATACCTCCAGGGCTGGCAACTCCACCACCTCCCTGGGCAACCTGTTCCAATGCTTGACCACCCTTTCAGTGAAGAAATTTTTCCTTCTCTCTACTCTGAACCATTCCTCCAGGCTTTTCCCTTGCTTTTCCAACTGGACAACTGTGGCAAATAAACACCAGCAGGAAAAGGGCCCTTCAGAGCCCTTCTTGGTCTTTTTTTTTCCCCCCACATCATCCATCCAAAGAAAGCTCCAAGCTTCAAATCATTGAAGGATATTATGGGAAGGAACCCATGAGGAAATCCATGAGGAAATCAGAGAAGGCTTTAGCAACCAATCTAATTAGTTCATTAAATCACAGTGTGATGAATCCTTCAGCGAGGACGACAAAAGCCAGGATTCTGCTTCAGTGAGCAGCAGAACTAAGACAATAATCCAGATATTGAGAAACACCTTGAAAAATCACCACCCAGGGTCAGAAGTCTCATGGTGAGCTCCTCCCCACGATCGTTTTACATTTTCTAACAGTCAAAGCAAGTGGGATCCTGACAGTTCTCATCGTTCTTTCCATTTCCTGACCCTTCCAAGTCAGCTTTTATCTCTTTTTTTTTTTTTTTTTTTTTTCCACCCAACAACCTTGACTGCACCAAGAGCAACATACTTGGTCTTGAAGTCTTCCACCATGTCCTGGAAGCTCTTCAGCTCAGTCTGCAGCTGCCCCTTCTCACTGCTCAGGCAATCCAGCTGCTTCCTCAGAGCACTGATGTAGGCCTCAAAAAAGGGGTCGAGGTTCCTGCCCCCCGTTCCTGGGCTCCCTTGCTCCTGCAGCAGTTTCCACTTGGTCTCCAGGACTCGGTTCTGCTGCTCTAGGAACCGGACCTGAACCATCACAGAGGTGGGTACAAAAAGAGTCAGAGTCTTCCCAAAAGCACCTTAGTGATTTTATTTTTTTTTCTTCCCCAGTTTCTATATTTTGTTTCCCATGGAGGGACTTTGACCCAGCTGCCTCTTCTCCTCTCCAGTTGGGAATAAGTCCAGGGTCCTGCTGGACAGGAGGAGCCCCAGCTCTAGGATGGGTGGGCAAAGGAGGGTCACCCACCCTCTCCAACCTCACAGCCTCTAAACAGGAGGAACCAGGTGACCTCCAAAGCTTTGACATCTTCTTAAAAACAAACCAAAGCACCCAAAGCCCAGGGGTGGACAGAGCCCATCAGCAGAGACTCCTCTGAGGATGCTCTGGTCCCACAGCTCGGTACCGAGGATCCTACTCCTTGGGTTCTCCATAACCTTGGCAAAGCCACTTCTCCAGCCACCACCTCCCAGTCTGGAGGGGTTCTTTGGGCTTGGATAGGTGTCAGACAGTGAGGACAACCAGCAGGAGCCGTGGTGACCCCCACCCTTCACCCCCAGGCCCTGGGCTGGAGCCCTTCTCACCTTGTCAATGAAGGAAGCGAATTTGTTGTTGAGCTGCTTCATCTGCTCCCTCTCCTGCGTCCGCACCTTCTGGATCTCGGGATCAATTTCCAGGTGGAGGGGGGTCAGCAGGCTCTGGTTGATGGTGACTTCCTGGATGCCACCCGGGGGGCAAGGGGGAAGGCACCCACCCACATCGAATCCTCCTCCAAAGCCCCCGAAACCACCGGAGATGCCTCCACCAATGCCACCTCCAGCCCCACCACCATAGAAACCACCAGCCCCGTAGCCACCGGCCCCAAAACCTCGGCAGACCCCAGCACCTCCACCAAATCCTCCCAGGGAAGTGCTTTTATTCCCTCCCAAGGAATAGAGGCTCCTGCTGCTGAAGCCACCGGCGTTGCCAGGTCCCCTGCATCCTGCCCGGGACACGGAGCTGAAGGAGATTTTGTTCCTCCCTCCAAAGCAAACGGAGTTGGAGCTGAATCCCTTGCCAAGGCCACAGGACTGACGAGACATGGTGATGGCTCCACAAGAGGCAACCAGGGAAGAACCAAGTGGTGGCCCAGGAGGAGGTTTGGAGGCAAGAGGAGATGAGCCCTGTGGGTGCAGTGGCTGAGAGCCCCTTTTTATGTGCTCAAGGAGTTGGCCGGGTGTCAGGGGAGTGGAGAGGTCTTTTTTTTTTTGTACCCATTGTTTTACTGGTTGGATGGATGCCCTCCTCACCGTGCCACCACCATGACCTCCCTCCAAACACTCCCTCGAGAGCTAAAACCAACAAAGCTATTGTTGGGGTTGGAAGCACAACTCCAAAGCAAATTCTCTTCACCGCAGCTGTCAACCCATCAGCGACCTGCCCGAGCCTCTTACAGCAGTGACAAAGCACCAGAAACCCTCTGACACATCACACCCTTCAGGAAGACCCTTGGTTTAGCTCAATCACTCATCTGGAGCCAAAAAAACCTGGTTACCCAGTCACACCCTCAGATGCACTGGGGTTTGTTCCCCTGCCCAGAGCACCCTTGACATGGGCTGTCCAAGAGGCTGTTTCACAACAGAGAGAATTAGTCCTTGGCGGGGTTATAAAATTAAGTGCATGTCAGTAAAAGAGACATAGAAACACTTCTCAGAAGGTCTTAAAGTCATTTTTTGATCGCTCTGAGTGGTGGATTGAGCCTGGAGGGGTTGGTAGAATATTCTGATGTTTCCCTGTTTCGACAAGGTCCGGGTGGCACCGCCAGCTCTGCCCCCTGTCCCTAAGGTCCCCGTCCCTCCCAGCCTGGAAACCCTCCTGGCATTGCTGGGATAATCCCTGATCATCTCCCTGGGGTCTCCAACCCAGCACGTGGCCCTTGGCTCCCGTTGTGGAATAAAAGTACAACTTGATTTTAATTGCTTAACAGCTTTTCATTCCCATTGCAGTGAGCAGAGGTGTCTGCAGATGCCTTCACCCCAAGCAGCTCCCTCCATCCTGCTCAAAAAAAAAAAAAAAAAAAAAAAAAAAAAAAGCCATAAAACTCTTCCCCCCAAAAAACCACAAAGTGCATCTGGCAGTTTCCCTGTAATTATCCCTTTTATTGGGAAGGCTCCTGGGAGAGGTCTGGGGAAGTGGGTTCAGCCCCCAGCCCCTTCACCCCTGGCTCTGCCACATGCAAACTGGGCCCGGGGTGATCTCTGCAGGAAGGGAGGAAGAATTCTCCTCCTGAAGGGCTTGAAACTGGAAGGTTCAAGGTAGGCAAGAGGAAGAAATTCTTCCCTGGCGGGGGGGGAGCCCCTGGGTGCCCCCAGAAGCTGTGGCTGCCCCATCCCTGGAGGTGCTGGAGGTTGGGATGGGGTTTGGAGCCCCCTGGGCTGGGGGGGGGTCCCCATGGCATTGGGGGTGGAACTAGAAGAACTTTATGGTCCTTTCAACCCAAACCATTCCATGAGTCTGGGGACCTCATGGGCGTTGGTTGATCCACAGGGATTTTCCTGGCAGGGACTTGGGAATTTCACTCCCCCTTTGGGAAGAGGCTTTGGAATGGGCTGCCCAGGGAGGGGGCGGATTCTCCATCCCTGGAGGTTTTTAAGAAGAGATTGGATGTGGCACTCGGTGGGGGGAGTGGATCAAGGGTGGGACTTGAGGCTCTCAGAGCTCCTTCCCAACCCGGATGATTCTGTCATTCCATGCCCAACCCTCTCTGGGATCCCCAGACCTCCGGGGTCCCTGGTTTTCCATCCCCCGGCGAGGATGCGGTGATGGGGAGGAGAGGAGGGACCTGGCGTGACCCCATCTCTGGCCGGGGGGACAGGAGGAGGTGGCTGCATCTCCCTGACCTTACGCAACCGGCAGAGAAACCCAAGGAACCAGTTGGAGCTGCTGGGAGTTCCCAGGGTGGCTCCAGCACCAGCTCCTGGCACAGCTCCCAGCTCCCTGCCAGCCCCGAGGAGCTGCTGGGCCAGCAAAGCTCCCGTGCTCTGCCCAGCCCCAGCCCCCTGCCCCGCCACGGGAGGGTGGGAAAACCTCCCTGGGATCCTTGGGTCTTCCTCTCCGATCCATCCTGCACCCCCAGGCTGAGCACCTCGGGTGCTGCAGGGAGTTAAAGCCCTGGTGGCACCTGAGGACCCAACCTTGGCCAGGGTCACCCACCCAGCACTGGGACCAAGTGACCTGGCAGCAGGAAAGCTTCGGGATGAGCATCCCGGGGTGGGAAGTGTCCTGGGGAGGAGAATTCCTCCCAAAGCCACCATGGGGGGAGCAGGGACAGAGCCAAGGGACAGAGCAGGGACAGAGCTGGGACAGAGCAGGGACAGAGCTGGGACAGAGCAGGGATAGATCCAAGGGACAGAGCAGGGACAGAGCCCTCGGCACCTCCAGTCCCAGCAGGTCCTGAGCCCTGACGGAGGTGACGTGGGTCTGAGCTTTCCTGTTCAGCCTTGCAGGAGGTGTCAGTCCTCACAGAGCAGCTCCCAGCTCCGGCTCCTTTCCCCGCAGCAGAAATCCAGCTCCAATCCCAAGATCTCTGGGATTCAACCCACCCGGCTCCATCCCTGGGGACCCCAAACACCCCCCCACACCCCTCCAAGNCCATCCAGCCGGGGACAACACCTTCCCCGCTCCTGCTGGGCTTCAAAGTCTGTACAAGTACTACACATCGAGTGAATTTGATTTAAGTCCTTCTTCTGAGAGCCCTGGAACCATTCCCTGGTGCCTTCCCTGGACCTCTTCCTACATCTGCAGCTTCCTGACCTGCTGTGAGGACAGTGGCTCCCAGGAGTTTGTTGTGGGACTTTTGAGCCACAACTGAAAGAGGTTTCGGTGTTGGGGGACCTGAAGCACAGATCAAAGACATCATCAGCATTCTGCTCACCTCCTTGAGCCAGACCAAATCTCTCCCACTTGCTCTGGAAGTTCAGAGGACACACTGAGGGTTCTTTGCTGACTTTGCAGAGAGGAGGAGGGACCTGTCTCCTGGTTTTGGATCAGCCCTCCCCGCCCTCCACGCTCCATGCACTGCTGCTCAACGAAGGGCAGGATGAGTCCCTGGTTCTCAAGGCTGAGCTCTGCACCCTGCCTGGCCCCAGCCTCTTGGACTCCATGTCCATGTTTCAAGACAGCTGGAAAGCTGCCCTCCCACATCTGCTCTGCCTTCTCCTTCACCTAAAATGTCAAAGGCTGCAGCACAGGCAGATGATGAGCAGGGTCTGTCATGGGGGGGATGCTCAATGTGTTGGTTGGTACAAGGGCTGAGTAGTCAACACTGGAACTACCCCACTCACATTGCTTGATTGCAGCTCCCAGAACCCCCCATCCTATGTCAGAACTCCTGATTTCAGGCACTGCAACCATGGATAAGAGGCAAGAGGCATCCCCATGCTTGGACTCGTGCTTGGCTGTCTCCACACCCCTTGGGCTCCCTCCTAGCTCAGTCACAACAAAGACACTGAGCAGAACCACCCACACCTTCCTACCAGCCTGCTGCTCCAGCACCAAAACCCTCCTGGCCAAAGCAAGGACACAAAGACCTCCTGAATGTTCTCTGCAATTTATTGAGAATGGCAACATCCCCAAGAAGTAGGACATACCACAAACAGAAGAGGGAGGGAGGTGGGGACAGTACATCTCGTCCCATGGCACAGGGAGCCTGGCACTGAACAGCAAGCTTGGTTCTCCTCAGACAACATCCACGTGTGCCAGAGGTGTCACCAGGGGACAAGTGGAACTGGAAGCCACGGCGTCCACCCTGGGGCAGGGAATCCCTCTGGCCACCCGCTGAGAAGATTTTCCCTCCCCAGCTGTGCCAAGGGACGAGTCCCACCAGCCCCACATCTACCCCCACCCCAAAGGCTGGCGAAGGGAAGCAGCAGGATGGGCTGAAGCACCCCCTCGAGGAGGGGACATGAGGACAGAGGAGGAAAGAGGAGCTCTATACACATTTGCCACCAGGCAGCCAGAAATGTACAAGCCAGCAAGAAAGGCAGAGAGTTCTCCTCCTGCCAAACAGCTCCGCGGGACCGGCAGCCCCCCCTGAGACTTTGCTTTGCTCAGAACCTGATTTCAGCCCTGGCCTGGGGCTGCCGAGCAGCTCACCAGGGCTGGGGGGGCACAGGCTGTTGTCACAGGACCCCCTGGCCGGGACCAAGCCCGGTGGGTGAGCTGGGACACGGGGAGGGACACAGTTCATGGTGCTGCAGGATGTCAGAGCTGGATTTGAGGAGGAGGCTGCGCTGCTGCTGCTGCTGCTGGGAGAAGAGAGGAGATGCTTCTTTCCTTTTCCAATCTGCCTTGGGGGCTCAGAATCTCACGCCGGAAGATTTGATGGAGGTGGTTGTGACACATCTCCGTACAGAGGACGATCCTCCCCCAGAGCCAATGGTGCCACCTCCAGAGCCGCACATCCTTCCGCTTCCAGAAGAGAACCCACTTCCAAACATTCCTCCTCCCATGCCACCGCTGCCACCCATGCTTCCTACTCCAAAACCTCCTCCCATTCCTCCTCCCATGCCGCTGCCGCCTCCGAAGCCTCCCATGCCTCCTCTGCCTCCAGAGATGGTGGTCCTGCCTACCACAGCTGGAGGAGAAGCACAGGTTACACATCCCCTGTCCCCTGGCAGGTGGTCTCCAAAAAGACAGAGTCTGCCGGGAGGTCAGGAGGAAAGGGATGGAGGTACTTACAGACGTTGACGTTGGACATTCCATCGTTGCACAGCCTGCAAAGGGAGATTGGTAAATTTTAATAAACCAACAAAAGAGAGAGATTACAAACTGGCAGATTACAGAACTTCGTTTCCCATCTCAAGCCACCTTCCTATTCCACCCCTCTTGGCAGCTTTGGTTTCACTGAAATATTTCAGGAGGAAAGGCGTCGACAATTCCTCTTTTCAAAGAGGTTCTTCCAGACTTGAGGTTCATTAAAGAATTTGCACAGAAGAGAAGTTTCCAGGTATTTCCACCGCCTCTGGTGAGCAGGGAGTCCTAATCCGAAGTCCTGACCACACACAATGTTACCCCAAGTGCCAACTGCCCTATCTCCCCATCTCAACCCGATGAGCTCCGTGGAGATTGCTCTCTTCACGTCAAAACTCAAGACCTCCAGCCCTTGAACATCTGCTTCTGTCTAAAGCACGTGCAGAGATTTTATCCCCACACAACAAAATCTCTCTAATATTTACTCAAAGAAAGAGAAGTACCTGTTCTCCTCCCCCTCCAGCAGCTTCCTGTACATGGCAATCTCAACGTCCAGCGCGATCTTGATGTTCAGCAGCTCCTGGTACTCCTTCAGCAAGCGAGCCAGCTCCTCCTTGTCTTTCTGCAGGGCATTTTCCAGCTCTTCCAGTTTTATTCTGGCGTCCTTCAGGGCCATCTCCCCACGCTCCTCAGCCTCAGCAATAGCTGCCTGCAGCTGCTGGTTCTGAGGAATTCAAAAGGGCCCTTTCTCAGCTCTAATTTGTCACTCAGGGCCAACCCTCAAACCCCAACTGGAGGAGTCAAGGGAAAGCAAGGTACCAGCAGCATCAATTAAACAAGAGGCAGTTGAAGAAACCATTTCTGCCCCACAGATGATCACTTGTGATCCNCTAGCCGAATACGCAAACATCATATTAATGAATGCCCTAACTTCCATTCTATTTCTTAACCCCAGCATGTTGGGCCTACCCTCGGAACTATTCCCCATCTCCCTTCTCCCTCAGTCTCTCCCTGCACTTACTTGCATTTGTACTCCTCCACGTACTGCCTCATGTTCTGCAGCTCTGACTCCAGCTGTCCCCTCTGTCCCATCAGTGCCTCTACCCTCTTCCTCAGGTTCTGGATGTAGCTCTCAAAGATGACATCAAGGTTCTTCCTGGGTGCCGATGGCCCTTGCTGTTGGAGGAGCTCCCACTTGGTGGAGAGGACCTTGTTCTGCTGCTCCAGGAAGCGGACCTGGAAGGCCAGAAAGGGAGGTGTGAGACATTGCCCTGCAGAGACATCACCCAACTCAGACCTGCTGATCACCTGGGAGGCCAAGGGAATCATTCCCCAAATCCCCAGCTGGTCTGTGGCTAGCTGGTCTTGGCCACCTTTCCAAGAGGAAGATTCCTGCCTTCTTTCTCTTCTATTTTCCACTATCCTTGAATTTCTCCTCTTGTTTTAATGACCTCTTGGAATGGTTACATTCCAGATTCACAGGTTATCATCACTTCCAGTTCCAAATTCTGACCCACAGTTAATTGCAAAAACATCAGATTATTTTTTACCTTGCAGTGAATTAAACCCCATGTTTCTCCGTATCACAGAGCATTCCTCCTCTCAGACAGAAAAATATTCAATATTTATTTCTTATCTTTAAAAAAAAAATCACGAAGCATATTTTTAACTAATGTTCTCCCAGTGCAGACAGTCTGAAGAAGTGCCCTGAACTCTGTACCTGAACAGAAATGAGGAGCAGTCAGGAATTCACTGAAAGATCATTCCTGGAGAGGAAACTGCCCATGAAAAAATGCAGACTTGAAGAAACCCTCAGGCCAGCTGAGTGCATCGTGACCACCTTGGGCTGACTGCACAGAGAGCACTAGAGGGAAAAGCTGAGCTAGAATTTGGATCACCCAAACCTAGAGAAAGTCCTTTGGGTTGTTCTCCAGGTATAAAATTTTTGCATGTTCTTAGGAAAACTCATTGACACCACTACAGCCTTCCAGCACAGCCAGCCCTCAGCTGAGGACAATATTTCCCTCTCCTCAGCACAGGAAAATTCCTTCAGGTTCCCATTCCCGAGCAAACACAATTCCAGCCTCTCACCTTGTCAATGAAAGAGGCAAACTGATTGTTAAGAGTCTTGATCTGCTCCTTCTCCTGGCACCTCACTTGCTGGATCTGAGGATCGATATCAACGTGGACCGGCCGCAGGAGGGTTGGGTCAACCTGCACGGGTTGGATGCCTCCAGGGAACCCAGGACCACCTCTCCCAGGACCACCAAAGCTGCCTATTCCTCCACCAATGACACCTCCTCCAATGCTGCCAAATCCTCCTCCATAGCCTCCACCAAAGCCACCAATTCTACATCCACCGCCATAAGAGCCACCCAGGGAAATCCTTCCGCTGCCACCCATGTTATGGAGGCTCCTGCTGCTAAAACCTCCACAACGTCCGCTGCCTCCAACTCCCCTGGATGTGGAGAAGGAGCTATAGCTGATCCTGCTTCTGGACCCACATCCTCCTCCAAAGCCACCACCAACGGCAGAGCAAGAGCTGTAGCCCCTTCTGCTTCCTCCTCCAAAGCTTCTGCAGGTTGACTGGCGGGACATGGCTGCTTCTTCCAAACGGAGCCGAGGAGAGCAAAAAGACCAAGGGAGCTGTGCTGCCAGGGATGGGTGCAGAGAGAAGTGTGCCCGGTCTTCTCTGGCTCCACAGCTCAAGGCATTCCCTTTTATCCATTTCTGGAGGTGGGCTGGGTCGGCAAGGGCGTGAAGAGGAAATAAGTGTTCTGTCTTTATCAGCTTGGTGCGGTTAACAGATTTTTGCCAGATTGTTGACTCCACCCAGAAATACGCTTTGCGAGGCAGAAGGGAAGAAAAGTGCAAGAGCATTGCAGTAGGTCTCAGTGACTCCCCTATCATTATGGCATCTGGAGAAATATGTTTTACAGTGATGTAGTCATGTCATTCCCTCCTCCCACCTCTCTACCTTTCTTAACGACTTTGCAGTTTGTCTGGATCCGAAACTTTTGCCACCCAACCTCAGCATTTTGGTGAAAACTGACGAGACTGAGACTTTCACAATTCCCCCAAGCACATCCCAAATCTCCTTCTTAAGCAGAAAACTCCTGGTGCCTTTCCAAGAGGCAGTTTTCCAGCGCCAAGCAGAAATACCACACATTAACATTTAACATTGGTCAGCATTTCTTTTTTAATCCAGAAAGGAGGTGCTTAGCTCCTTTCATCAGAGCATCCATTGGGGTGGGACTGCCTTCTCCTAGGGCCCATCCCTGCCAAGTGCATCTCCCAGAGTGGGAGTTAAGCAAGACTCTAAGCAGCAGAGCTGGGACAAGGGAGAGAAAAGGGATGGCCAAGCTCCTTTCTTGTGCTCTTCAGATGGCCACAGGGATCCCCCAACCTGCGAAGGAGAGACAGGAGGTAATGATGACTGAAGAGAGGAAAACAGCAGGGAAATTCAGGCAGGGGTAGCAGTGACTTGTTAAAATAATAATTTTTTTCTTCTTCTTCAGTTGGTAAGCAAATATTAGTCTGACTCCACCAGACCTGATCGTTTTAAAATAAGGGGCAACTAAAACTTAGGAGCACTTCTGGTGCTTTCTTACGACATAACCATCCCAGTCCTGCAGCACATGAGGTGTGCTTTAGGGTTAGGACATCTTTGATCACAGTCACTTTGGGATGGGAAAGAGAAGGAGTCCTGGCCAAATTTACCTTAGAAAACTGTATTTTTAAGAAAACAGCATCTGCTTCAATCTGGAAAACCATAAAATTTCATTTCTTCCAAAAGCATTCTGGCTGTGAAGTAGGATGTTCACCTGAAAGACATCCCGTAGATGTTTTCTGAGTCTCATTAATCAAATGCACATTTTACTAACAGGAATGAAACTTAAGGGGAAAACCCAATCTTTTTTTCTACTGCATAGTCCCTGAGAATCATCAGTGGATGTCAAGGGAAATATATTTTAAAGCCTTCCAAGCATCTCAGCAGTCTGGTATGATTCTGTTTCCAAAGTGAGAGACACACATCTGTCTGGATTTTCACAATCACAAATAAAACTTGGACAACTAAATGTTGTTTGAAAGTATTACCAGATATCAGCCCT
>JAAWXA010000076.1:1204-48755 GCA_038090715.1 Florisuga fusca
GGTCTGACCCTCGTGATCCCTCAAATTTATACTGAGTATGACGTGTATGGGATGGAATACCCTGTTTGGTCAGTTCTGGCATCTGTTTTGTCTCGGGCTTCCCCCGAGGAGGGGTTCAGGTGGGACCTCTCTACTCCTTCTGCAGGGTAAAATGTTTTCCTCAGAGCTGAGCAGTGTCCTTGGCTCTGTACACCAATCCCTAGCAGTAACTATAAACATCCAGTGACAGAGTCCTAGAAGCAGACACTGTCTGAGAAACTTGCTGTTAATTTCAGCAAGTGCAGCTACTTACAAGAAACTTAGCCGAAAGCAAAAGTACAAACCAGAAAACCACCTTTATCCTGGCCCAAACCAGGACATTCCATCCCCTATTCCATGCCATTTGCGTCATGCTCCAATCATTACTATCTCTTATTCCTAAATACATCTATACACAAATTATTGCTATCTCTCTGTGCTAAAATTCACTAAGTAATTCAGTCTATGAATGTAGATGTTCATCTTGTAGCAGATCCTTAAAACAAGGAGCAATTGTCACAGTTCATGTCTGTGGTCCACAAGTTGCAGGTTTCAGGTGTTAACTTCAAGGAAGTTACTGGATGCCAGTCGATGAATCTAGTTCTGGTTTCATCACCACAAAGTCATCCTGAAAAACATTCACAGAACACTGTTAGTTTATGCAATAATTCACATAACAGTAGTTAATGTGGGATACAAGTTCATGACTCTGAAAGATTCCATGAACTACTGAATAAACTAGACAAGGAAAGATTAGGTATTCTCACCTAGTGTTAGATTCCCTTGTGGTACACATGGTACTTCTCCATCTTTCATCATCACCCACCAGGTGTGTCCAGGTCCTTGAGCAAAAGCAACCCCACGAATGCGTTTGCCTTTGCCCGAGGCAGGATGAACCCAAACTGTTTTCCCCAGCAGATTCTTTTCATGCACCACAGGCACTTTGTCCCCATCTACTGTGTGTAGAAGATCTGACTGAGCAGGACCAGCTCGATTGATGGAACCCCTGGTGTTAACTAACCAGGTAGCTTTTGCCAAGTGCTTGTCCCAGTTTTTAAAAGTTCCACCACCCATTGCCTTTAAGGTAGTTTTTAATAGTCCATTGTACCTTTCAATTTTACCAGAGGCATGATAGGGGATATGGTATATCCACTCAATACCATGTTCTTTGGCCCAGTTATTTATAAGACTATTTTTGAAATGAGTTCCATTGTCTGACTCAATTCTTTCTGGCGTACCATGTCTCCACAATACTTGTTTCTCTAGGCCCAGAATGGTGTTCCGGGCTGTGGCATGAGGCACAGGATATGTCTCCAGCCATCCGGTAATTGCTTCCACCATTGTAAGCACATAGCGCTTACCCTGGCGGGTTTGAGGCAATGTGATGTAGTAGATTTGCCAGCCCTCCCCATACCTGTATTTTGACCATCTCCCGTCACACCACAGAGGTTTCAACCTTTTAGCTTGCTTAATTGCGGCGCATATGTCACAGTCGTGGATAACCTGTGCAATAGCGTCCAAAGTTAAATCCACCCCTCGGTCACGAGCCCATTGATATGTTCCATCCCTGCCTTGATGACCTGAAGCGCTGTGGGCCCATTTAGCTAAAAACAGTTCACCTTTATGGTCCCAGTCCAGGTCTATTTGGAACACTTGAGCAGCCTCATCTGCTCGTTGGTTGTTTCGATGTTCTTCAGTAGCTCGATATGAAGGTACGTGGGCATCTACGTGACACACTTTTACATCAAGTTTCTCTAACCTAGCAGCAATGTCTTTCCACAGTTCAGCAGCCCAGATTGGTTTGCCTCTACGTTGCCAGTTGTTTTGTTTCCACTGCTCTAGCCAGCCCCATAAAGCATTTGCTACCATCCATTGAGTCAGGACAGAGATAAAGTCTTGGCCACTTTTCTTGTTCAGCAATGTCCAAAGCTAATTGGATGGCTCTTACCTCTGCAAATTGACTTGATTCACCATCTCCTCTGTCTGTTTTTGCAACTAGTCTTGTAGGATTCCATACAGCAGCTTTCCACCTTCGATGGCCTCCTACCAGATGACAGGATCCATCAGTGAAAAGAGCGTATTGTTTCTCATTCTCAGGTAGTTGGTTGTATGGTGGGGCTTCTTCAGCCCTTTTTACCACTTTTTCTGGTGGCATTCCAAAGTGTTTGCCTTGTGGCCAGTCTGTTACTACTTCTACAATTCCTGGACGATCAATCCTTCCTATCCTAGCTCTCTGTGAGAGTAAAGCAATCCATTTACTCCATGTAGCATCAGTAGCATGATGGGAAGATTCTCTACCTGTGTACATAAAACCCAGTACAGGTAATCGTGGCACCAGGAGGAGCTGTGCTTCAGTACCAATCACTTCTGAAGCAGCTCTAACTCCTTCGTATGCAGCCAATATTTCTTTTTCAGTGGCTGTGTAGTTGGCTTCGGAGCCTTTGTAGTTTCGGCCCCAAAATCCTAGAGGTCTACCTCGAGTCTCTCCTGGAGCTTTCTGCCAGAGGCTCCATGTAGGACCATCACCTCCATCTCCGGTGTAGAGCACGTTTTTAATGTGTGGCCCTGTTCGAATTGGTCCAAGGGCCATTGCCTGCACAATCTCCTGTTTAATACTTTCAAAAGCAGCTTGTTGTTCTGAGCCCCATTTAAAGTCTTTCTTTTTTCGGGTAACCTCGTCGAGTGGTTTCACAATCTGATTATAAGCAGGAATATGCATTCTCCAGAAACTAACAGTTCCTAAGAAGGACGGAGTTTCCTTTTTGGTAGTTGGTGGGGCCATAGCTGTTATTTTGTTAATCACATCCACTGGGACGTGGCGACGTCCATCTTGCCACTTAACCCCCAGAAACTGTATCTCTTGCTCCGGTCCCTTGACCTTGCTTCTTTTAATAGCAAAACCAGCTTCTAGAAGGATTTCAATTATCTTCTTACCTTTCTCGTAGACTTCTTTTGCTGTGTCACCCCACACAATGATGGCATCCCTGTACTGTAGATGTTCTGGAGCTCCACCCTTTTCCAAGTTATCATGAATCAGTCCATGGCAGACGGAAGGACTGTGTTTCCACCCCTGGGGCAGTCGATTCCAAGTGTACTGGACACCTCTCCAGGTGAAAGCAAACTGTGGCCTGCATTCTGGTGTTATAGGAATAGCAAAAAATGCATTAGCAATGTCAATAGTAGCATACCACCTGGCTGCCTTTGACTCCAGCTCATACTGAAGTTCTAACATGTCCGGCACAGCAGCACTTAGTGGTGGTGTAACCTCATTTAAGGCACGATAGTCCACTGTCAGTCTCCATTCTCCATTAGGTTTTCGCACTGGCCATACAGGACTATTGAAGGGTGAGTGAGTCTTGCTGATCACTCCTTGGCTCTCTAGTTGTCGTATCAGTCTGTGAATGGGGATCACAGCATCTCTGTTGATGCGATACTGTTTTCTATGCACTATAGAAGTAGCAATTGGCACCAGCTGTTTTATAGTTTTTAGCAATCCTACCACAAAGGATTTATCTGAAAGGCCAACCAAAGCATGCAGCCATCCTTCATTTTCAGTCTTTATGGCTGCAATACCAAAGGACCACCGGTACCCTTTTGGGTCTTTGAAGTCACCTCCCTTGAGGTAGTCTATGCCAAGAATGCACGGAGCATCTGGACCAGTCACTATAGGGCGTTTATGCCACTTCATTCCAGTGAGGCTTACATCAGCCTTCACAATACTCAGTTCTTTAGATCCCCCCGTCACTCCAGAAATAGTGACGGATTCTGTTCCTTTTTGATTCGATGGCATTAGGGTGCACTGTGCACCAGTGTCCACCAAGGCTTTGTATTTTTGTGGCTCTAATGTGCCAGGCCATCGAATCCACACAATCCAATAAATTCGGTTGTCCCTCTCCTCCACCTGGCTGCAGGCAGGGCACCTCTAAGCTTGAGCACTTACAACATTGTCAGGTTGTGCATTACTGGGGTTTGTATCTCCAGTACTCACACCTGATGTACAGGGATCTTGAGTCACCAGCACATTTGGATCACACTGCACACTGGAGACCTGAGCAGACTTCTTTTTAAAAGGACCTCCTTTTGTATTCGTCTTACTCAGCAACTTAAATATTTGGTCCAGTAGGACAGCATTAGGTTTCTGATCCCACTTTTTCATGTCCTCTCCACACTCACAGAGGATTGTCCATAGGATTCCTCTTGCTGAATTCTGTTTCCCTCGATTCTGCCTCACAGGAGGGCGTCTCCTTTTAATGGCTGCAGCGCGGGGTCCTCCTCCTATCTGAGGAATATCGATAGGGTGAATGCAGTTGCTGAGCGGTTCCCTGTACAGAGGAGACCCAGGCCCGATGAGGGGCCATAATAGCAACTTCATATTCTCGTGCTGTTTTAATCATCTCACCCACAGTTCCTTCCAAATCTCCAGGAGCAAATAGCATTACTGATAGTGTATGGTTAAAAGGTGGTGGTGCAGCATGAACAAACCAGAAAATCACCTTTATCCTGGCCCAAACCAGGATAGATGTAAAAAGAGGTTCCACGTGAGAAACCTGTTTACAGGAAAGATATTCCCACATTCCTCTGTCCCTGGAACATTTTGCAAAGCTCCGAGCTATTTCTGTCTCTTATACTTGTCGGCTTCCTTCTAAATGAGTCCAATATCATGCGTCCTGAAAGAAATGCTGGAAATAAGATGTAAGGCTTTCAAACTTTAGTAGAATTGCTCTTAATACTGTTTCAGGCTTCTGTTTTACCTCTAGCGATGTTAGAAGAGTTAAGCACTTCCTCCGTACTAGAGGTTTTGTTTCACTTCTGAGCATTGCTGAAGAATGTTTTGCATAGCAGGAGACCTGAGCTGCAGAGATTTCAAAAAGAGCTTCCACATTAGAATCCTGTTTACAGGAAAGAAATTCCCACATTCTTCTTTGCCTGAACATTTTACAAAGCTCCAAGCTATTTTCCTCCTTTTACTTCTAGGCGCCTTCTAAATAAGTCCAATATCATTTGTCTAAAAGAAAAGCTGGAAAAGAGACAAAAGGCTTTCAAACTTAACTAGAATTGCTCTTAATACTGTCTCAGGCTTCTGTTTTACCTCTAGCGATGTTAGAAGAGTAAGCACTTCCTCAAAACTAGAAGTTTTCTTTCCTTCTGAGCAGTACTGAAGAATGTTTTGCATAGCAGGAGACCTGAGCTGCAGAGATTTCAAAAAGAGCTTCCACATTAGAATCCTGTTTACAGGAATGAAATTCCCACATTCTTCTTTGCCTGGAACATTTTACAAAGCTCCAAGCTATTTTCCTGATTTTACTTCTCAGCTTCTCTTTAAATGAGTCCAATATCATATGTCTGGTAAGAAATGCTGGAACAGAGAAACAAGGCTTTCACACCTTCAAACCTTAGAAGAATTGCTCTTAACATTGTTTCTGGCTTCTGTTTTACCCCCAGCCACGATAGAAGAGTTAAGCAGTTTCTCGGACCTAGAGGTCTTGTTTCACTTCTCAGCAGCAATAAAGCATGTTTTCAACAGAAAAAGACCTAAACTGCACAGATGTAAAAACACGGCCCACAAAAGAAACCGAAAAAGGAAAGACATTCCCACTCTCCTCCCTGAACATTTTACAAAGCTCCGAGCTATTTTCCTCGTTTTACTTGTCGGCTTCCTTCTAAATGAGTCCAATATCATGCGTCCTGAAAGAAATGCTGGAAATAAGATGTAAGGCTTTCAAACTTTAGTAGAATTGCTCTTAATACTGTTTCAGGCTTCTGTTTTACCTCTAGCGATGTTCGAAGAGTTAAGCACTTCCTCCGTACTAGAGGTTGTGTTTCACTTCTGAGCATTGCTGAAGAATGTTTTGCATAGCAGGAGACCTGAGCTGCAGAGATTTCAAAAAGAGCTTCCACATTAGAATGCTGTTTACAGGATTGAAATTCCCACATTCTTCTTTGCCTGGAACATTTTACAAAGCTCCAAGCTATTTTCCTGATTTTATTTCTAGGCGCCTCTCTAAATGTGTCCAATATCATTTTTCTAAACAGAAAAGCTGGAAAAGACACAAAAGGCTTTCATACCATTAACTCCTAAGGCATTTGCTCTGAAAATTTTCTCAGGCTTCTGTTTTACCTCCAGCATTCTAGCGATGTTAGAAGAGTAAGCAGTTTCTCAAAAGCTAGAAGTTTTCTTTTCCTTCTGAGCAGTACTGAAGCATGTTTTGCAGAGCAGGAGACCTGAGTTGCAGAGATTTCAAAAAGAGCTTCCACATTAGAATCCTGTTTACAGGAATGAAATTCCCACATTCTTCTTTGCCTGGAACATTTTACAAAGCTCCAAGCTATTTTCCTGATTTTACTTCTCACCTTCTCTTTAAATGAGTCCAATATCATATGTCTGGTAAGAAATGCTGGAACAGACAGAGAAACAGGGCTTTCACACTTTAAAACCTTAGAAGACTTGCTCTTAACATTGTTTCTGGCGTCTGTTTTACCTCCAGTGATGATAGAAGAGTTAAGCATTTTCTCGGAGCTAGAGGTCTTGTTTCGCTTCTGTGCAGCAATGAAGCATGTTTTCAACAGAAAAAGACCTATACTGCAGAGACGTAAAAAGACGTTCCACAAGAGAAACCTGTTTACAGGAAAGATACTCCCACATTCTTCTTTGCCCTGAACATTTTACAAAGCTCCGAGCTGTTTTCCTCGTTTTACTTGTCGGCTTCCTTCTAAATGAGTCCAATATCATTTGTCTTGAAAGAAATGCTGGAAATGAGATGTAAGGCTTTCAAACTTAAGTAGAATTGCTCTTAATACTGTTTCAGGCTTCTGTTTTACCTCTAGCGATGTTAGAAGAGTTAAGCACTTCCTCCGTACTAGAGGTTGTGTTTCACTTCTGAGCATTGCTGAAGAATGTTTTGCATAGCAGGAGACCTGAGCTGCAGAGATTTCAAAAAGTGCTTCCACATTAGAATGCTGTTTACAGGATTGAAATTCCCACATTCTTCTTTGCCTGGAACATTTTACAAAGCTCCAAGCTATTTTCCTGATTTTATTTCTAGGCGCCTCTCTAAATGTGTCCAATATCATTTTTCTAAACAGAAAAGCTGGAAAAGACACAAAAGGCTTTCATACCATTAACCCCTAAGGCATTTGCTCTTAAAATTTTCTCAGGCTTCTGTTTTACCTTTAGCATTCTAGCGATGTTAGAAGAGTAAGCAGTTTCTCAAAAGCTAGACATTTTCTTTTCCTTCTGAGCAGTACTGAAGCATGTTTTGCAGAGCAGGAGACCTGAGTTGCAGAGATTTCAAAAAGAGCTTCCACATTAGAATCCTGTTTACAGGAATGAAATTCCCACATTCTTCTTTGCCTGGAACATTTTACAAAGCTCCAAGCTATTTTCCAGATTTTACTTCTCAGCTTCTCTTTAAATGAGTCGAATATCATATGGCTGGTAAGAAATGCTGGAACAGACAGAGAAACAGGGCTTTCACACTTTCAAACCTTAGAAGACTTGCTCTTAACATTGTTTCTGGCGTCTGTTTTACCTCCAGTGATGATAGAAGAGTTAAGCATTTTCTCGGAGCTAGAGGTCTTGTTTCGCTTCTGTGCAGCAATGAAGCATGTTTTCAACAGAAAAAGACCTATACTGCAGAGATGTAAAAAGACGTTCCACAAGAGAAACCTGTTTACAGGAAAGATATTCCCACATTCTTCTTTGCCCTGAACATTTTACAAAGCTCCGAGCTATTTTCCTCGTTTTACTTGTCGGCTTCCTTCTAAATGAGTCCAACATCATTTGTCTTGAAAGAAATGCTGGAAATGAGATGTAAGGCTTTCAAACTTAAGTAGAATTGCTCTTAATACTGTTTCAGGCTTCTGTTTTACCTCTAGCGATGTTAGAAGAGTTAAGCACTTCCTCCGTACTAGAGGTTTTGTTTCACTTCTGAGCATTGCTGAAGCATGTTTTGCATAGCAGGAGACCTGAGTTGCAGAGATTTCAAAAAGAGCTTCCACATTAGAATCCTGTTTACAGGAAAGATATTCCCACATTCTTCTTTGCCTGGAACATTTTACAAAGCTCCAAGCTATTTTCCTGATTTTACTTCTCACCTTCTCTTTAAATGAGTCCAATATCATTTGCCTTGAAAGAAATGCTGGAAATGAGATGTAAGGCTTTCAAACTTAAGTAGAATTGCTCTTAATACTGTTTCAGGCTTCTGTTTTACCTCTAGCGATGTTCGAAGAGTTAAGCACTTCCTCCGTACTAGAGGTTTTGTTTCACTTCTGAGCATTGCTGAAGAATGTTTTGCATAGCAGGAGACCTGAGCTGCAGAGATTTCAAAAAGAGCTTCCACATTAGAATGCTGTTTACAGGAATGAAATTGCCACATTCTTCTTTGCCTGGAATATTTTACACAGCTCCAAGCTATTCTCCAGGTTTTATTTCTAGGAGCCTCTCTAAATGAGTCCAATATCATTTTTCTAAACAGAAAAGCTGGAAAAGACACAAAAGGCTTTCATACCATTAACTCCTAAGGCATTTGCTCTGAAAATTTTCTCAGGCTTCTGTTTTACCTCCAGCATTCTAGCGATGTTAGAAGAGTAAGCAGTTTCTCAAAAGCTAGACATTTTCTTTTCCTTCTGAGCAGTACTGAAGCATGTTTTGCATAGCAGGAGACCTGAGCTGCAGAGATTTCAAAAAGTGCTTCCACATTAGAATGCTGTTTAGGATTGGTATTCCCAGATCTTCTTTGCCTGGAACATTTTACAAAGCTCCAAGCTATTTTCCTGATTTTACTTCTCAGCTTCTCTTTAAATGAGTCGAATATCATATGTCTGGTAAGAAATGCTGGAACAGACAGAGAAACAGGGCTTTCACACTTTCAAACCTTAGAAGACTTGCTCTTAACATTGTTTCTGGCTTCTGTTTTACCTCTAGTGTTGATAGAAGAGTTAAGCATTTTCTCGGAGCTAGAGGTCTTGTTTCGCTTCTGTGCAGCACTGAAGCATGTTTTCAACAGAAAAAGACCTATACTGCAGAGATGTAAAAAGACGTTCCACAAGAGAAACCTGTTTACAGGAAAGATATTCTCACATTCTTCTTTGCCCTGGAACATTTTACAAAGCTCCGAGCTATTTTCCTCGTTTTACTTGTCGGCTTCCTTCTAAATGAGTCCAATATCATGCGTCCTGAAAGAAATGCTGGAAATAAGATGTAAGGCTTTCAAACTTTAGTAGAATTGCTCTTAATACTGTTTCAGGCTTCTGTTTTACCTCTAGCGATGTTAGAAGAGTTAAGCACTTCCTCCGTACTAGAGGTTTTGTTTTACTTCTGAGCATTGCTGAAGAATGTTTTGCATAGCAGGAGACCTGAGCTGCAGAGATTTCAAAAAGTGCTTCCACATTAGAATCCTGTTTACAGGAATGAAATTCCCACATTCTTCTTTGCCTGGAACATTTTACAAAGCTCCAAGCTATTTTCCTGAGTTTATTTCTAGGCGCCTCTCTAAATGTGTCCAATATCATTTTTCTAAACAGAAAAGCTGGAAAAGACACAAAAGGCTTTCATACCATTAACTCCTAAGGCATTTGCTCTGAAAATTTTCTCAGGCTTCTGTTTTACCTCCAGCATTCTAGCGATGTTAGAAGAGTAAGCAGTTTCTCAAAAGCTAGAAGTTTTCTTTTCCTTCTGAGCAGTACTGAAGCATGTTTTGCATAGCAGGAGACCTGAGCTGCAGAGATTTCAAAAAGAGCTTCCACATTAGAATCCTGTTTACAGGAATGAAATTCCCACATTCTTCTTTGCCTGGAACATTTTACAAAGCTCCAAGCTATTTTCCAGATTTTACTTCTCACCTTCTCTTTAAATGAGTCCAATATCATATGTCTGGTAAGAAATGCTGGAACAGACAGAGAAACAGGGCTTTCACACTTTCAAACCTTAGAAGACTTGCTCTTAACATTGTTTCTGGCTTCTGTTTTACCTCCAGTGATGATAGAAGAGTTAAGCATTTTCTCGGAGCTAGAGGTCTTGTTTCGCTTCTGTGCAGCAATGAAGCATGTTTTCAACAGAAAAAGACCTATACTGCAGAGATGTAAAAAGACGTTCCACAAGAGAAACCTGTTTACAGGAAAGATATTCCCACATTCTTCTTTGCCCTGAACATTTTACAAAGCTCCGAGCTATTTTCCTCCTTTTACTTGTCGGCTTCCTTCTAAATGAGTCCAATATCATTTGTCTTGAAAGAAATGCTGGAAATGAGATGTAAGGCTTTCAAACTTAAGTAGAATTGCTCTTAATACTGTTTCAGGCTTCTGTTTTACCTCTAGCGATGTTAGAAGAGTTAAGCACTTCCTCCGTACTAGAGGTTTTGTTTTACTTCTGAGCATTGCTGAAGAATGTTTTGCATAGCAGGAGACCTGAGCTGCAGAGATTTCAAAAAGAGCTTCCACATTAGAATCCTGTTTACAGGAATGAAATTCCCACATTCTTCTTTGCCTGAACATTTTACAAAGCTCCGAGCTATTTTCCTGATTTTACTTCTCAGCTTCTCTTTAAATGCACATCTAATATCATATGTCTGGTAAGAAATGCTGGAACAGAGAAACAGGGCTTTCACACTTTCAAACCTTAGAAGACTTGCTCTTAACATTGTTTCTGGCGTCTGTTTTACCTCCAGTGATGATAGAAGAGTTAAGCATTTTCTCGGAGCTAGAGGTCTTGTTTCGCTTCTGTGCAGCAATGAAGCATGTTTTCAACAGAAAAAGACCTATACTGCAGAGATGTAAAAAGACGTTCCACAAGAGAAACCTGTTTACAGGAAAGATATTCCCACATTCTTCTTTGCCCTGAACATTTTACAAAGCTCCGAGCTATTTTCCTCGTTTTACTTGTCGGCTTTCTTCTAAATGAGTCCAATATCATTTGCCTTGAAAGAAATGCTGGAAATGAGATGTAAGGCTTTCAAACTTAAGTAGAATTGCTCTTAATACAGGTTTCAGGCTTCTGTTTTACCTCTAGCGATGTTAGAAGAGTTAAGCACTTCCTCCGTACTAGAGGTTTTGTTTCACTTCTGAGCATTGCTGAAGAATGTTTTGCATAGCAGGAGACCTGAGCTGCAGAGATTTCAAAAAGAGCTTCCACATTAGAATGCTGTTTACAGGAATGAAATTCCCACATTCTTCTTTGCCTGGAACATTTTACAAAGCTCCAAGCTATTTTCCTGATTTTATTTCTAGGCGCCTCTCTAAATGTGTCCAATATCATTTTTCTAAACAGAAAAGCTGGAAAAGACACAAAAGGCTTTCATACCATTAACCCCTAAGGCATTTGCTCTTAAAATTTTCTCAGGCTTCTGTTTTACCTTTAGCATTCTAGCGATGTTAGAAGAGTAAGCAGTTTCTCAAAAGCTAGACATTTTCTTTTCCTTCTGAGCAGTACTGAAGCATGTTTTGCAGAGCAGGAGACCTGAGCTGCAGAGATTTCAAAAAGAGCTTCCACATTAGAATCCTGTTTACAGGATTGAAATTCCCACATTCTTCTTTGCCTGGAACATTTTACAAAGCTCCAAGCTATTTTCCTGATTTTACTTCTCACCTTCTCTTTAAATGAGTCCAATATCATATGTCTGGTAAGAAATGCTGGAACAGACAGAGAAACAGGGCTTTCACACTTTCAAACCTTAGAAGACTTGCTCTTAACATTGTTTCTGGCGTCTGTTTTACCTCCAGTGATGATAGAAGAGTTAAGCATTTTCTCGGAGCTAGAGGTCTTGTTTCGCTTCTGTGCAGCAATGAAGCATGTTTTCAACAGAAAAAGACCTATACTGCAGAGATGTAAAAAGACGTTCCACAAGAGAAACCTGTTTACAGGAAAGATATTCCCACATTCTTCTTTGCCCTGAACATTTTACAAAGCTCCGAGCTATTTTCCTCGTTTTACTTCTCAGCTTCTCTTTAGATGAGTCCAATATCATATGTCTGGTAAGAAATGCTGGAACAGAGATATAAGGCTTTCACTCCTTCAAACCTTAGAAGAATTGCTCTTAACATTGTTTCTGGCTTCTGTTTTACCCCTAGCCATGTTAGAAGAGTTAAGCAGTTTCTCAAAAGATAGAAGTCTCTTTTCCTTCTGAGCAGTACTGAAGCATGTTTTGCATAGCAGGAGACCTGAGCTGCAGAATTTTCAAAAAGACATTCCGCATTAAAAACCACATGGCAGGAATGGTATTCCCAGAATCTTCTGTCCCTGGAACATTTTACAAAGCTCCAAGCTGTTTTCCTGGTTTTGTTGGAATCGAAAGAAAATAGAAGAAATATATTCTGAATGTGATTATTTCAGAATTGATTTTTTTAGAATTAGAGGTAGAAGAAACTAGGAATGTGGAAACATGTAAAAGTTTTACCCTGTAAAGAATGGTACTTTTTTTGGAGTAGAAAACTAAGTACTCAGCATCTATTTAAGTAACGACCTAAGGATAAGACCCTGCATACCAAAGTTGGTCGAGTAAAGATAGAAGAAAGCTGGTGGTAAAAAGAACTTGGAAGTTACCACGTAGCAGCTGAACTTTACCCAAAAGAAGGAGGGTGAAAAGGACACAGCGAGGAAGACGTCTTACTTCATCTGAGGAAAACTATTTACTTCATGCCGACGACCACCAGAGAGGGGCACGCAAGCGCAGAAGGGGCCGGTGCCGCAATTCACTGATGAAGCAAGCTACATATTCATATGCGTTAGAAAATGTTGTAACCTGTTGAGTATACAATTAGGTTGCGAAATTTTCGGGGATTAATTGAGGTCGCGCTGTGACAGATTTTGGAGCCAGATTTCGGTGCTTACCCCTGGTTCCTGGGGCTTCGAAATAAAGCACCACATGTAACCTCTCCGAGTGGTTATTTGTTTGTCTCCACGCTAACAGTTTTGGCGACCCGGATGGGACCTCGCGGGCACCGCTGAGGCGGCTCATGCTTCGATCCTGCTCCAGCTTGCACCGAGTGATTCTCGGGGAACCATCGACCGCGACCGCCCTCTGCTGCTCTCGATGGACCAAAGGCATAGGTATGACGGGGTGCTTTATTTTTACTGGGTAATGGTACCGTTTTCTGTGGTCTGGTAAAGCCTGCCTGTTAGACGTGGCGAAAGCTGTGCTTGGTTGAGCTACGGAGCTCCAAGGGTAAGCCTAGGCGCTGTCCATAAGACAGGAGTGAAAGCCCTGCAGGTTCGGCATCAGTGGTCTGGTCTGGTAATTTGTTGTAAGGGTGTGGTAATATCTGTATTTTGTTGTTTAAAGTTTGTGCTGCCTTGGTTGTGTCATTATAACAAGTGTTATAAAAATGCCAACAATACCCAAATCAACCCCATTAGGATGTATTTTAGATCACTGGAAAGAAGGTTGATTTGGGCAGTCAATGCAAAAAGGAAAATTAATTGATTATTGTAATGTTTGGTGGCCCCAGTATAAATTAGAAGGCCAGGTTCAGTGGCCAGAGAATGGATCACTTGACTATAATACTATTGTGCAACTGATGCTATATTGCTGGCGTGAGGGCATGTGGGATGAAGTACCATATGTAGATTTGTTCTTTTATTTAAGAAATAAGGACGAATGGAAAAAGGCGTGCGGACTGATGGTTGTCAGTGTAAACTCAGACAAGCAATGTGAAGGTTGTGTAAACAGAAAAGAAATGTATGTGGTGTGTGGCTATGGAAAATGCAGCTCAGCATTCGGAGAATGATGATTTTGAACTATTAGTATCCCTGGTAGCTCCATGTGCCTCCCCGGCCCTAAGAAATACAGAAAAAGGAAATAGGAAAAATGAAGATGAGAATGATCATGAGGAGAGAGAGGAGTATCCTGGTACCCTGGTCTCTCATAGAACACGTCAGCGAGATATCTGGGGAGGGGAGGCACGACATCAAATGTCTGGTGCATTACTTGCACCCCTTCGACAAGGGGTTGGGGCAGAAGGGCCAGTATATGTTAAAATACCTTTTTCACCAGGGGATTTAATGCTTTGGAAGCAATCAGCTGGGATCTATAGGGAAAACCCAAGCAAGGTAGCTCGAGTGGTTAAAATGATTTTGAAGACCCAGAATCCAGACTGGGATGACATTCAAGTGTTATTAGATACTCTAATGGATTCTACTGAAAAGGAGATGGTGTTAAGGACTGCATGTGATTGAGTTAGAGAGGATATAAGACAGGGGGTGGTAACTGGGACTGTAGATCAGAATTTCCCTATAGAAGACCCTATGTGGGATTATAATACTCTAGTAGGAATGCGGAGTCTAAGGAGATATCAGGATTGGATAGTGATTGGAGTGCAGAATGCCATGCCTAAGACAATAAACTGGTCAAAGTTATATAATGTCAGGCAGGAAAAAGCAGAATCCCCGTCTGCATTTTTAGAACGTTTGAAGGAAGCAGTCCGGAAATATACTGATTTTGATGTAGAAACAGAGCAGGCTAAGATACAGTTGGCCTTGATTTTCCTAGGACAGTCACAAGAGGATATAAGGAAAAAGCTGCAGAAGCTAGAGGGTGCAGAATTGTGTGATTTGGATAGATTGCTGGAAGTAGCTTGGAAAGTTTATAATAATCGTGAGAAGGAATATGTTCAGAAACAACAGCGGAATCTGTTAGCAGTGATACAAGGCAGGGACCAAAATACCTTCAAGAATCAGAATAGAGGAAGAGGACTGATGCGCAGTCAGGGAAGAGGATTCGGATCAGTGCCTGGTGATTTAGGAGCTAGGTTTAGTTAGTTGGGCTGGAATCAGTGTGCTTATTGCAAACAGGAAGGACACTAGAATAATAATGTCCACAAAGGGGACAAACTTTACTGACTGGGACCCCATCTGGGAACATTGATGTGTCCAGGATGATGGTTTTAGGAGAGCATGGAAATCAAAGCTGACTAGGGGCAGAGGAGCCTTTGGTGAAGGTAAAACTTGGAGGGGAAGAGGTACAATTCCTAGTAGATACAGGTGCAACATACTCCATTTTAAATAACCTATATGGAAGAATAGGAGACAAAACAACCACGGTAGTGGGACCCACAGGGAAAGAAGAAATACGGCTGTTTATGCAACCCCTGGAATTAAGATTTTGGGGGAAAGAACTCATGAATTTCTATATGTACCAGATTGTCCAGTTTCTCTGTTGGGCCGAGATTTACTGTCTAAATTGAATGATAAATTATATTTGAAAACGGAGAATTAATAATGCAAGTCCCACAGTCAAGGACGGGACATATCTTGGTACTAAAAGAAAATCCAAAAGTTCCAATACCTAAGGAAGTAGAGAAAGCAGTGATTCCCACTGTTTGGGAAACTGACATTCCAGGAAAATCTACACTAGCCTCACCTGTATTGGTAGAATTAAAAGAAGGGGCAAAACCAGTATGGGTAAAACAATACCCAATAAAATTAGAGGCTAGATATGGAATAGTGAAAACTATTGAAAAATTTTTGAAATTCGGGATATTAGAAGAATGTGAATCAGAATGCAACACCCCAATTTTTCCAGTAAAGAAACCAAATGGGGAATATAGAATGGTACAAGATTTAAGGGCAGTAAATAACATTACAAAAGATGTACCCCCAGTAGTGGCCAATCCATATAGATTGTTAACATCTGTAAAAGAGAAGTATAAATGGTTTCCAGTAATCGATTTAAAAGATGCCTTCTTCTGCATTCCCCTTGACAAAACTAGTAGAAATCTTTTTGCTTTCAAGTGGGAAAATCCACACAATGGACAAAAAATGCAGCTGACATGGACTAGGCTCCCACAAGGATTCAAGAATAGTCCGACACTATTTGGAAATCAACTAGCAAAAGAGCTGGAATCCTGGATGACGCAAGGAAAAATTAAGGTACAAAGATAGCAGTATCTTTTATTGCAGTATGTAGACGATATCTTTATTGACACAGAGCAAAAATTGCTGTGCCTACAAGTAACCATTGAAATACTGAATCAGCTGGGTTTAAATGGATATAAAGTTTTGAGGGAAAAGGCACAAATTGCATGTACAACTGTACTACATCTAGGATGTGAAATAACCCAGGGACAGAGAAGACTGGGAATGGACCGAATTAAAGCAAGATGTGCAATTCCAGAACCCCGGAACCTGCATGAACTAAGAACCTTCTTAGGAATGACAGGCTGGTGTAGGCTATGGATAATAGATTATGGACTAACAGCAAAACCTTTGTATGAAGCACAAAAATCACCAACTTTTATTTGGGAAGGACCCCAACAAAGAGCCTTTAAGGAACTGAAAAAGGCCCTAACCAAGGCACCTGCTCTAGGCCTACCTGACCTAACTAAGGACTTTCAGTTGTTTGCACATGAACGACAACGATTGGCTCTGGGAGTCCTAACACAGAAACTGGGAAGTTGGAAGAGGACAGTGGGTTACTTTTCTAAACAACTGGACTCAGTAAGGTCCGGATGGCCATCATGCTTACGAGCAGTGGCAGCAACTGTGACTTTGATACAGGAAGCCAGGAAATTAATCTTGGGTAAGCGAATTGAAGTATATGTACCTCATATGGTATTAACAGTCTTAGAACAAAAAGGGGGGCATTGGATCTCCCCTAGCAGATTAATGAAGTACCAGGCTGTCCTTACAGAACAAGACGATATAAGTTTAAATACAACTAATCTGTTAAACCCAGCAGCCTTTTAGGTACAACTACAGAGGATGGTCCCCTGGAACATGACTGTGTGGAAGTTATAGAACATACCTGTGCAACAAGAGCAGATTTAAAAGATATTCTGCTTGAACAACCTGAACAAGAGTTCTTTACTGATGGGAGCAGTTTTGTGGAAAATGGAATTCGATATGCAGTAAATACACGATATTTAATGATAGAAGCAAAAGCTCTCTCTCCAGCAACTTCAGCCCAGCAACTTCAGCCCAGTGGGCAGAAATAGCTCTCACAAGAGCCTTAGAATTAAGTAAAGACAAGCAAGTAAATATCTGGACGGACTCAAAATATGCATTCGGTGTTGTACATATCCATGGGTCCTTATGGAAGGAATGAGGGCTGTTGTCTTCACAAGGTACTAATATAAAATATCAGACTGAAATATTGAATTTAATTACTGCTGTACAATTACCTAAACAGGTAGCTATCATGCACTGTAAAGCACACCAAAGAGGAGATTCTAAGGTGGCTGAAGGAAATACTTTGGCAGATCGCACCACTCATCAGATTGCTAAACAGGTATCAACTACAATGGCTCTGATACCAACAAAGGTAAGCCCTTTACGAAACTATCTTACCCAAAAGCCAAAAGTAAGAATGGTGTATAACTGCAACTGGACAAATAGTTGTGCCGTCTGTTATTATGAGAGTTGTTTTACAGACTGAACATCAAAAATGTCATTGGGGACCAGAAGCTCTGGTAACTTATTTAAAACGAAAAATGCTTTCAACACAGATGTTAACAATGGCAAAATCCATAAATTCAAAATGTGAAATTTGTCTGAGAAATAATCCAGTAGTTAGGAGAAGGGTGGAAATGGGACACATTAAGGTAGGCACTGAGCCAGGTGATAACTGGCAAATTGATTTTGTGGAATTGCCAAAAGCTCAAGGATATAGGCATCTGTTAGTTGGAGTTGACACCTTTTCTGGTTGGCCTGAAGCCTTTCCCTGCAGCACAAACCAAGCCAAGGAAACTGTAAAGTGTTTGCTAAGAGAAATTATCCCTAGGTTTGGAATCCCTTTAGGCATATCATCAGATAAGGGGCCACATTTCGTGGCTACCTTTGTTCAATAAATAAGTGGAGTATTAGGGATCTCCTGGAATGTCCACACACCGTGGAGACCGCAGTTTAGTGGACAAGTAGAAAAGATGAATCAGACAATTAAAAGACAAATTAGTAAAATATGTCAGGAAGATAGTGAAATGGCCACAAGCATTACCAATAGCACTCTTGAGAATAAGAATTAAACCTAGAAGTGGAGTAGGGTTAAGCCCTTATGAAATCCTTTTTGGGAGACCATATGAGTCACCACAACCAAATTTGAATATGCATATCAAGGGAAATCAAGATGTATATAATTATGTGCTATCTCTTAGTAGAACATTGACGCAACTGCGGGGTGTATTGATCTGGAATCATCCTTTGGTGCTGGAAAATCCAGTACATGACCTGCCAGGAGACCAGGTTTACGTCCGTGATTGGAATGAAGAACCACTAAAAGAACGGTGGAATGGGCTGCACCTGGTGTTGATAACTTTTACTGCAATAAAAGTGAAAGGAATAGACTCTTGGATTCACTATACTAGAGTGAAGAAAGTCCCAAAGGATTGGGAAGTAAAGGTATTGGGACCAACAAAATTACAACTGAAAAGCAAATGAGATGTTGTATATGGCCTATGCATCCTGACCATAATTTGGTTTTCATGGTTTACGCTGATTGATTCAGGTGTGTAAATCTTCGCGAAAAGGGAAACTAAAATCTATAATGCAGGAGAAAATGCCACTCTGTTTTGCAGGTTCAGGAGTAATGTCCCGATAAGTGCAAGGTTGGTTCGGGTAATCTGGGAACAAGTATTTGGCCCTATTAATGGATCTGAAGTAACTCATGACAGCAAAGAGGGAGGATTAGACGAGCAGGAATGGGAATTATGGGGCAAATGGAAATTAAAAGGTAAAGTGTTGAATAAATTTTGTTTACAGGACCCCTTCGAAGGAGAAACATTATTACAAATCATAAACTAAACAAAAAAAGAGCAGGGCAGATACAGATGCATAGTGGAGAAGAAAGGTAACAGTTGCAAGATTCAAATTTAAAAAATTCGGACTAAGCGTTCAGCAGGAGCTACTCAATTACCACGGATAATCCAGCTGACTCATCGAGATCCAGAAGAAAATTTGATGATAGGATTAATCAGAGATTTTGCAAAAATGCAGAATGCAAGCAGGATAACGGCCTGCTTACCGATACCAAAAACAGCAGGGGAACCTATTGATTGGGGAATAATAACTGCTCCCCTTCCTTAGATTGGGAGTGAAGAAAAAAAGACAGTGTGTTGGCAAAAATTTAGAGATATACAGAAGATGCAATCAAAAACCATAAGGCAGGAATTGGAGGGTCCTAGTAGATGAGATGAGTGTGAGAAAAAGCCGAATTACATATTTCCAAAAATGATGGAGAGGTTTGAGGACATAGGATGGTGTACTTATGATGTAGTCCAAACAGTGATGGTTCCTGGGAAGGAGACAACATGGGAATGTGGAAAGAATGACTCGAAATTACAAGAGAACTGGGATACTGCTTGGTCAATGAGTATATTGCAAAAATTCCAGTATGGAGGAGAAACCCCTTGCTGTATCAGATGGACAAAGAAAGGACGATTTTATGATTCTAATACACATGTCCCATGATGGAATTGTTCTAAGATTTTAGACTGTGAGACAGACTTAGAAACAATTGTCTTGGAACCAGTAAAAGTAGCTCAAAAGCTGGCTATGTATGCCGTAAACTAAGAAGTGAGGATGGCTTTCAGTACGTAAATTGCAAAGCAAGCACCAGACGAAGTATGGGACATTTTGTCTGGGCAGCTAGTGACTACACATTTATCCTTGGATGGGCCTGTTAGAGAAATTACTTTGGGATTACCAACTCTCTGGCCTATTTGGAAAAAAAAAAAATCACCTTTTAGAGGTCAATTAGAAACCTTGCAAATTCAAACAAAACGCAGTATTGACGATGATATAAAAGACATAGATGATACATGGCAAGAACCCTCAGATGGTGTAAAGGTGGGATGGGCATTGGAATCTCTATTTCCTCAGGTAGCAGCATATCGCAATAGGGAAATTATATATAATTTGATCGGGCAAACTGAAAAATTGACCAGAATAACTAAGAAAGGGTTTAGAGACTTAAACCTGCAATTGCAAGCAACAATTAAAATGACCCTGCAGAACAGAATGGCATTGGACATGTTATTGTTAAAAGAACATGGTGTTTGTGGATACCTCAGAGATCGAATACATCATTGCTGTGTTCATATTCCAAATGTTACTGCAGAAGAAAATATGACATTTCACAACTTGGAAAAATTGAAAAGAGGCTGAAAAGGAGAAAGAGGAAATCAGTCATAATCAGTAAAAACAAAGTCAGCTTTGTTTAATAATTTAGGAATTCATTTAAAAAGATGGATACAGTCAACAATCCAAACGCTTTGTATCCTTTTATTGATATTTCTTGATATTTATTTTGTATATTTGTGTATCCAGAGAGAGATCGCTCGTAGTAGTGATTGGACTCATAAGATCATCGGAGCCGTGACTAGGGAATATCCTCAACACTTAGTTTCCACACCAACATATCAGGAGGCAACCACGTAAGTGAAAATACTTGCAGAAAATGAAGTATTTTCAAAGGGGGGAAATGTTGGGATGGAAAGAAAATAGAAGAAATATATTCTGAATGTGATTATTTCAGAATTGATTTTTTTAGAATTAGAGGTAGACAAAAACAGGAATGTGGAAACATGTAAAAGTTTTACCCTGTAAAGAATGGTACTTTTTTTGGAGTAGAAAACTAAGTACTCAGCATCTATTTAAGTAACGACCTAAGGATAAGACCCTGCATACCAAAGTACTTCATCTGAGGAAAACTATTTACTTCATGCCGACGAACATCTCAGAGAGGGGCACGCAAGCGCAGAAGGGGCCAGTGCCGCAATTCACTGATGAAGCAAGCTACATATTCATATGCATTCGTAAATGTTGTAACCTGTTGAGTATACAATTAGGTTGCGAAATTTTCGGGGATAAATTGCGATCGCGCTGTGACAGATTTCGGTGCTTACCCCTGGTTCCTGGGGCCTCGAAATAAAGCACCACATATAACTCTCCGAGTGGTTATTTGTTTGTCTCCATGCTAAAAGTTTTACTTCCAGGCGCCTCTCTATATGAGTCAAATCTCACAAAGAAATGCTGGAAGAGAGATAGAGGGCTTTCACATCTTCAAAACTTAGAATAGCTTTTAACATTGTTTCTGGTTTCTGTTTTACCACTAGCCATGTTAGAAGAGTTAAGCAGTTTCTTGGACCTAGAGGTTTTGTTTCGCTTCTCAGCATTCCTAAAGCATGTTTTGCACAGAAAAAGACCTGAACGGCAGAGATGTCAAAAAGTGCTCCCACGTTAGAAATTAGAGGACAGGAAAGATATTCCCAATTTCTTCTTTGCCTGGAACATTTTGCAAAGCTCCAAGCTATTTTCCTTGTTGTACTTCTCGGCTTCTTCCTAAATGAGTCCAAAGTAATTTGTCTGGAAAGAAATGCTGGAACAGAGATATAAGGCTTTCACAACTTCAAACCTTAGAAGAATTTCTCTTAACATTGTTTCTGGCTTCTGTTTTACCTCCAGAGTTGTTAGAAGTGTTGAGCAGTTCTTGGAGCTAGAAGTTTAGTTTCGCTTCTCAGCAGTCCTGAAGCATGGTTTGCACAGAAAGAGTCCTGAACTGCAGAGGTTTCAAAAGAGCTTCCACATGACAAACCAGTTTACAGGAAAGATATTCCCACATTCTTCTTTGTCTGGAACATTTTGAAAACCTCCGAGCTATTTTCCTGGTTTTACTTGTCGGCTTCTCTCTAAATGAGTTCAATATCACTTGTCTGGAAAGAAATGCTGAAAAAGAGATGTAAGGCTTTCACACCTTCAAACCTTAGAAGAATTGCTCTTAACATTGTTTCTGGCTTCTGTTTTACCTCCAGAGTTGTTAGAAGAGTTGAGCAGTTTTTGGAGCTAGAAGTTTTGTTTTCCTTCTCAGCATTCCTAAAGCATATTTTGCAAAGAAAAACACCTGAACTGCAGAGATGTAAAAAGAGCTTCCACATTAAAAACTACTTGACAGAAATGATATTCACACATTCCTCTATTCCTGGAACATTTTTCAGTGCTCCAAGCTATTTTCCTTGTTGTACTTCTCGGCTTCTTTTTAAATGAGTCCAACATAATTTGTTCGGAAAGAAATGCTGAAGTTATAAGGCTTTCTCACCTTCAAACCTTAGAAGAATTTCTATTAATATTGTTTCTGGCTTCTGTTTTACCACCAGAGTTGTTAGAAGAGTTAAGCAGTTTCTCAGAGCCAGAAGTTTTTTTTCGCTTCTCAGCATTCAGAAAGAATGTTTTGCACAGAAAAACACATGAACTGTAGAGGTTTAAAAAGAGCTTCCACATGAGAATCCTGTTTACAGGAAAGATATTCCAATATTCTTCTGTTCCTAGAAGATTTTGCAAACATACAAGCTATTTTCTTTGTTGTACTTCTCGGCTTCTTTCTAAATGAGTCCAATATCATTTGTCTGGAAAGAAATGCTGGAACAGAGATATAAGGCTTTCTCACCTTCAAACCTTAGAAGAATTGCTCTTAACATTATTTCTGGCTTCTTTTTAAACTCTCGTGATGTTAGAATTTTTGAGCAGTTCCTCCGAACTAGAAGTTTTGTTTTGCTTCTCGGCAGCGCTGAATCATGTTTTGCACAGAAAAACACATGAACTGTAGAGGTTTAAAAAGAGCTTCCACATTAGAATCCTGTTTACATGAAAGATATTCCCACATTCTTCTGTTTTTGGAACATTTTTCAGTGCTCCAAGCTATTTTCCTTTTTTTACTTCTCGGCTTCTCTCTAAATGAGTCCAATATCATTTGTCTGGAAAGAAATGCTGGAACAGAGATATAAGGCTTTCACACTTTCAAACCTTAGAAGAATTGCTCTTTACATTGTTTCTGGCTTCTGTTTTACCTCCAGAGTTGTTAGAATTTTTGAGCAGTTCCTCGGAGCTAGAAGTTGCAGAGAAAAAGTCCTGAACTGCAGAGATGTAAAAAGAGCTTCCACATGACAAACCAGCTTGCATGAAAGATATTCCCACATTCTTCTGTCTCTGGAACATTTTTCAATGCTCCAAGCTATTTTCCTGGTTTTACTTCTCGGCTTCTCTCTAAGTGAGTCCAATATTATTTGTCTGGAAAGAAATGCTGGGAAAGAGATATAAATCTTTCACACCTTCAAACCTTAGAAGAATTGCTCTTAACATTTTTTTCTGGCTTCTGTTTTACATGGAGAGAGGTTAGTAGTGTTAAGCAGTTTCTCATAGCTAGAGCCTTTGTTTCTCCTCTCAGCACTCATGAAGCATGTTTTGCATAGCAGGAGACCTGAGCTGCAGAGATTTCAAAAAGAGCTCCCACATTAGAAACCACATGACAGGAATGATATTCCTACATTCTTCTGTCCCTGGAACATTCTATAAGGCTCCAAGCTATTTTCTTTGTTTTATTTCTCAGCTTCTCTCTGAGTGGAATGTCATTTGTCTGAAAAGAAAAGCTGGAACAGAGATATAAGACTTTCACACCTTCAAACCTTAAAACAATTGTTCCTGATGTTGTTCCAGGCTTGTGTTTTAGCTGGCAAAAAAGTCCAAAAAGTAACCACTGAAAGGTTTTGCTCTAACCCTCACATGGAACCCTACCCACAGCACCACCAACAATCGGGCTATGGGTTTGCATTTTACCAAAAAATGTTGAATATAGCATACCTCTACGACCAACCCCGATTTTCCTCAATAGGGCTCCCAAAGCTCTGTACGGATGGGTCTGGCACAAAAATGCAAAGAGTGACCACTGAAAACTTGTGCTGGTCCTAACCCTCACATGCCACCCTACCCACAGCACCACCAAAAATCAGGCTACGGGTTTGCATTTTACCAAACCATTGAATATACCACTCCTCGAAGGCCACTCTCCCACTGTTGCTCAATAGGGCTCCAAAATTCCATACAAATGGGAGAGGCTCAAAAGTGCAGAGTGACCCCTGAAAACTTTTGCTGGCCCAAACCCTCACATGGGAACCCTACCCACAGCACCACCCACAATCAGGCTACGGCCTTGCATTTTACCAAAAACCTCGTCCATACCACCTCTCAGAAACAGTCCCACTGTTGCTAAATACAGCTCCAAAACTCTGAACTAATGGGCCTGGCAAAAAAACCACAAAGAATGACTAATGGAAACCAATCCAGCTTTATCCCACAGTAAGTTTTTTATTTTTCTGGAATGATTTAATTTGGGCTTTCCATTTCTTAGTATTTTTTGAAACCCCAGAATATGTCACTGGTACTGAGATTAGAGAGCAGGTCATGCCAGAAACACTGTTCAGTGGTTGCCAGGGAGCACTCTATGCCCCAGAGGGTGCCTTTGACAGGCCCCCCTTGGGGCAGTGCCAGGTCCCCAGGGACTGGAGAACAGGGAGACACAGAGGGGTTGTGAGGTGTGTGGTTTCTGGGGAGATGTCACCACTGTCCTGCATGAGGTCGATGGCTGGTAGGGAACAACCTGCCAGGGGTGGGGATATCTCTGCCCAGGAAGATGACACTGCCTGAGCATGCCCCGGACGAGGTGGCAGTGTCTGAGGTGGCAGTGTCCCAGGAGGTGTCTGTGGAGGTGTCCTCCTCATGTTCCTCGCCAGTGTGCTTGGTGGCAGCAGCATCACAAGGGGTACTTGGACCACTGCTCTGCCCTGATGGAAGTAGGACAGGAACTGGATGTGGTTGGCTCTGGGGGAGTCTCCAGGATGGTTCCACAGCCAGAGGGACTGGGGAGCAAATTAGAGAGAATGGTTTACAGGGTGTGAAAGGGGATAGATGGCCCCACGTCTGTGGGGAATGCTCTGGAAATGGGATTTTCTGGGTACACATCACCCAAGCAAGGGCAGGGACCCTGGCCTGAGCTTGCTGAGCCCCTGAGCCATGTCTGGGGGTTAGAGTTGTGGTGGGGATATGGGAGTGCCAGGCCCAGAGATGGGGAAGGTACCAAAGGTGCCAGAGGCTACCAGTGTTCCCTCCCTCCACCACACCCCTGGGAGCCTCCCCAGCTGCCAGGTAGCCAAACTCTTTGGAATAATGATTAGTAATGGCTATAAGCTATCTAAACAACAGATATTTTCCCTCTTTTCACATGGGCCCAGGAGCCCTGGTGTTGACAAGAAAAGATGGGGACAGCATTGCAGTTATCCAGAAAGCCTCAAAAAAGTGTCTGTCCATCAGGGATCACCAGGAAAAGACAAGGCTGCCAGCATCCAGGGTAGGGTTGGACAGGATGGTCTTGAAAGGTCCTTCCAGCCCAAACAATTCTCTGATTTTAGCAAAGCCTGGTCCTGCCCCAGAGGGTCTCTGGAGGGCAGCAGAGCCTGGCATGGCCCCAGCAATGCCCAGAAAGGGCTTCATGGTGGAACAGCTGAAAGAATAGAGATTTAATTAGATCTTAGGAAGAAATTTTTTGGTGTAGGGGTGCTGAATCCCTGACCCAGATTGCCCAGAGAAGCTGTGGCTGCACCATCCCTGGCAGCGTTGAAGGTTGGATGGGGCTTGGAGCAACCTGGGCTGGTGGGAGGTGTCCCTGCCCATGGTGGTCTTTAAACCAGTCCTGGTCCAAAACTGGTTTACCAGTTTGGGATTCTGTGGTTCTTTGAAGTACAGGTGGACAATATCTGTAGCTCTTCCCTTGTCCCCTGATGCAGTCACTCCCTTGTAGGTGGCCACTGGATTAGTGGGCGTGGCTTTGCCCTTGATGAGGCCATGCTGGCTCCAGTGCCTGGGAGTTTGCAGCACAGTGGTTGAGAATAGGGTGTCACTTACAGAACAGGTCTGTCCCTGTTCCCCTGTCCTGAAGCTCTGGGCTTTGCAAAAGGTGGGTGCAGTGAAGAGCAGCCCCCAGGGAGGCTCCATGGGGTATTTATCCTTGGTGTTAACCTTAAAGGTGCAACTGGGAGCTCAGGTGAAGAGCTCCTGGGTGCCTGCCCTCCCCTCCCCATACCAGCCACAGTGAAGGGTGTGCTTTTTAATGTCAGTAATAATAAAATATTTTTACAGAGCCCCAAAAAGTCGAAATAGTGCAAAACATCTCACTGTCATGCATCCATGGTAGCCGCCGCCGGTGGCGCCGTGCGGGGTGGTACAGACACACAGGCATCAGTGACACGTGTGCTACAGGAGCAGAGTTGGTCGGTTCAATCACATGCCAAACAGGACAGTTTAGGGAGGGGGCATGAGGCCAAGGGCACCACAGTCAGGGGGATTTGGGGCTGAGCTCCAGCCTGGCCATGCAGGAGCAGTGGTTAGAAAACAGGGTGTAAACATTGAACAGAAATGAGAGAGGAAAGTTAACCCTTTGGTCCCAGGCAGGACCTGTAGAAAAAGGACCATCAGGGCCAGTGGGGGTACCCTGTTTTTGGATGGGAAGGGGGCTGAGAGAGGTATATTGTCTTGCAGGGTCATCAGGCCTTTGTCTTCCCTGGTATTTAGGGCAAGCTGGCCAGCCCCAACACCACACACCCTGGCCTCCCAGGCACTCACACAAAACACACACACCAATGATCACACAGAAACGGTGGTTAACCGGGAACTGGGGGGAGGGAAGGGGGGAGGTTTTTGATTTGGGAGCGGGAAAGGTTCTGTTTGGGCCAAAGAGGTCCCTTGGAGACAGCTGCACTGCACAGGGATGGCTGGTCCCCACTGGCCAGAGCAAAGGGAGATGGGTCCCTTCTGCTCCAGTGCCCCCAGCCCTCACCCCAAGCCCTGGCACCCTGGGGTGGCAGCGGGGCAGCCCAGAGTGGTGGCAAGGCAGGGAAGACACGATACAGTCCGGGGGCTGTTCCCTGTCACTCCTGGACCCGGTGGTGCCACTGCCAGCCAGGGAGGGGACCCTGTGTGGGGCATGAGGGGACTGTGCCCACCAACACAACAGCCCCCAATAGCCCTTCTGGGTGCAGGACACAGCTGCGTGTCTGGCTGCCCCATGGTTTACAGCTATTTACATATATACAGGGTGCTCAGTGGGTGGGAGCCTCCCTGTCCCACAGAGCACCGGGTGGTGATCAAGGGATGGGGACAAGGGGCCATCATACTGTCACCAGCCACTCACCAACACCTGTGCAGGGAATGAGACACTACCCCAACCTCTCCATCCCTTTTCTTGTGTCACTTGATGAGATATGGGGCTGGGTAGGACAGGGTAGGGTCAGGGATGGGTGACTGGGGTTCCTCCATCTCAGACAGGCTGGAAAGGGGCAGATCTGTCCCATTGCCCAGTCTGGGATCTAGCCCTTCCCTGCAGCCCCACTAGCCCCAGCACCTTCCTGTCAGGGTGGGATGGGGCCGTGGCTGTGGTCAGAACTACTGTCACCCTGCCTGTCCAGCGAGGGAGGGGATGGGGTGTCTGTCACTGCAGCCCTCAACCATACCAGGGCCAGGAAGGAGATTCCTCTCGTGGCCACTCTTATGGCTTATACATAGCTGGAGGATGCTGTAGAAAAGGGGTTGGGAGTGGAGGGAGAGGGCTGGAGGGTGGAAAGGCTTTAACTGCTGCCCTCCTCAGCTGAACGTGTGTCCGACTTGAGCTTGACAAACTCCTTGGCCACCTCATCGTTGTTGCGCTGGGAGAGGATGCGGAGGACGGTCAGGCCAGTGTCATCCATGTGGATGCGGCGGCCCAAGGGCAGCCAGCAGGCACAGCTGGGGCGCTGCAGGACATCACGGAGCTGCAGGACAGCGATGCCCACGGTCCTGTCCTCCCGGGCAAAGCAGTAATCCTTCACACACACCTGCAGCTCATAGCACTCAGGGCCCGTCTCCATTCCCAGCGTGCTGCAGGGGGGCAAGAGACAGGTAGGGTTGGTACAGAGGTCACACTCCCAGGCCCCCTGGCTCTGCATCACCACCCTAAATGGGTGCTGCCTTCCCACTGACCTGCAAAAACCCTTTTCTTTTTTTCCCTTTTTCCCTGTTTCTGCTTTCACCAACGAGAAAACATCTAAAACATCCCCTTGGGGATGAGCAAACTCCCTGTCAGACCCCAGGGACACATCCTGGGGGTCCCACATCCTGCCCAGTCCCACATCTTCAGCCCCGCAGTGCCACTCACAACTGGAAGCTCTCATTGTACTTCGGGGCCCAGCTGTTGTTCTTGGATTTGGTGGCAAATTTCCTCTTCTTGTCACTGAGGTGGGGTCCAATGATGTTGACCTCAATGAAGGGCCGGAAGATACCAGACGTCTGCCACTTAAGGTCATTTGCAGCCACCACTGCAAGTAGGGGACAGGTGAGGTTCACGGGCACTGCCAGCTGCTGGACCCTAGTATCCCAGCCAGCAGAACCCACCTTTGACAGTGACTTTGTGTTCGCCAGTGCCTGGGTGGGTGAGGAGCTCCACATGGATAGACACCTCCCCAACAGGGTCATCCACACCAGAGCCTGCATGGCAAATGGAGAAGACATGATTGCCCATTCTTTCTGTGTCCCTGATGACCCATGCCCACCACCAACCCCTCTGGTGGAGACAGGTCACCCGCCATACAGCGGGATAGGGTGGTTAGTAGGATTTGGCCCAATTTGGCCCTCTGCCACAGAGTTCTGGGGACAGAAGCATGGGGTCAGAAACAGCTGGGGCTGGCACCAGGCTGGGCTTGGGCATGGCAGGATGTCCCCAGCACCAGGCTGGCCCTCTGTCATCCCACACCACACTGGGAGGGGCCAGTGAAGCCCTCTTTCCCAGGCAGGTTTTAAAGTGCCTGTGTGGGATGGAGCAGGAGATAGCAGTACCCTTCCTATGGGCATGGGGTGGGTGTCAATGCAAGGCTCTGAACATAGGGACAGCACTGGACAGGAAGGATCTGATCTGGTCCTTGTGTCCCAGGGCAGCCATGGCCCTGCCAGGGGCTTGGGGCTGACCTTCCCCCCCATCTATCCACTCCATCTCAGGGACCATGTGGTGGCCCCCAGGCAGGGAACTCGGGTGACCTGCGACCAACAGCCCAGCCCACCCTCTCCTCCCAAAAGCCATGCATGCACCCATGGGTGAAGGAGGGGATGCAAGGCAGGGAGCAGGCTCTGTGAGTCAGATGGGCCCAAGGAGATCAGTGGAAAGCTCCCAGAGTGGAAAAAACAGAACGAAGGAGGACACATCCCCATGTGTCACTGCATGACCCTCATCAGGAGGGAACCAGGCCAGGAGGGAGGTGGTTGGTGGCACACTCTCCATCCACTTTCATCCCCTGGCCCACCCTGGCCCACCAGGCACCCTCCACCCGCATGCTGAGCCAAGATGGAAACGATGGTGGGGTGAGGAGGGGGTATCTGGGTGTGGGAGGCCAAGCATGGGGTGCAGCCCTGGCCCCTGGACAGGGTGTGATGGAGGCCAAGCGGCGCCCATGGAACTGGGCTCATGCCTCAGGCCTGCTGCAGGTGGACAGAGCTTGCCAGAGCAAGGCTAGTAATGGCCTGGCTAGTAATAGTTCTGGCAGCAGGGTGGAGGGGAGGGGAACATGGACATGGTCATGGCCACCCCTGGGGATGGCCACCCAGGGGGCAGCTGCCTGGCTTGCAGGAAGGTCATGGCAGATGCCCACCCCAGAGACAATGTGGGGTGCCCAGAGCTTGCAAGTGAAGGTGGGCACCCCTATCCCCATGGACACATCCCCTCCCCACTCCGGGGTGTGTCAATACAGCTGAGCACAATTCCTCCAAATTGAGCCCAAAGCAGCCCTGGTAGCACGAGCATGGGCTGAAAGCTCCAGCTCTGCCCACCCTGGGGGTCCCCACGGCTGGGGGTGCTGGGACAGGGCTCCTGGCCACCCCAGTCCCTAGTGTTGGGACTGTTAGCAGCCCAGGTGGCAGTGGCAGGCAGGTGCAGGGGTGGGTGAGCAGCACACGTACCCTTCTCAGGATAAATTTCTTCACTAAGGGTAAACCTAATACCTTTCCCACCATGAACTAGTGGGAAGGAGAGAGAAAGAGACAGAGACATGACACAGAGCAGAGGAAGAGAGGAGGGAGGAGAGGACATGCATGGGGTATGGGAACAGCGAAAAAGAGGAAAGAAAACAAAGAGAAAGAAAGATCAGATCTGGCAGACATACAGACTGTTGAGCATCCGGACAACACTGTAATGGCACGGGAGCTCTGGGCAGCCCCCCAAGCTGAACCCAAGGGGTCCTGGGGCCAGATTGCACCCAAGGGTGCCAGCACCCATCAGACACAACCCCACACCCCCAACATGGCTGGCACAGGAGGCACAGACAGGACAGACGTCCCTTGCAGGAGAGGCAGACAGGAAACGCACGTCCCACTCCTCCAGAACACAGACAGCCTGGCTGAGGCACTGTGTGATAGCCCAGGACTGCCACCAAGCAGCTCTGTCCCCTCCTTGAGCAGCCAGGGCACAAAATAAAGGGATGTGTTTAGAACAGAGGAGTAGTTCTGCCCCAGGAAGTACCCAGAACCCTGCCCCATGTGGCTCTGGGACTCATCCCCTGAATGGATTGCAAATCACGGGGAATGTGGGGCACCCAGTGCTCCCAGGACAGGCACTGGCACAGCACCTGGACCAAGCTGATACAGTAAAAGGTCTGAGCCCCATCCAGGCTGGCACCACCTGGCCAAGACTGGCAGCTCCAGGGCAGTGCTGGACCAGAGGTATCTGCTGGGTGACAGGGGCAACCAGAGGGGACAAACACAGAGACACAGACAGAGGGTAACCTTCTCCCCCACCCACAGCCCCTATTTCTGGGCCAGGGCAGCGACGCCCGGGCACGGCAGACATGCTGTCCTTGCTGGCTGGGGACTCAGGGGTGCCAGGCTGCCTCTGGGCACGCATGGCCCCTCCTCACCTGGGAGGAAGAAGCCCTTTCCTCCCCACCTCTCCTTCTCACCCCTCCATGAGCCTGGCTGGGACTTAAAGCCCCACCAGAATGGAGGCTGGATGGGTCCCTGGCTGTGAGGCATATGAGCCCATGTGTGAAGAGGGGGGTACCAGGTGGGGGGCCAGGGCAGCACATCCTACCCTGAGAAGACTGAGTCTGCACAAAGGTTTTGATGAGGAGGTCAGTGGCCTGGGTGTAGAGGGACAGAGCATAGCGCAGTGACTGCAGGTCAGGGCTCTTCTCCAGGAACGTCTTCTTCAGCCCCACGCCACCAGCATGGAAGTATTGCTGGAGGGAGGAGACAATCACAAGGTCCTCAGCCGCTCTGCTGTAGTCACCCTGGTGCCACCTGGGGTCTGTGCCTGGGGGCTAGATCCCTCAGCGCACCCCTACATCCCCCAGTGTTCCCTCACCTTGATGGTGTCCAGTGCCAGCTCCACCACAGCACATTGCTTTGGGGTCAGGCTCTTGGCTTCCTCACGCACCATGTGGTCCTGCAGGGTGCAAATCCTGCTCTCAGCATGGGACCAGGGCCCCACTCCTCTCACCCCAGCCAGGCCAGCAAACAAGCACTGGTGGTGTCCTTACACCAGAGCCAGAGCCAACCTGCAAAGTGCCACCTACCCTGTCCCAGAGAGGAGCTCCCAATGCCCATTACCCCCAGCACCCGAGTCCTCACCTTCAGCTTGGAGAGCTGCCCCAGCTCCTTGGCTGCGTTGAAAATCATCTGTGTGCCCTGTAGAGAGCAGAGAGACAGGGACAACCCCAGTGAGCAGCCAGGTTGGGGGTGCCATGGCCAGGTGGGGGATATGGTGCCAGGAGCTTGCTGCAGCTCCAGGGACTCCCTTGGCCCCCCAGGGCCATTCCTGGTAGAGCCCCAGGCCCCACAGGCTACACCAGGTATGGTGATAGGGCTGCTGCAAACCCCGTTCCAGCCCCTGAATTCTCAGCACAATGTGTGGCTTGGGGACCCCAGGGCAGGACATCACCCTGGTGTCAGGGACCTCACACCCTGATCAGCACAAACAGCTTAGCACAAGGGTCCCATCCTGATCCCTGTGGTGCCGAAGCACCCACTCCTGCACCCAGCAGAGCCCAGCACAGCACATTGCTGGCACCTCTCGGTAAGTCACTGGGGAGGCGGAGCAGAGAGCAAGGTCAGAGGGACCCCAGGCACAGGGAGGATGTGGCGCAGTCCCTCTGAACCTCATGGCACTGTCAGCCAAGACAAACACCCCCCTGCCACCCAAACCCCTGCCCAGTCCCAGAGATGTTCCCAGGAACCACTGGGACTGGGAGCCCCTGGCCACATCCACCTGCCCTGTGCCATGCCCCCTGGGCAGGGGCTGTGATGCCATTCCATGGGTCCCATAGCACAGCTCCTAGGGCCACAGCCCCACAGTATTGTCAGATCCTGCTCACCTCCCTGGGCTGGCACCCACTCCCCAGGCTGATCAAACCCCCCCCTTCACAAGCCATCCAGTGTGCAACTGGGTACACTAAGGCCAGTGGGACAGAGCAGCAATTTCCACGTCCTCCCCCCCCTCTCAGCACCAGTAGCTTCAATCCTTCCCCACAGAAATCCTGGTGTCTGTCCCACTAAGCATTACATTCTGCAGGAGTCTGGCCACCCCATGTCCTCATTTTGTACCCCCCCATTAACCCTTTGTGCCCCACCCTCCACCCAGGTTGGGTCCCACCATCCTTCCCTTGCTGTCTCCATCTCCCCCAGTCAGTGAACAGGCTGGGAGGTGGGGACACTGGTGTCACCCATACAGACCATTCCAGGACACTGTATTGAGCACCATCCCCCCCACCACCCCTGCAGCACGTGGGACAAGGGACAGGGAGGAGGTGAGAGATGGGACCAGAGCCAAGTGGGGAGCAGAAGAGCCATGTCCTTACTTCAGTGTGACTGGGCAGCTTCACCCTGCTCTGGAAGAGAACAGCAAGGGACAGTTACTCGTGGCCCCAGCAGTGGCCAGTCACGGGTCCAGGCACCCCACATTCCCCAGCTCTGTGGGCTCTGGCCCTGTGCTCTCCTCTGGCTGTGCCCTGTGCTCTGCTGGTGCCACTGGTTCAGCACCAGTTCACACCCACAAAGGCTCAGCCTTCACTTGCTGGAGAAGCTGTGATGAGCATGCCAGGTCTCTTCCTGAGCAGTAGGTTTGCTATCTGCCTGGTACAGGGCTGGGGAAACAGCAGCTGATGGAGGAAAGCACACCCAGCAGGCTCAGCAAAGGGAGACAGGACTCCTGTGTCCCCTGTGAGAGGAGAGGGGAGCTGGGGGCCCACAGGCATTGCCCCGATGGATGCCAGCACGGCTCCTCCTGAGGGAGGGCTGGCCCAGCAGCAGGGAGAGACTGTGTGCCTGGAGAACGGTTTTCTGGTGTGTTTTGGGGCTCACTGAACTTTGCTGAGACCCCTCAAGCACCAAGGGGAAGCAGGCTCAGAGGTCCAGGGGATCTCAGCAGCCCCATTGTCCCTGCACACCCCCAGCATGGCCCAGTATCCTGGGGATCCCCTGTACCTGAGACAGTGTACCCTGACAGTGGGACTAGTTTGTGCCCAGGCTCTCCTGTGCTTGGGCACCTCATCCACATGTTGTCCTAGGGGGATGGAAAGGTGCTGGAGAAGTGTTGAGCAACATGGGGCAGCATCTCCCATGCCTGCCTAGGGATGGGAAAAATCCTACACACCCACCCACGGGACATGATCCCCACTCCCTGCCCTGGGTGACACAGCAACAGGTCACTGCCCCCATCCAACACAGCACACCCCCACACCACAACATGCCACGCAGGACACGGCACATCCAGACAGCACAACAGAGGAAGCACGGACAAGCCTGGACCTCTGGCCACAGGGCGATGACACACATGGAGCCCACAGCTATTTACCTTCTCTGTCCCCTTGCCATGTTTTCTCAAGAGTGTGCCCTGTAGAAGCAATGTCAGAGGTTGAGTGGGGGGGTGAGGTACAGGGTGGGACAGGACAGGGGGATGCAGAGACAGGCTGGGCACATAAGGGGGGCCACAAGCTGGCGGCAAAGACATCACTAAGCTCCTAAAGGACAGCCAGGAACCATGAAGGACTGGTCACTGTTGGGGTGCTCAGCCCATGCAGGACTGGTCTCCACTGGCACACTGGAGGAAATGGTGTCTTGGGGATGCTGTGCCAACTGGTCCCCAGTGAAATGCAGGATGTTCTGCTGAGGGGCACTGGTCCTCACAGACAGCTGGTTCCTGCTGGGATACAGGGACGTGGAGCTCACAGGGAATGGGTTCCTGCAGGAACACAGGGACACAGGAGCCAGCTGACACTGTCTGTGGGCAGCCTCTGGTGCTCCACATCCTTCCCAGCTCTGGCAGATGCGCACAGTACTGGGGATTCCACACACAGAGTCCTGGTCTCACACTGACCCAGATGCAACAGCAGCAAGAGAAACAGTACAAAATGGAGCATCAGTGGCATAGGGGGGTCCCAAGCAGCCTCTCAGGAGTGGAGGGTTGGGGGTCTGGGGCATGGCTACATCAGGAGGGGGCAGCAGGGGAGGTTAGTGGAAGGGAAGCCTGCATGAGGGAAGCAGCAAGGTTAGGGCCAAGCAGGTCTGCTAGGGTGGTTTCTTGCTCTGGAGGGAAACTGAGGCACAGAGTGACAGATGAACAAGAGGACCTTGTACCCCACAAAGCTGACACCACCCCAGTCCCCCAGCAGCCTCAGCAAAGCAAGAGTATGGGGTGCCCAGAGGTCTGAGGGGAGGCTCAGCCCCATGCTGCCCCCAGGGTCACTACAAATGTTTCCATTAGAGACAAAAGGTGTTGGGACAGTGGGGATGGGCACTTGTCCCTGCAGGGTTGGGCACACAGAACCTGACCTCCAGAACCCACCCCACTTTCCTTGGGAAAGTGCCTGTGGTGCCAGCAGGGCTGGGGGCAGGACTGGGGGTGGATGTGGCCCTTTCCTTGCCCCTCAGGGTTTGAGCCCAAGGCCACAATCAGAGGTGACAAAGAGAACTGCCCAGTCAGAGCGTTGAAAAGGTCCTGCAGCAATGCCAAGGGGACCCCCAGAGGATAAGCACCCAGGGCTGTAACCCCACCAGGGAAAAGTCTCACAACTCGTGCCAGCAACCCACAGAGCACCCAGGCCAGATACTGGTGTGTCCCAGCAAGATGCTCCTGTCCTCTGCTCCCACCACAGCCACCCCTAGCCAGCATCTCAAGGGGAAACTGAGGCATAAGGGGTCAGGAAGAGCAGCTGTGACTGACAGGCATGCACCACTGCCCCTGCTCCTCTCCCCAGCAGCCTCACCTCAGCACAGAGCAAGAAGATGGGATCAGCCAGGGTCTGGCTGTCCCTGATTACCTGGCACTGCTCCATCACATCCCATTTCACCCCATAACTAACCCCTGCACTTCCCCATATCCAGGCACCACGGATCTGTCCAGGACCTCTCCAGCCCCTGAAGCCAGCGGGGGCTGTGAGCAAGTGCCCACCAGGAGCTGGTGCCAAGCGGGCAGCACGAGGATGGGGACCCCAGAGGTGGACTGAGTTGGGAGCCAGAGGAGGGTGTGGGCAGGGTGCAGGCAGCCACACAAGACAAAAACCTGCGAGGCCAGGACCGACACACAGCAGACAGACAGACAGACAGACAGGGAGCTGCTGTACTTACAATCATCTGCCATTGAGAGGCAAGCGAAGCAATTGGAGAGAACAACCATGATGTGAGTGTCGGTCCCCTCCTCCTCCAGCCTCTCCAGCCCCAGCTTCCCCACGGCTGGGTGCCCACCTTGGCTGCCCCTCCACCCCCCAGCCAGGAGGGACAGCAGAATCAGAAATGTCCCACACACAGTACTCAGTGTCCTCGATGCCCTGCCACCAGCACCACAGGTCTCCACAGCCCCCAGGTGGCCCCATCCCAACCTGCCCAGTCCATCCTCACTGTGGCTCTGCCCCAGGGGGACCCAGGTCCAGGCTGCTGGGAGACCCCACTTGACATTTGGCTCTGACACATAGCCCCAACCTGTCCATCCACCCCCAGAGCCACCCTGGGCAGGCTGTCCCCTGTCATAGAGACCAACTCAAGCACAGCGCTCTCCAAGGACCACTTCCCTACAGGAAAATCACCCAAAAGATCCACGTGTCCATGCCATGGCCATCCACAGACCCATGCCACCTCCTCTGCCCTCAGCACAGGGTTTGCCTCCAGAACATGGCAGAACCATATATGGCCAGGAAGGGACAGAGATAGGGACTGGGATGGCAACTGGGACCCAGTGGCACAAGTGTTCCTGCTAGAGTTGGCCAAGGGTGTGTGCGCCTGGACAGGAGCAATGCAGGGCTGACCTGAGCCAGGCTCTGGGCTGTGACCAGGTGCCAGTGAGGTGGTACCACTGAGGCTGACATGTCACAAATACACTGTCCTTTACAGACAGCACAAGGAGCCCCACAGCCCTGGAAAGGTGACACAGCAACTGGTGGCTCTACAGACACCAAGTAAGAGCTCTGTGACAGTGACAAAAGCCATGGGAGAGTGACAAAGACAGATCTGTGGCTGGCTCTTGGTGTCACCCTTTCCTGAGGGCATAACTGCTCTGGGAAGCTCTGGGGTATGGCTACATGCTGGAAGAACATCTGTTCTTCACAGATGAAGACACAGCATTGCAATATGGAGCCTCAAAGCCTGTAGGCAACATCCCTCTGAGGAAGAAGCATTCCCTGGGCTTTGGTCTGCTCCCCAGGAGACTCTTCAGCCCCTGGCCAAAGGAAGAGTCCAGCCCTGCTGCAGGAAACAGGCCTCCCAGCCCCTACAGCCCTGACAGAACCCACCACTATGAAGCCCAGTCCCTGATCCCCAGCAGCCCAGCACAAGCGACATGTGGTGGGTCCTCATGCTCCAAGAGCCCTCTGACCCACCACCAGCCACATGGATAGTGTCCAGAGCTGGTACTGCTACCCCAGCTCCAAGGGGACAATGGAGAGAAATGAACCAGTGTCCCCTCCTGGTGACACTTCCTGGAGGTGGCAGGAAGGTCCTTTGGCGAAACCACTCAAGAGGGCACTGAGCTGAGCCAAGCCCCTGGGTTAAGGATGATCTTTCTCTCCTTGATCTCTTTCCTGCCCATGAGCTGGGGATAGGTTTGGGTACGCTGCCAAAATGCCCCTTCTCCAGCATCCAGTGAGGTCACCTGGCCAGCAGTGTCCCACACTGGCCCAAATAGCCACCTGCATCTCAGCTCCAGGGTCCCCCCATCCTTGGTCCCCCTCCCCATCACTCACCGTCTGGTCAGTGAGAGGGGGCAGGACAATGGTCTTCTCCATCGTGTTCATCACCAGCTTCCAGAGCTCCTTCAGTACCCTCTTCAGCACCGTCTTCTCACAGATCTTAGCAAAGAGTGTCAGGCTGCAGAGAGGGGAGAGGGTTGAAGGTCTCAGCACAGCACCCCCAGTGCCACCCTTTGCCTGGTCACCCTGAACCTGCAGGTCCCCCACACTCACTGGATGGGTCAGGTCCACTGGGAAGGGAGGGGATCCCTGTTGTCCCCCCCACTTACTTGCTGTCCAGAAGGTCCATGATGGGCTGCAAGACATTGTCAGCATCCTGTGCAACGCTGCTGCAGGTGCTGGCAGGGACATTGCCAGTGCCCTTCACCTGGCCCAGGATGTCGCCCATCTGCTTCACACACTCCTCAATGTGAGGCTGGAAACTGGGGATCACAACACTCACCTCAGCATTCCCCACACCTGTGCCCAGGACCAGCTTGGCTGAGCAGAGGCCCCAGCCTGGCCCCAGCTACAGGTACTGGACCCCCAAACCTCTCCTTGTCCCACCAACCATGTCCTCTCATCCATGTGTACCTGGTGGCAAAGATTCGGCTCAGCTCATCGAGGACGTTGTTGAGTTTCACCTGCAGTTCTTTGAGGATATCACTAGCCTCTGTGTCCAGCTGGAGAAGAGACAGGTTGGAGAAGCCATCAAGGTCCCTGTCCCAGCCCTGAGGGAGGGTCTCTGCACCCCAAATGCCGCCCTGGGGAGGGTAAAGCCCACCCAGCATCCAACATGGTGGGAGAGCAGGATGCCATGAGGTGGGACAGTGTCATCCCAGAAAGGAGAGAGGAACTGGGGGCTGCTCCCAGCACTGTGGAGCTGGGTAAGGGGATGCAAGGGAACAAGGAACAAGGAACTAGGAACAAGGGACTGATCCAGCCCCTCCACAAGGCTCCCTCTTGGAACTACACACCTCTTTCCCACCCATGGCTTCAAACATCTTCTCAAGCTGGACACGGAGCTGCTGGATGTTGTTCATCAGGATGCAGGGCTGGAGAGATGGGATGAAGAAGGGGGTCATCATCAACAAATGTGGGTGGAAGAGCCATCCAATGCCCCAGGTCTCTCCCACCCTTCACTAGGGGGAATGAAGAACAGTGACAGCACAGGGATCGCCACGGGACAGAGACTGAGGGCAGGATCTCCATCCTGGGGACCAGCTCTGGAGCTGAGGTAGTGGCTGGGGTCACTGTGGGGACAATCCTGCCTGGCAGCACCAGGCAGGTGGCAAGCAGAAGGGAGATACATCACCACTTTCTCCTTCTCCTTTGAGCAGTATGAGGCAAAATCCTTGGAGATGATCTCAGCATACTGGAGTAGCACATTGCTGATAGTCTGCAGTCAAACAAGGAACAAGGATGGGTCCCGTGAGGATAGCAGTGAAAAGAAGTAAGGAGGAAGAGAAGGTGACCATGAGTCCCACAGCAGTGAAACAACCCAAGACCTGGGTACACCCCAGCACCCTGAACACATTGGTCCTATGGATGTGCCAGGAGCTGTGTGGGCACAGCCCCTGGGAGCCATCACCACCACATCTGTTCTCACAGGCAGCTCCATTACCAGCAGAGCTGTGATAGCCCCAGCCATGAAGCCTGCATACAGCTCCCTCCCCACACTGCAGTGAGCCAGTGGCATTTAATTAATCTAGATTAATTACCCAGTTAGCTCATTAATTAGCTAATCTTCTGTACTAAAAAAAAGCTGGGAGAGCCACAGGCTCTATTGTCAGCTCTGTTGGAGCTTTTAGAGGTGGTGCAGACTGTGTCCTGTGCTGCTTCCCACAGCAGGATGGGAGGTGGACCGGGAGCCCCTGGACCAGGGGCCCAGGGATTCTGCTGGCTCAGCAGCTGCCCACCTTGGCAAATCTTCGCATGTAGTGCCCAACAATCTGGGGGTCAGGACACTCAAGCTTCTTGATGATCTCAAAGCTCTGGTTGAGCTGGGAGAAGACATCCACCACGGAACAAGAGAAAAGCGCATGCTCCGATGTCTGCTGGAACTGGAGGAGGGAGACAAAGGGTCAGCAGGAGGTATGGAGGGGAGATTTTGCTTATGTTGCTTCCCCAACATAAGAAGGGCATGGAATTGTTGGAGCAAGTCCCAAGGAGGCCATGAAGATGATCCAAGGGCTGGAGCAGCTCTGCTCTGGAGCCAGGCTGAGGGAGCTGGGGGTGTTCAGCCTGGAGAAGAGAAGGCTGCAATGGGGAGACCTTAGAGCACCTTCCAGTGCCTGAAGGGGCTCCAGGAAAGCTGGGGAGGGAGGGACTTTAGACAAGGCCCTGGAGGGATGGAAAAATCGGGGATGATTTCCATCTGAAAGAGGGGAGATTGAGATGAGGTCTTAGGAAGTAATTCTTCGGCATGAGGGTGGTGAGAGCCTGACCCAGGTTGCCCAGAGAAGCTGTGGCTACCCCAACCCTGGCAGTGTTGAAGGTTGGATGGGGCTTGGAGCACCCTGGGCTGGTGGGAGGTGTTCCTGCCCATGGCAGGGGGTGAAACTGGATGAGCTTTAAGGTCATGATTTTTACCCTGATGGGAGTACACTGCACACCAAGGGACAAGTCCCTTGCCCACCCCCCATGCCCCCTGACAGTCCTCTTCCTACCCCATCCTTCTTGTCCCGCTCCAGGGCTCCATGCAGGAAATCCCGTGACACCTCTTCATTCTCATCCAGCCACTGGATAACAAAGGGCTCAAACCATCTGGAAAACATCCCAGTCCTGGTGAGACCAGTCACCCCTTGGGCTGCCAGCCACCCCTTCCCAGAACCCCCACAGGCTGCACTCACGCTGGGTACTCAGGCACGCGGCTCTTGAAGGAGGGCAGCTCGGTGACATACTCATTGTACAGCCACTTCACCTTGAAGTGCAGGTTCATGTAGTCTGCACTCTTGCACAGGCGATGCTTCTCATGCTCTGCATGGGGAGGGAAAGCATGAGGAGGGGTTGCTTTGAGCCCCAAACATGGGGGACATCTGCCCCAAGGGCAGTGCTGGGGATGCTGGAGAATGGGGGGGAAGATGGGAGGGCTTCTTGGGTGGCATTTTGGATTGGTGAAGAGGTATCACAGAATTGCTCAGGGTGAGGTGGAAACAGAGTGCAGCTCCTGCCTGCTCCCTCCCCTGGCTCGAGGTGGTGTGGGGGGACTCACCCTCCATTGCATACTTCATGTCCTGAGCAAAGAGGTTCCACATCACCTCTGCGCTGATCTTCCCCACATTTAGTTCCTGGGGAAACCTGGTGCAGGGGGAAAGCACAAACACAGGGTGGACCAGGCCTCCCCTTGCAGATGCATACCCCCCACACTTCCTGCCTGCTTCAGTTTCCCTCTCTGTAGAATGGATGTTACAACCCACTCCCAAAGGACTAAAGCTGCCTCTGGCATGATGTGGCCACTCCCGTGGGGCACAAAGCGGCGTTCCTTTCCCTAGCACCTACTCACTGGTTCAGGCAGGGCGTGTAGGAGTTCTTGTCCTCCTCAATAATGGAGACAATCAGGGTGATGAGCTTGGACCAGAAGTCCAGGTTTTTGATGCTGGGGCCCTGCTCCTCAGGGGGCACCTCACCTTTTTTAGTCTGGAATGACAGGGACACAGCAGAGGCTCCAGTCACCCCACCCACAGGGATGGATTTGGTGGCTGGGCTATGGAGGAGGTGGGAGGGTTCTGGGGACACCCCACCCGACAACCCCTTGTTTGGGCCCCATCTAAACTCCACAGTGGGGAGGCTCAAATCCTGCCCAAGACTTGGGAATGATTCTGTGGGTGGCTGAGTGCTCTGGAGAGGGAGCAGGAGCACCATGAACGAGAAGGACAGGGGAGAGAGAAGGTCAGGAGGGGGCAGTGAGGTCCCTCCACATCCCCATGCATCCCAGCTCCACCCCCTCCACGCACCGGGTCTGTCTGGTACTCGCGACTGTACAGCTCATGACAGTTGTTGAAGATGTACTCGTAGGTAGAGTTAAGGCAGGCTTTCACACAGTCCTTCACTACCTGGCTGGCTCGTGGGGGGCTCTGCAGCTCCTGGACCTGGATGGGAGGGGAGGGACTGGCACTGGAGGACACCTGGGAGCTACCATGGGGCCAGCATGACCCCAACCTTGCAAAGAACAGGGGCCAGTGAGGGCCAGGCTCCCCACCAAGGAATGGGACAAGTGAGTCCCAGCAATACCTTCATCCGAAAGAAGGTGATGCTGGTCAGTAAATCCACTGTGGACTTGAGATCCTGCAGCCGTTCAGGACTGCTGGCAGGGAAGTTGTTCTGCCATAGGGGAAGAAAAGAGCAGAGTTGCACTCAAAACTCTCACAGGACCAAGTGGGGAGGGGAAAAAGCAGCCTCTTGTTTTTCAGACTTCATGAGACAGGTGGGAAAACTGAGGCACCTTACCCGGTACATGGAGAGGTCGATCCGCAGTGAGTTGTGCAGTTGGTCAAGGAGTTTGACGAATCGCTCCTTCTGCAGAGAAACCACCCAGAGCCAGGTAAATGGGGGAAAGGTGGCAGGAACCACCCCCCTCCCCGCTGCCCTTGCCTCTCTCTGTCCCCAGAAAACCCAGCTCATCCTTCTCTTCCTGACTGTCCTGATGTCCTTCCTTTCCTTTCTGCCTTCAGCAGAGCCCTGCAGGCAGGCATGCAATGCCTGTGGAGAGCAGCATGTCACAGAATCCAAGACTGGTTTGGGTTGGAATGGACCTTAAAGATCATCTAGTTCCAACACCCTGCCAGGGGCAGGGACACCTCCTACTTGAAGGTCCTTGCTGGTGGCTGGGGCTCACTGGCTACTGTCGATGGCTCCTAGGGCACATGTGGCCCTGCTGGGCATGGGACAGGACTGAGAGGCAATGACGTGTCACCTTTCCTCTCATTGGCAAGAACAGGCTGCTTGAGCTGCCATGCCCACTGGAATACCTCTGAGCTGGGGTTCAGGGCAGGAGCAGGGAGAGGGTGTGCAGGATTGTGCTCTTGGATTGAAGCTTGCAAGGATTTCAGGAAAAAAGGGTAGAGAAAGAGCAGATGGGTTCTTGCAGCATTTGCCCATCTCCAGGTCTGAGCTTCTTGGAGCCAAGGCCACAGTGGCCCCAGGAGCTGCCGGCCTCCAAGGGATCCATGCTCACCTGACCAGGCTGCATGGAGGAATGGGACCTGCCCTGGGTAGTCAGTCACCGATGGGGCTCAGTGGCTTTAATTCAGCTCAGCCCAGCACCCATCAGGGAACATGGGCAGGAGGGTGCAAAGGTTCGTGTGTCAGGGCTGATGGCAAAGCATCCAACCTGTCCCAAAACGCTGTTGTGAGGCATTTCACTTTGCATTTTTACTGTGCAAGGGGCCTTTGCACAACCTTGTGGTCACCTCCAACAAGAGCCCGGGGTTCCCACTACAGCATTCGCTGTACCAGGTCAGGGCTGCCTGGGAGCAGCTTCCCTGGGGACAAAGACAAAGAGACAGGATGGGGCAGTGAGTCCCATGCCCGCCTGGCCATGGCTTGGCCAAGCCCTCAGTCTGCGCTGGAGACCGCAAACCTTCAGCGCGCTGGAGACGGCAAAGCCAGGCTCCGGGCCGAGACCATGCGTCCCTGGCACCGAACGGCTGCAGCGCTTTAAAACTGGACACGGCGGGAACTCGGGGTTAAAGCGACAACGCGGCCGGGCACTTTAGGACCCAACCTTAGGCTCTCTAAAAAAAGAGAAAGAAACAAGTTTTTAAAACCCTCCACGTTATGAGTTAAAGGTGTTTCTTTTTTTTCCCATAGTTTCCTCCTCCTGCTTGACCCGGAGGCTTCCGGGAGGTGAGCTCAGTCCTGGATGCAGCCCTGGCTACCCAGCACTTCTCCTGACCTAGGGCTGGGCACTGATCCTGGATGGCCCCATGAGCATCCAGAGCAGCCACCCACTGCCTCCAGGATGACACAGGGCAGCCAGGGTAAGAGCTCAGCCCCTCCTCACCCAAGTCCCCAAGGGCACATCCAGCTCTGGCACAAACTCTCCTCCTTGACACCCATGGGTGCTGACACAGCCAGGTGAGTTTGTGGCAGTGCCGAGGTGTGTCCAAAGTGCACTGAGCTGTGCAAAACTCCCGGCAAGATGCAGGCGTGGCTCCTTGCCACCTTGCTTGTGATTTTCCCTCTCCTGCTCAGTATCCCAGCCCACCCCCACTCCAGGTGTGGTTTTCCCATAATAATCTGGGGAGTAAATTTAGACCTCCCAAGAAGGCAGTGACTCTTTTCCTTCCTGAAAAACGGGAGCGGGATGAATTTTGAAGGGCAAGCGGGGGCAAATCCCCCTGCTGCCTGGCTGCAGCTTGAAGTGGGGTGTTTTGCATGGCCCTTTTTTACCCCAAGCCCCCCACCCCCTCCCAAGAGAAGAGAGAGAAGAAGGAAGAAGTGTTTACGCACCATCGGACTTACCCCGAAATTGGAGGCAGCAAAGCGGTCGGAGGCTGAGACGTTGGTGGAGGCCGTGGTGTGGGCATAGTAGGCGTTGATGTTGGCTAGCAGGGTGCTCATCACAGCCGGCACCCCTGGGCACATGTATTTGGAGGAAAGGCAGGCAAAATGCCTGCAGAGAGGGACAGAAGTTGAGGGAAGGGGGCCACAGGAGGGCTGACTGTAGGAAGGGGTGTGGCATTTCTCTGAAGTGACATCCAGGGGCAGTGGAGTGAGAAGTGCTAATATCCTTTTGTGACCAGCAGAAGAACATAAGGAAATGGTGTGAAGCTGTGTCAGGAGGAGTTCAAACTGGACATTTGGAAAAGATTCTTCACTGAGAGGGTGGTAAGTCACTGGGACAGGCTCCCCAGGGACATGGCCACAATACCAATCCTGGGAAAACTCAAGGAGCATCTTGATGATGCTTCTAGTCATACAGTTTATTTTCGGGTAGTCTTGTGAGGAGCAAGCAGTTGGACTCAATGATCCTTATGGGTCCCTTCCAACTTGCAGTGCTCTATGATTCTGTGATTTGGGGTGAAGGCATGGAGAAGGAGAGAGAGGGGTGTAGGGTGAGCTAAGGGAGGCCAGAGGCTGCCAACGGCAGCAGGGGAGGAAGATGCCAACAGCGACCCCCCCAGCCCTCAGCTGGCACAGCCCCTTCAGTCAGGACAGAGGGAGAGGGACTCACGTCATGGCCTGGTAGATGGACTCCACCCCATAGCGCATGGCAAACTCATCCACGATCTCCTGTGCTGTCTCATCAAAGTACACCTTCCAGGCATCATCCCCCTTGGCGTCGGGGATCTTCACCACTCCATTATTTTGCAAATCCGTGACAAAGTGAAACAGGTTCTGAAGGTACAAATGAGTCCTGTTAGGACCCCAGGGCTGGTGGTGGCATGGTGGTATTAGTGGGGTTGGGGCCATGCACCCCACGGCTACCTGGGCTGCTCACCTCATGCAGGCAGGTGTACTGCACATGGTAAGGCGCCACCTTCTCCTCACCTTTGATCTCCACACTGATGTGCAGCCGGATGGCTCCTGACACAGCAGATTTGTCTGTCCGCTTGTCTGGGGGGGCACGGGTAGAGGGATGAGATGTGAGGCTTCCCCAGAGCAATTCTGTTCACTCTCAGCCCCAAAAAGGGGCAGGGGGCTCTGGCACTGGGGTGGCTCTTGGGGACAGGGGTGTGCCCAGCACCGACAGGGGACAGTGACACCAAGGCATTGCAAAAAGGGACTTGGCCAGATCTCCAGGTACTACAGAGATGCGGCCTCTCTGTGCCTCAGTTTCCCCTTTCCAGACCTCCTACAGGAAGGATTTTGAGAATGACTCTGGAAAAACACTTGCTGCCAATGGATTTCAATGTTACCTGTTTTTAGCAGCAGACCCTACACTGACAAACTGACAGCCTTCAGGGCAGGGCTGGCAGCGTTGTACCCCCAGGGGGGCAGGGCTGGGGGTCCCAAACCACGTGGGCTGTACCAGGGCAGTTGGTTACCGAGGTTGTACCAGACGTCCATCTCCCCGCTCAGGGTCCGGACCTCAATGATGGTCTGGCCCAGGAAGTCATCAGACTCCCTCTTGAAGCGCTGCTTGACACGGGACTTGATGTCATCATCTTCATCCCAGACACGGACCTTGATGCGGTCGGAGGAGTTATGGCACTCGCTGGGGAGAAGGGGAAAGCCCTGGGATGAGCAAGAAAACCTTTCTAGCCTCTCCCTACCTATTTCCCCAAATTATAGAGAACATCCCAGGACTGGGCAGGAATTGGGAAGAGAGAGGATGTGGGGGGCCTGACCCTCCCTCGGGTCTCTCTGCTCTGTCCCCTGGCAGCCCCAGCACAGCCTGGATCAGACCTCACTGCTGGGAGCCAAACCCTCCATGGCAGAAAACCAGCACTCCCAGTGACCCTAGCAGCTCCCCTCCCCTTCAGCTGGGGCACAATGAAGCCCCAGGGGACTCCCCATCACCCTATAGGGCCATGCTGACAGCTATTGCAACACAGCACAACCAGAAGCACTCAGAAAAGGGAATGAAGGGTCCAGGGGTGAACTTACAAATGGAAATTCTCCTCCCAGACTGGGTTGAGATTGCCATAGATAGTTTTAGTCCTTTTTTTTGTCTTTCCAACCTGGACAGTGACATAGGGGTCACTGGAACCTGTCTTATCCTTTGCTTGCAGGCCCTGGGCACAAACAACTGCAGCCCAACGTGACACAGCCATCATTCCACCCAAGGTACACACGTGGCACATGCAGTGGAGAGAACAGACAGAGAGAGAACAGTCAGGGCCACAGCCACCCTATGCTACTCCAACAGACACCCTGGGTGCCCCCACAGAGCCCCCGAGGGTGAACCCACTTTGCAGGAGGGGGGGGTTGGAGCACTCAGCATCCTCCTGCAAGGGCACAGCCAGACAGCTCCCCACAGCACAAGGTGCCAGGCACAGCCAAAGCCTACCTGTAATGCTGATCTTTGCCGACCATTTAGAGGTTCCGTCCAGGACACTCTGCTTCACTGCCTTCATCTGCTGTGTGTGCGTGGTCTTGGTGACACCAAACACCTCTTGGATCAGCTCAAATATCTCTGGCTTGTTGCGCTCCCGGATCTTCATGCGGTCCTTGAGCACCATGATGATATTCTGGGTCCGGTCCTCTGCTCCGTGCTTGGAGCTCTTCTCTGCTGCCCCTGGGAGAAGACAGCAAGGGTGAGACCAGGAGGGCAGGCAGCATCCAGAAGAGAACTGAAACCCCAAGCCCATCATGCATGAATAAATTCAAACCTGGAGAGGTCTACACCTTGCCCAGGACAGATGTGCCCTGCTCACCACTCCCCCCCAGCACAAAGCAGGAGATCCATGTCTCCCCAGGCCACTCCCTCCTCCCTCTCCAAAATGAGAAGGGATGAAGGTAGCAGGCAGCAGCTCCTTACGCTGCAGGCAGTCGGCATTGAGCAGGTCCTGGCACTTCTCATGGCACTTGACACCACACTCAGCACAGCGCATGCCCTGCCGGGCAATGCCCCAGAGCAGTCCCTCGCACTCGTAGCAGTAGGTGGGGGTGGTGGCCGTCCACACCTCGAAGTTGTGAGGCGTTGTGCACGAGATGGGGTACACTAAGGCTTGCAGGGTCTTCTTGTAAACATGGTTTTTCTGCATAAGGACCAAAGGGAGGGGGAGGAGAGCTCAGGCCCCATCATGGACAAAGTCCCCGCTGGGTGTGGACGAGTCAGGCAAAGGTCAAACACCACCCCACAAGAGCATCCTGGCTGCTGCAGCATGGCAGGACAAGGATGCTGGTGTGGTACAGAGACCTTGCCTCCATTTCTGCCCCAGCCAGTGGTGCTCAGCCCTCCAAACCCTTCTGCCCCAGCACCTACCAGCTCCTCATTGTTCAAGGTGCTCGAGGCCAGCGCAGATGTGATTCCCGCTTTCCTGGACTGGACCAGGGACTGTGGGAAACAAACATATTTCTCATATCTGAAAGACCAGCACCTGTCCCTCCCATACTCATTTGGGATCTCAGTGGCCATAAAACACCCAGGATACTCCTCAGCCCAGAGAGGGGTGGGTGCTGGCTGCAGGGGTTGGCAGCAAGACAGATCCCCCATCCAGCCCCCTAGGATGCAAACCACCTCCCACTCTTCAGTCGGACTGGAAGTTCAGCAGTTCATGACGTTCCCAGTCCAGCCTCAGTGGGGCAATGCTTCTTGAGGTGTGTCTGAGACCCCAGTGACATCTGGGTGGAAGGCACTTACCATTGCCTGGGGGCAGCCAGGGCCAGCAAGGGAGGAATAGAAGGCTGTTAGTGCAAGAGACTTCCCAGCAGATCAAGTCCTGACCCCCTCCCTGCTGAAACAAGTGGGAATCCGAGCAACACCAACCCTTCACCTGGCTGGCTCGGTCGCTGGGGGGTTTCCCACCCCAAGCCACAGCCAAATCCCGGCACAGAAAGGCAGCAGGACCCCCACCCTCTGCCCACCCCATCCCCCCAACACTGACACAGCACAGTGCAGAAGCATCAGCAGCTGCCTGAGCAGACTGGGGGTGAGGGGCACTGGGGT
>JAAWXA010000076.1:68450-83473 GCA_038090715.1 Florisuga fusca
CCCCCACCCAGACTTCGAATGAGCCCCCCCAGCCCTGCCCAGTGCTCAGCAACCATCCTGCATCCTGCAAAGGGCATGTGATGAACTGACCAAGGGAGAAAAAAGAATTTCATCAGGCTGGAGGTAGCTATGAATTATACAGCTAAAAATACCTCTGTGGCGTCTCCTGCCAAGACGTCCCCGTGCAAAGCCCCAGGGAGCCTGAATCTCTGCTGACACCCCATCGATCACCCTCCCCTTCACAGGGCTAGGGTGAGCATCTGCACAGGAGTCTTTCACAGGCTTGGCTGGCTTCAGCAGAGCCAATTTACTGCCAAGCCCTGACAGGGATGCAGTGGGCCAATCAGTCAATGCTGGTGCACGAGTCCCTGAGTCAGCAGGTATTGAGCGCAGGGTGAGGCCATCCATCCATCCTGGGGAGGCTTGTCTGCCTCGGGAGAAAGGGAGGAAGCCTGCTCACCAGCATCCTGAGTGGAAAGGTTGCACTGGTGTATGCTGCAGTGGGGGTTTGCAGACTGGTCAATCACTACTGAGATGCCCAGCACTGCTGGAGCTGTTGCAGCCACCCGTGGTAGAGGTCCCTGGCAGCGTGTTGGCCTCTCTGTGGCATCATCCCTTCCAGCACTGGGATAGTCAGTGATGGGTAAAACTCAGGATTCTGGACCCCTTGCTACAGGAAGGTGGGGACTTGGGGGGAGGGGGTGATTGAACATCCAGACATCATAGCAGCACCCAACGTCAGCAACTCCTTCCCTGCTGGTGTGAGCCCATAGGGTTCATTCCAACAAATCTTTTTTCCCCCTCAGTTCCCTGGATGCTGCTGCTCCAGCCCCCCCCCCAGAGCCAAGGGACCCCACCACCACTCCGGGGTACAGAGGGAGGGAATCACAGCCCCCTCAGCACCCCCCAAATCCAGGAGTGCCGGGGGTTACCCCAGTTTGCAGATGGCTACCCCATGGCACCCGGAGCCGGCCACTGTGCGCCACACGGAAGCCACGGGCGAGTGTGTCTCGACCTCCTGCTGGGCCGGGACTGGCCCGGGGGCGAGCACTAGATGGCAGCAGAAGAGCGCGCAGGGACACGGGCACGGGCAGGCTCGGCCCCGGCAGCGGTCGGCAGGGCAGCCGTGTCGCGGGGGCTCGGGGCAGCCGGGGCCGCCGGCGAGGACAGCCCGGACGGGGTCGGGGACACCACTGTGGCCCTGCCCGCCGCCCAGGTGAGGCCATGAGATGCTCTTCTGGGACCCCCCGGGCTGTCTGCTGAGGCTGGAGGTAGGGTGTGGATCAAAGTTTGGAGGCGGCTCATGGGGGATGCAGGAGCATTGGGGGCAGTCAGGAGATGAGGGCAGGGGGACATGGGAACCCCGATCTGCTGGCACCCAGGGTGTCCCAGCACACTGTCACCTCCTAATGTGGTGCCATAGTCTGGGGAGGGTGGCCCCTCCCACCCCGACACACACGTACTTGTGCAGTCATGCACACGTGTGTGCACGTGCACATGTACACCACATAGAGGCACATGCATGTCCTGGCATGCCCTCTCCCATGCAAACACGTGTGCAAATACATATGCATGCACATGCATGCACACGTTCCCGTGCATACACACACCCCTGTGCATGCACCCATGCCTGCACGCCCACAAGCATGTGTGCACACTCAGAGGCGTGCTCATGCTTGCAAACATGCACATACATACATACATAGGTGAGTGTACACACACTCATCACAAACACACCTGTATGGACATGGGCATGCACACACGTGCTCACACATGCTCCCCCTGCATCAACACGCAAGGGCCCATGCGGGCACACCCCAGTGCAGACCCCTGCACCTTCGCTGAGCAGCACATGCATGTGCAGGCCCACACACACACATCCATGTAGGCCCTTCCACACCCATGCACACGCAGCCAACCCTCCCCAAGGTTGCTTGTTAAAAAGTACCTGGGTAGGTAAATAGGGGACAAGGCTGGGGGCCGCTGGCCTGGGGGCCGGGGCTTAGGGCAGCCACTCTGGGGGGGCTCAGCCCAGCTGCTAATGACCCAAGGCCTGTGCCAGCTCTCTAATCCGTGCAGAGGTTCAGGACAAACTGTACCAGTGATTATATAAACCAACTTGCCTCTATTTATTTAATTCCCTTTTATTTATTTACCGCTCAGCCAATTGCAGGCAGGGGAGTGGTACATCCCCCAGCCCACTCCCAGCCTGCCGCAGGCTTGGCCACTTTCCAGCTGGCACCCAGGGCTTCTGTGGGCCCCGTGTGTCCCCCATGTGTCGCCCACCACTGACCTGCCTGTGCACCCATGTCCCTCAGGGTGCACATGGTGTGTTCTGCAGAAGGGATGTGGCGACGCATGTGTGAGCACACACATGCAAAAGTGTGAGTGTGCACTGCTGTGTGAGTGAGCACACACAAGCATGTGTGCATCCTCACGTAGACACACATGCACTCGCATCCACGTGTGCAAGTGCATCCATGCACAGACACACACGTTTGCACGCTGGCACCATGTGGGGACTGTCAGCTCTGCAAGCTTCTGTCCCCTGACTCAGGAGGTGGCATGAGGACAAGAGGCCCTGGCTGCATCCCCAATGGGGTGACAGCCCACCAGAGCCCAGGCTGGGAATGCTGTGAGGAACAGTTCCTGTGGGGAAGGCATAGGATGTGCTCAAGGTTCCCCACGCCCCCCTGGCCTTGCAGGCTCCTGCTCTGACACCCTTCTTTGTGGCTGAAATTGGGGGGCTCAGCTGCTGAAGGGGTGCTTGGGGGAGTGCTAGAGCCCATACTTCCCCTCCCACCAGCTGCCTCTTTCCAACAACATTTCCCACCCTCCCCTTGACATCAAACAGAGGCACGATTACAGGAAATCAAGGAGCAAAACGTCTCACTTGAATTAATAACTGACTTCCTGCAGTTGCAGATTCACCTTCTGTGCTTGTTCATACTCCCACCCCCTGCCCTCTTTGGTTAATGCTCCCTGGCGCTGTTTGCCATTAACTGGCTCCAGCACCATGGGGAGGGAAAGACTGGGGCCCAGTTATCCCACTACAGCCTGGGCAGTGACATGGTGGAAGCCCTTTCCCCATCCATCCTGTGTCTTCTGGGGTAGGAGTTGGGATCATGGGGTCCCATCTGCTCAGTGACCACTGGCCATGGCACCCCAATCTGTCCTGGGGCAGGGGACACAGGGAAGGCTTCAAGGTGAGGCAAAGCTAATGTCGTCCTGTCTTCCCATGGTCCCACCACACTACAAGCTCCTTACCTGCGGCACTGTGCTAGGACCAGGCCAGGCTGCCCCAGCGCAGCCCAGTGACCTCCCCATCACCAACAACCACAGGTCCTCCATCTGCATCCCTCTCCCATCAGCTTCCCAGTGCTCCTCACACTCCCATTTTGTAACTGCAAGCAAGGCTGGCACGCCAAGAGTGGGGGCCAGGCACTAGGAGCCAGGGCCAAACCATTGTGCTGAGCCAACAACTCGCGCGGGAGAGCTGGTGCTCCCGGATGAACCCAGCTGGCGCAGCCATTTCCTGGTTCATTTCTTCTATATTAAAAAAAAAAAAAAAAAAAAAAAAAAAAACAAAAACAAAAACAAAAACAAAACAAACAAACAGGAAAAAAAAAAAAAAAAAAAAGGAAAAAAACAAACAAAAACACCCCAAAAATTCTTCTTAAACCAGTTAAGGTTGCTAAGAGACAACAATGTGCTTTACATGGTGCCTCACTGACAAAGCCCAGCTCTTAATAAGCTCAGAAATGAATGAGGAGCAGCTTGGAAAGCCTACACAGCGAGGCCGTCAGCTGAGCATGGCAGCCTTCTTCCTCCCCTCAAAATAAAACCCCCCATACTGCCCCTGGGAGTGGCCCTTCTGCCCCAGGGCTGGGGTGGTGCTGGGGCAGGTACCCCACTATCACCCCATCATCTCCTCCCGGTGCTGCAGGCCCCCGCAGGGTCCCGCCATGCACCATTGGCACCAACAGCGTTTTGGAGCCACCTGCTTGGCATCGGCACAGTGCCGAGAGCCGCCTCCACACCCATCTGCCAAACACCCACCGGCCCCCGCGCAGCCGGAGGTGCCACAAGCTTGGCTCTAGCGGGGCAGGGGAGCAGGCAGCAGTGCCAGTTGGCTTGGTGCTGCCATTGAGCGCCATGAGTACCACTGCCAGCCACAGGCCATGGGTGGAAGAGAGAAGCATTTCCATGTGAGGCCAGACTTGGCATCAGTGCCCATTGCTGGCAGAGTTCCAGCAGGGAGAGGGGTCAGGCTGGGCTCTTTGGCGCAGGGTGTGAGGTGGGTGCTGAGCAGGCTGGGGCTTGGGCTAGGGCCTCATCAGCAGCGTGTGCAGGCAGGAGCAGGCAGGCAGCGGGTGCCAGGCAGGGCTGGCAGCCAGCTGTCTTGGCGGGGCGGCCGCGGGGCGTTCATGAGCAGAGGGCAACACCCTGCAGCCAGCAGTGGGGATGGGATGAGGGCATCCCCTCTGCAACACACATCTGTGATGCCCCATCTGCAGCCTGCCACCCTATCCAGTGTCTCCAGGGACGCTGATCCTTCCCTGACCAATTGGGGACCCAGATGGGGACTGCACAGGGCAGAGGAGATGGCCAAGATGGGGGGATAAAGCACGAGTGGGAGGTGATAAAGGTGGTGAGGCCTGGCTGGAGGTGGGGGGAGATGGCTAGTGAGGCACAGTAAGAAGTTTGGGGTATCTTGGGCTGAGGTCAGGCACTCCCAGTGCTCCAGTGCCTGGATTTCCTTCCTCTCCTTTGCCACAGATCCCAGAGGAGCTCAGGAGCCTCATTCCTTCCTCCACATATGATGTGGGTGCTCAGGTCCCCACAGGGGCTGAACTGTGCCCCCAGTATCTCCATGGCCCCCATAAACAGGTGCCAAAACCAGCCTGGGCCCCAACACAGCTCTATCCCTGAGGCAAAGGGGATATTGTGGGGTCCTGTCTGCTCCTAAAACACCCCAGGAGGAAAAAGCAGGGCAGGAGCACACATGTGAGGAAGAGGAGGCTTGAGGGGGGTGGGTGGTACACCACTTGCCCGGGCCCCGGGCATTGTGGCACCCGTCAGCACATGGAGCCTGGGAACGGTGATTCCTGAGTTGACTTTGGCTGGGGCAGGCGTCTCTGGCTCCCGACTCACCCTGCTGACAGTGCCAGCCCCAGCACCTGGAGGGGGGCCAGCACCCCCATCTACCCCACTGCCAGCACAGCTGCTTGTGGACACAGTGGGAGGGGGGCTGCAGTTCCACAGCTTCTCCCCATCACCCCACGCCTTCTCCCTCAAGTCCCGGTTCTCCCAATGTCAGCGGCAGGCGCGAGGCTGCCCTGGCCACGGCCACGGCTTTTCAGCTTAACACTCAAATCAGCTTGTGAGGTGCCAGCTGCTTAGCACCCAAATCCCCAGCCAGGGCTAAAAATAATTCCCCTGGCTCAACGGGTGCAGCTGGCACTGCTCAGGACCGTCATGGCACCACTGCCCTGGCAATGCCACCACCTGTGGGGGGACAAGGACTAGTAGGTAGGAGCTGGGCCCACGCTCAGCTGGGTGCCCTTGCCCACCATTGGGCATCTCAAGGGTCTTGTCCCCAGGAAGAAGGGAGATGGCAGAAAGAGGGAGGTAGCCCAGCAGTTCCACCAGTTTCTCCTATTGGCACGACTGTGAGGGGGGCCCATGCACTGCTAGCTTTGCAAGGGATCCAGGGATTCTCACCTGCTGGCAGGATCCCTGCGGTAAAATCCAAGGGTATTTCAGGGGGAGGGTTTGATGTCCTCATCCTCCTGCTGTGACACCAGCACTGTGCTCTCACACCACCCATGCCTGGCCCCACAGACTGTGCCCAGCCAGCCACCCCTGCCTGTGATGAGTTTGTGCAGCCTCAGCCCCCAGAGGAGGTGTCTGGGAGGGATGCAGGCTCCAGGACCCCCTGACTGTGGCAGTGAGAAGAAGTGAGGAGTGGCACCACTGCCACATCAGAGGCAGAAAACTGAATTCAGGAAGCCTCAGCTCATGCCCCTGCAGCCACCAGGACCACTTGCAATAGGTGTTACTTGCTGGTGACCTGGGTAGCACCTTCACACCTGTGGGGACAGGGACAACATGTCCCCAAGCCCCACTCCAGCAGCGCCTGTGCCTGGCAGCTCCGGCTGCCTGCGCTGTGCCTGCAGCACGCTCGGAACATCGCTGGAGCCGTCACCGGTTTAAAAATAGCGTCTCAGCAGAGTGCAGCCGCGTTCCCTAAAAGCCATGTGGTTCGAGTTAGGGGATTAATTGGAAATGCTTATTTTGATTTGCAAAGTGATTGGATTTTTCCAGGGCATTTTGAAAGGAAAAAAGTCTGAATTTAATTATCACTATTCCAAAAAGCACCATGGGACTGAGTGTTTGAGGCCATCTCGTGTTTGCTTCACACCCCTCTCCAAAATGCAGGCAGGCGGCGGGGGACGCGGCAGGGACGCAGCAGGGATGTGGCGGGGACATGATGAGGAGGCCTCGCTGTGCCCAAATGCACTCCAGGCTGGGACCCAGCTCCGGGCAGTGAGGAAGGGGCTATGGCAGCATGTGCCTTGGCCCCAAGGGGACAAGAAAAGCAGTGCACACTGGCCTGCCGGTGGCGCATGGCACTGTGTGCTCTGGCTGGGCTCGGCAGGATGGGAGCATAGGGGGAACCATGTCAGCACAGGCCAGGCCCAGTTTTGGAAGGATTTTCTTTCACCAAGTTGCTTTGTTTTTACCAAAATGGATTTTTAGCAGTAATTCCCTCTTTTTCTTTTCTTTTCTTTTCTTTTCTTTTCTTTTCTTTTCTTTTCTTTTCTTTTCTTTTCTTTTCTTTTCTTTTCTTTTCTTTTCTTTTCTTTTCTTTTCTTTTCTTTTCTTTCCTCTTTTCCTTTCTTTTCTTTTCCTTTCTTTTGTTTTCTTTTGTTTTTTGTTTTTTTTTTCTCTTCAGTAAAATATTATTTGCAATCACATTGCTCTTGGTTTCCATTGAAAAATGAAAAGCAAATGCTCTTGCACACTGGCAATACATGGAAAAATGTCTAGGAATATTTTTGTCCAAATGAAAAGAGTTTCAGTTCTTTTTCAAGATCTCCTTTTTTTTTCCTGAAAAGAAACCACAGCTGCCTTCCCAGTTATTCTAGTCAAACTGGTTTCAAGACAGTTCTGAGGCTGGAGCTGGGGTTATGGTGCTATGGGGCAAGCAGCAGCTCCCAAGCAGCCCCTGGCCAGTGCAGGAGTGTGGTGAGACCTGCCCACAGCTGGCACAGCCCTGCACTGGGATTTTGGCAGCTTGGAGAAACCCAGCCCTGGTGTCAGGGATGTGATCTGAAACCTGACTTTCTGGGAAAGTTTGGTCCCCAGGCTTTGTGCTGTGCTCTCAGAGCCCTGCTCCCACCTCTGGGTCAGACAAGGGATGCCAGGGGTGCCAGGGGACTCCTCTGTCACCTTCCATTTGTGCCCAGAGGCCAACAGGGTGGGTGATTGCAATCTCAGCCCCACTTGTTGCAGTAGATTTGATTTCCCTGTGGGTTTATGCCCTTCAGGGGAATGAGACCACAGAAAGTTGGGATGCTGAATGCAGCTTCATGCAGTGCCCAACCACAGCAAAGCACCCGCAGGGCCCTGCCCTCACCCAACAAAATTCTGAATTTGAAGTCCCTCCATCCCCCCAAAAGACCCTTGATTCAGAGGATATATCTTTTTCCAAGCTCCCCTGGCAGGCATGGGCCTTGGTGACGGATTGGGAAGGAGGGGACACGTGGACGCAGGATGGCCCCATGTTGAGGAGGCCGTGGCTGTGGGAGCTGTTGGCTCTGCCTACACCAAAGTCCTGCCAGCCTGGAGGAAAGAGAATACAAAAATCAACATTAAACATTATCACTGGGCTGAGATTTGGCTCAGCTTCCCAGCCCATGACGCTGCCTTCCCCCTCCTCCCCACTCTGGGCACACAGCCAGGATGCCCGGGCAGGTGGGGAGTGCCAGCGCCGACATTTTGGTGAGTGCCTGAGGGTCTCATCTCAGCTCCATGCCGTGGTTTCCCTGCTGTATGCTGGGGGTGGGCCCCTTCCCCATGGCCCTGCTAGTGCTCAGCCTCAGTGATGCTCCTGTAATGGTGCTCACCTGGGCAGCACCCACATCCCATGGGCAAATGCTGAGCTGGGAGCACGGTGCAAGATACCACCCCATGGTGACAGCCCTTATGCCAAAAGCCACAAAAGTGTTGGTTTAAAAAGATTCAAGACCCAGCAGGAAAATTCTCCCCTGTAGGTTTTCTCTGCTTCAGCTACTGTCAATGGCTAAAAGCCAACATGGAGCCATGCCTCGGTTTCCCCACTCATAACACAAGAGGAGTTGACAATTCTCCTACAGCTCCAATGGAATGGGGCTGCAGGGATGGATTGTACCTTCAGCCCCAGCAGGCAGCTCAGGGTGAGGAGCACAGAGCCCATTCCTAACCCCAAACAGCTGGAGGTTTGGGTTCAACCCCAACATAGCAGCCGGGAGGCTTGGGCCCTGCTCCTGTTGGAGTGACCTGGAAGCTGCCAGGTAAGGAGAAGAAACAGCCCCAGTGCTGAGGCCGGCAGGAGGTGTTTGCTGGCACAACCACGTGGCTCCTGCCACATACTGACACATTGGGGCAAGCCAACCCCAGTGACAAACAGGGTGGCACTTGGGTAAACACAGCCCCCTCTGAGGAGATGCATCTGCCACCACTGTAGGGAGAGATTCAAGAAACATAAAAATGGGGAAAAAATTGGGGGGGAAAAAAAAAGAAAGTAAAAATGGGGGGAAGGGAAAGAAAGGTGGAAAAAAAGAAAAAAAAAAAAAAGCAAATAAAGGGAAAAAAGATGCAAAAAAAAAAAAAGCCAGGCAATTGACTTAAAAATATATTTTTTCACCTCTCTCTCTGCACCATGTGCTGGGAGGAACACTGGGATTCAGACACACTGTTTTCCACAGTTCCTATTTAAAAAAAAAAAATATATTCAAGCAACAAGCAACAGCCCAAAGTAGGGATACAAGGTCCACTTGTGACCCACCGCTTGCACCCTCCCAGGCTGCGGCAGCAGCTGGGTGCTGGCGCGGAGCTGCCGGCGCACAATAGCAGCTGTTGTTGACGGAGTGGGAGCTGGCTGGGGTTCAGGGCCCGGCAGAGCATGTGCCAGCAGCCCAGGGCTGGTGTGGCTGGAGTTAACTCTCCGGATCACCTTGTGTGTGAAAACAGGGGGGGAAACTGGTCACCAAATCCTCCCTCCCCAGCACAGTGCAGATCGGGGAAACTGAGGCATGTTGTGAAAGGGACAGGCTTGTCCCTCTGTTGCCTGTGAACACGCCACCCCCAGCCCCATTCCTGCAATAATTCTGGGTTTAAGAGTCAAGTCTAGACCAGAACCATGAAACACTGTCCCCCCTGTGGCCATTACCCAAGCCCCGCCACATCTGTCCCCTCCATCCCCCGGCAACGTTCAGCAGCACCACATGGCCAAAGGGCACCCGCTGAAACATGATGGCTTTTCTGCTGAAGTAATGTCTGCACCTCGAGGTGCTGCCACCACAGCCCACCCATGTCCGCTGGGTGCCAACATAACCCCAGAGAGCCTCTGGCAAAGAGCACAGAGTCCCTTGGCACTGCCCTGGCTGGTTGGTGCTGATGCCAGCACTGGGTACTGCTGCCACCACCCCAGGGTGACCCCAGGAAACCACCACGGCCAGGCTGGTGCTGTCCCGTGGGTGCAGCTTGGTGGGCTGTGCCCAAGGCTTTCGGTAATCAGCCCAGGAGCCAGTTAGTGCCACTGCCTAGCCAGCAGAGCCCCAATGCCAGCGGCTCACACAACTGCTGCAACCACTAAACCCATTTTTCCGTGCCCGCTCAGCTGAGCCACCCGGGCCCACTAATAAAAAAAATAATAAGGACATGGAAAATTCTACAATATCCCTTTCCAGCTTCTTGGATTTGGCTTTCGCTAATTCAAAGCAGGCCCCAGAGGGGGTGGGGGGAGTCAAATCAAACCAGAAAAAAAAAAAAAAAAAAAAAAAAAAAAACCAACAAGCAAGCAACCCCAACATTTGAATGCAACAGGGAAGGGGAAAAAAAGTTTAATGTGTGCTTAAAAACAAATGAGCAGTAGTATCATTTTTAATTAGGAGCCTATTTTCAAAGCCTTTATTACTTACAGTACACTCAGCATCCGAGTAATTTTCCTCTCTCATAAAATCATGGCAGGGGAAGGGGGAAAGCGAACTCTTTCTGTGGCTGGAGAGCTTTGCGAGGCTAATATTCACGCCGACTTGTCTGCAGTAATTGGTTTAGCTATAGATGTAGGCTGGCAATTGATATGGGAGTCACTAAAGTTTTTCCAGAGAAGGGACCCTTCACCCCATATTACTTTTGCACACACCTCCCGTTCACCTCTCTTCAGGCTGTCTCCCTGCACCAGCATGACTGGGAGCTTGCTCTGGAAAACTAATATTAATTCCTTGCCGTTCCCTTCAAACTCAATTCTTGTGAATTCCAGACCAGTTTTCTTTTCTGGCAAACAAAGCCCTCAGAGAAACCATTTCCTACTGCGGCAAAATGCCTTATCCAAAGGGCCCAGGGCTGGCACTGGGCAGTGCTGGGAGACTGAACCCCCACACCCAGTGCCTGTGTCAAACTGGAGCGACTGGGAGATGGTAAAGTGCCATCCCTGCTCCTGGACCACTTGGCCCCCAGCATCACCCCAGAGCCCCATGTCTCAGATCTGACATAAAGGAAGAGCTGTGGGCCAGGCAGGGCCAGGCAGAGGTGCTAGAGCCAGTGGCAGGAGCAGGTAGCAGGTTACCTCCCCCCTCAGCTTCTGTTTGCTCTGGCAACTGATTAAAAATTCCCTCACAGTTCCTCTGCCTCCTGTTCAGGCTCCAAAATGCCACCACCAGCCGCTTTTGTCCTCCCTGAGCTCTGACAGCACCTGGGGACTGAGCCCAGAGGACCAGGGTGCCAGCTGGGTGCTGGGTGCTGGGGCGCAGAGCCCTGACCCACTCATCACACACAGCCGTGACCATTTTCACTTACCACTCCCCAAACCAGTGCAATGCTTCCCTGCTGCTCCATCCTCCCCTCCAGCAAAGCCGTATTTGTGGGATTTTTGTCCTTACTCCACCCTTGGGTGCTGCACATGATAGTTTCAGGGTGCCGCTGGGTGCCCATGCCGTGCTGGTGCTGAGCCGAGGATGTCACCAGGACCATGGTACCGAGATGCTCCCAAGCCCAAAGCCAAGTTGTCCCCTCTGCCAGGGCAAAGCAGGGGTCTGTGGGGGTTTGGTGTCTCTGATGAGTGTTGTGAGCCCCAGGTCCAGCTGCAAGGAGGGGAAAAAAGAAACCTGGATGCACTCACACCAAGAAACACTCGGTGGGCATTTCTTCCCATTCCTCCTGTTCCAGAAATTTCCCCCATTTCCCCAATCCTGATATGACAAACCAGCCCTAGGAGAGTGGCTGCACTTGATTTCTTTCTTTTTGTACGGAAAAAAAACAAACCAAACCAAAATCTAAATCAAGTGAGGCAGTATTTCCAGGTTGCATTTCGGGTTTGGTTGTTGGTTTATTTATTTGTTGGCTTTTATTTAACAAGTGAAATTTCAACATTTGGAAGAGCTCCCGGCACCTCCATCCACACAAAGTCCCGACAGGGCTTTGCCCCCAGCAGTGGATTCTAAGGCATTTGGCAGGAGCAAGGCCAGTACACAGGGGGAAAAGGCAAAAAATCTCCTTTTTGATGTAAAGGAACAAGTTTCAGGATCAGTTTAGGAGAGACCCGTCCCTGTGAGGTCGGTAAAAAGGTTGCAAAGGAGGATTCTCAACAGTGGTAGCTCTTCAAGGGATGGTTTCCAACAAATCGGGGGGAAGGGGGGATGTTTGAGACTGATGGAAAAAATACAGAGGGGGGGAATTCAGGATTTTAATTTTTTTTTCCCACATATAAAGTGAAAAAAAAAAAAAAGGAAAAAAGAAAAACAGCCAAAATCCTAAAAAAACCCTTCAGAGTCATGCAGAATAATTCACTGAAATCTGCTAGCAATTTTTAAACCAAAATCCCCCTTCTTTTCATCAAAAATTTCACTAGTTACAAACCTGCTTTATAAAGAAAGAAAAGAAGAAAGGGGGGAAAAAAAATCTTTTTTCATTGCACATTTCGTCTTTGAATTGAGCTGGGCCAGACCTCTGCCTGTTTGGGACCCAGGCCAAGAGCCATATGCAGGAGTAAAGTAAATAAATTCTGGTCAAAACCAGAATATTCTCTTTAAAAGTTACTTTAAAGCAAAGAATAGCAGCAACAAAAACTGTCCCAATGTGGTTTATTTCCCTTTCTCTCCCTCTTTCCGGCACGGGACGTGGCTCAGTGGTGCTGGCAGTCTCAAGAGCTGCACCCAGCAGAATGGGACTTTTGAAAAAACTCTGGAATTTTATTTTTTTTTTATGTTTAAAATTAGCCCAAGAAAAGGCAAAAGATGCTGAGGAATATTTTCCTCTGGTGATGGGAGGGTTACCCTGCATCCCCTTGCTGAGCCCAAAACTTGGCATTGAGGCATCTTAGCAGCATAGATCAACCATGAAATGCCCTTTAGAAATAAAATCCAGCTTTGAGGATGAGGCAAAAATGTTTTTTTGGGACAGGAGGCTCAGTCAGGGCTGGCTGGTACCAGGCAGGGGCTCCTGGCCACAGGCACCTGGCTGGGTGGGTGGCAGAGGGTGGCACAGGGGCACAGCCTCAGCCACCAGCATGGGATGGCACCAGCCTCTTGCAGCAGCAAATATTACTGAGGGAGCTGGGGGGGGACACAACACAAATTTCCACTTGTTCCCAGCACAGATTTTCTAGAGTCTGGGACAGAAACTCGAGAGAAGGACAAAGGTCCTGTTCCAGCCTCTCCACCTCTGCACCAAAAGAGGCGTAATTCAGCTTCAACCCTTATGAAAACCCAGGAGAAACAAAACCAGTGCCCAAATCCCCCCAGTTTGTTTTTATTTGAGGCATCAGGGATGACCTGCACAGGAAAAATAAATTTGGTTTGGATTTCCCCATGCACACACACATTCCTTGGAATGCTGTTTACAGGCAGCCTGAAAACTAAACCAACAAAGATTATTGTATTTTTAGTGTTTTGCCGCCTGGGGTTTACACAAGGAATTGGGGCTGGGGTGTCCGCACTCTGCACCCCCATCCTGCCTGCACCCCCAGAGCCTACCAGGGCTGAGCAGACTTCCCCAACCTGCCCACATCTCCATACTGAGCAGACCCCCCAGCAGGGTCTGGAGGATGACAGGGAACTACAGGTGCCACTTGCTGCCCTGAAGTTATTCCACCCCTGGGCCGACACTGTTTGGGTTCCTGCAGGATTATTTCTTGGGGCTCTTGCTCAGAGAGGAGCAATGAGGTGAATCTGGGGGCGATATAACATGTGCCAGTGCTGGAAACCCATGAAGGGGGTGTCCTGAGACAAGGCTGGCAGCCCTTCAGCCTCACTAAATACATTAACAGCATTACAAAAATAAATCAGACTCCCCTTCCCTGCCGTCCCATGTCCCAGGCCCTTGCCAAAGTGAAAATAAAATAATAAAATCCCAGCCGTGCTTTTCCTCCACCCTCTCATCATCCTCCTTTTTTTTCTCCTTCCCAGAGTGGTGCTGGGCTGGACAGCTTGGCACCACCATCCTGGCACTGCCAGGGCATCCCTCACAGCCCAGGGATTGCAGCCCAACCTACACAGCCTCTCTGAAACAGAGAAGCCAGGGGAGCCACAAAACCACGTCTGAGAAATAAAACCCTGGCAGGAGGCACAGAGCTGCCAGGCGGGCACAGGCAGCAGCCTTGGAAGAGGTTAAAAATTGGCAAATTCTTCCCCAGGGTTTGTATAGTTGCATCGTATCTCACCCAGTGTTAAGCTAAAAATGAAAACTGTATCCTGTGTCCAAAGTTACGGCAGAGTTTGCATTCCTTAAAGGCTGGGACAAGGCGAGGGAACTGCTCATTTCAGACAGGAGCCGTTTTTTCAGCTTTAAAACAGGGACGTGGCTTTTTTCAAGGGGAAGCAGATGGAGATTAAAAAAAAAATTCTAGAGCTTATAAAGATTTATTTTTTTTAATAGAAGGCTAGAACAAAATGAGATCTCTTTTCCATCAGGCCAAGGACCGTACTTTGGTGTTTTGATGAACAACTTGAACAGCAGCAAAATACATCCTGTGAACACACAAATTATGCCGTGTAACGTCCAGTATCTTGGAACGCGCGCGGTGGGTTTAGCAGAAAAGGGGATACAGGGATGGATAAAATAAACCTCTAGTGTATACAAAATCCCTGTTAAAATCGAGCTGATCCCTTGTAAAAATGATCGGGGCTTGCAGAGTTCCCCCAGAAAAAAAAAAATTAAAAAGAGGTAGAAAATGTTGAAATAAAAACATGGGGAATAACAGTGTAGCTTACTTTAATTTTATTTTTAAAATAGACAACAAATTATTTAGCACATTATTTATCACGCTGAAATCATTTGAGCACAAGACAGACGGAGATTATGTTCCTGTTTGTTCAAGACTACAGAGCGTGCCCGAAAACACAGACATACAGCACATGCTTTGCCCCTTCACAAAGTGAAAAAAAGAAAAAAAAAAATCTACTTTTTCTTGCTTTCCTATAGAAAAATATGGTTATTTGAAAGGATTAAAAGATTAAAGGATTACTCAATAACAAGGGTTAAAAATACAGGTCCAGACACAAAAGGGATCGATAGAAATGCAGGGAAAGGCTCTCCCCAAAGCACCCTTCTCCTCTCCCGGACTAAACCCGCCTCCTCGCTGCCAAGTTCTGGAAGTGGGCACGGGATCGGTGGATGTCCCTCACCAGCCGCCGACACCTCACACAGCCCCCCTACACCCCCGCTGGAGCCGCTGCACCGGCTGCGAAGCGGCCTGTGGCTTTAAGAGAGACCCAGGGGGATGCTGCGGGGGGTGTGAAGAGGGAGCTGGGGGGGGACGG
>JAAWXA010000076.1:84605-103920 GCA_038090715.1 Florisuga fusca
GGGGGGGGGGGGTGTTCGCGCTGCGGGTTCGGCCTCGTCCACACCACCTCTTGCGTAGAGTGAAACTTTTTTCTTTCCCCCCACCAGCACAGCTGCACATGATGGGGTGCAAGGAGGTGGGGGAGCTCATGCTTTTCCTTCAAAATCCTCCGAATCTGGGACAATTCGCAACCGGCAGCGCCATGCCGTGCTGGCAGGCGAGAGGGCAGGGGGGGTCGTGCATGGAGGGTTGTGGGGAGCACTCCTCAGTCTCTGTCTCTGGGCTGAGGGACGATGCCGGCCCAAGCTGCACGTAGGGGTGTCGAAGGGCAGCCCTGAGCCATGTGCGTGGGGACACTGGTGTCACTCCAGGCCACGCCGACGTGGCCCGGTAGCGAGCGGTGCGGTGGCAGCACCAAGGCCCATGGTGCGGGCAAGGGGGGATGAACATAAAGTCTCCCCCAGACAGCTTGTACGACTGCGGGAGGGGGGGGACTTTGGGGGCACACACACACACACACATTGCCTGCACCACGATCGCTGCGGCTCTGCCTTTGCTCTGTCCTTATCGATCGCTGATATTTATTTAATTATTGAGCAGGAAGGGCCCCCCCCTCCCGGCTCGTAACCTCTTCCCTGCTGGCAGCCGCTGCCCGCTCCAAACTCGCCTCGTGCCGCACCCTGCGGGGTCTCAGCGCTGCTGGGCAGGGGGCTGCTGCCAGCCCTCTGCACCGCGAGGTCTCTTGGCAGACCCCATCCCTTGGGCCAGAGCTGCGGGCAGGATCTGGCCCCACCTCAGAGCCTTGGACTCAGCTGCCCGGGGGGCCCCGGGGGGTTCCCTTTGGCAGCACCACGGCACCTGCATCGTGCGGGTGGGCAGCGCGGGGTCCGGCCTCGGCCCGGGCTCTCCTGGGTGAGGTGCAGCGTGTGACAGCGCGGTCAGGCGCATGGGCAGGGGCAGGGGCACGGGTGGGCAACTCTGGGGCTGCTCAAATGACCCTGGGAATGGTGCTCCCCATCGTGTGGTTTACTTGGCAAGGAATCACAACTCAGTCTTCTTTGCTGTTCTATTCTCTTACTCTTTTTTCTTCTTTTCCTTTTTATTTTTACTGTTGGGTGTTTTTTTGTGGTTTTTTTGTAATTTCATTTTCTTTTTTCCTTTTTCTTTTTTTCTATTTTTCTTTTTTATTTTATTGTTTTTTTCCTTCTTTTTTCTTTTTTCTTTTTTCTTTTTTTTTTTCCTTTTTAAAATTTTCTGTAATATTTTCTTATTTTTTTCCTCTTCTTTTTCTTTTTTCCTTTCCCTTTTCTTTCCATCTCTTCTCTCCCACCCCAACTTCATCCTTCTTGGGGGTCCCACCCCTCCCTCCCCTCCTCCTCCCCGGCCAGCGCTGTGTTGGCAGTGCCCATTGTTGCAGCCATTGGGGTGCTCTGTTGTGGGAGGCCACGCGGTCGTGGGCCAGGGCTGGCAGGAACCATTCTGTGCATAAACCCGGGCTCTTCCCAGCACTTCGCCGAGTCAATGGAGGGGAGCTGTTTTTTTCCTTGGTGGTTCCCAGCCTTTGGAAGGCTCCAGTTTCTCCCTCATTGCCCTAGCATAGTGTCAGCTCCAATACAGCCCATCTCAGATGGGATCAGACATCATCTGCACCTTCCGGATCTGGTCCCCCCCTTGCCGGCAGCTGAGCTGTTCCCATCCCACCCGTGTGGCTGGGAGGCTCGCCTGGGATCGGGAGCCGTGATGGTGATGTGGATACATTGGAACGTGCGCGGGAGCCGCCCTGCCTCTGCCTTCACGCATCTCCCACTGCTGCAGCCACCACTGGCCCTTCAAGCCTATCATGGCCACTTGGATCCTGGCTACTGCTGGTCAGTCACCCTTCCCAGCCCAAGCTGGTCCAAGCTGGCAATTGGCAGCCCATCGACGCCAAAATAGCCCTGGCAAAGGCGTCATCCACAACACACTCCCAGCCAGGGCCTTGGCTGAGTTTCCCATCAGGCAAGGATGGTGACTGTGCCCTCCTCAGCTCTCTGTCTCTTCTCAGGCTTTCCCTCCTGTTTCCTCAGCTCACATCTGTCCCTCCTTGGGGTCAGGCTGGGAAGTCAAGAGGGAGCTGCCTGGATTCCTAAGGAAAGAGCACCAGCACCGCTGCCATGTATGAGGCCTTCCTTTGCCCAGAGGGTCTGGTTGCTAGGATTCCAAAATGACCCTGGCACTGAGCACCTGCCACTGGCCCTTTGAGAGCCCTGCTGAGGAACCGGTGATGTTTCCAGAGCTGTTACCACCGGATCCTGGATCTGCAACAGTGCTGGGATTTGGCATGCTTCTGGGGGGGAAAATGTGCAAATTTTACAACCAGTGATGCTCTGGCAAACCTGTAGCTCATCCCTGGCAGCTGGCAGTCACCTTGACATGCCCTGAGCCCCCCCCCCAGGTACCTGTAGCCTGGGACTAAGCTGAGGTGAGCGCAAACCTCAGTGGCAGCTGAAGTGGTGAGAGCTGGGCATCTCGCTGGGGCTCAGATGGAGACAGGTTTGGGAGCAGAGGTGACGCTCCTGCCTTGCTTGCCTGAGCCAGTGGCCAGGTGCAAACCCCTGCATGTGCCATAGCTGGCAGGACCCAGTTCCATGAGCATCAGGGAGTGCCTGGCCACACTGGCCTGGCACACACCTCTGTACCAGCCAGCACCATCAGCACCCAAAGCAGCAAGCATGCTGCAGTGCCCAGGAGACAGAGCCAGGCATCAGCCATGTGAGCCAGTCACAGCTGCCTCTCCTGGATGCCGAGGGGGATCTTGCCTCTCCCTGGCCACCGCCCGTTGGCTTTGCATGTCAGGCAGCTGCCACCACTGGCTTGGGCACATGGCCATAGCCAGGAGCTGCCTACTGGGCACATTTCATCAGGGCATCTCTTTGCAAACCTTCCCAAAAGTGTGGTGGCTTTTCAGCAAGAGGGAAGCACCAGTGTAGCCCTCCACCAGTAGCTCCGGTGAACTGGTTTCTAGACAGGAGCTCAGAGCGGGTGCCAGTGGATGGAAGCAGCAAACCGGGCATGGAGGGGGGGAGAGAGGGAAGGTTGCAACACACTTTCAGTTCTCCCATCTGCTGAGTATTGTTTGGGAAAAACAATGAGGCCGTTCTTTAAATGCAACCTTGGAGAGAGCCTCATTTTTCCCATGCCGGCAGTGCTGCTGAGGATCATGCCGCTTCTGCCCCAGCTGCCCTTAAATCCTTGCCCGGGAAAATAGATCCTGCTTGAACTGCGGTTCCTGAAGGCGGCTGGGAGGGCTGGGCTGGGCGGGCAGGATGAGGCCTGCTGCACCATAGATGCCGGCGGGGGAGAGCTGAGCGGCCAGCGCTCGCGCTGCACCACTCTCCACCGCATCACCTTGAACTTGGCTAGGGCCTTGCACAATAAATCAGCTGCCCTCCTCCGCTTGCCCAGGCACCTGCCAATAATTCACCTTCCCAGGCAGCTCTACCCCTGCCTGTTCTTCTTCATCCCTTTCCTGTGCTTCATTTCCCCCGGTACTGGGGCAGGGAGGGGACTCAGCATGTGCCCAGCTCTGCCCGCCTGCACATGAGGTGGTAGCCGGCTGAACAAAGCCCCATGGCCAGGCCCAGCTCGCTGCCGGCCTGCCTTGGAGCACTGGGGATCACTCCCCCTGGTGCTTTTTGATGCCCCCCATTCCAGGTGGGCTGTGGACGGGTGCCGGGAGCCATCTCCTGAGCCTGCTGTAACCCAGCATTGTTTTCCCCACTTGCAGGGGTGGCTACAGCATGGCAAGCTGCGAATGGGGCTGTGCCAGCATGGCAAGGCTCGGCGGGCAGAGGAGCTGTGCTGAGAGACAGCCGCGCCAGTTGTGCTCCTGTTGGTGAGGTGCAGCTCCTCTGGGAGCACCAGACACGCCTGACACTGGGAGCTTGAGACCCCCTGATGAAAAACTGCCATAGTGGTGGCTGGAGGTTTGCCCTGGCCCAGGGCTGTGTGTGGCAGAGGGCTGGGGGGAAGTGAGTTGGCACTCTTAAGCAAAAGGGGGGACAGTGTCCTTTGCTTTTGGGCATGATGGAGACAGGTCCCTGCATGACAGAGCTCGCCAAGGATGGCCCTGGGGACAGTAATGGCTTGCCTGCTGCTTGCCAAGTTGCCGGTTTCCCTTGCCCAGTGCTGCCTGCACCAGCCTTCCCCGTGCCCAGCCCTTGGTAACTGCCCTGCAGCCCCAGAGGTGCCCATTGTCCCCCCCCATCACTTCTGGTGTGGCTCCACCTGTCCCAGGGCCGAGCCAAGCCCTGAATGTCAGGGATGGGGATGGTAGCACCAATTCAGAGTCACTTGCCAGAGGGGAAGGAAGAGGGCTGTGGGAGGCAAGGTATCACCTCGCAGGTCTGGCTCTGGCTCTGCCATTGCATTTCTGGCACAAAGTTGGCAGTGCCAGCACTGCCAAGTGCTCAACAGAGGGGTCTGAGGGTGTTCCTGTGGCCCCCAGTCCCTAGAGCTGAGCTGGAGGGTGCAGGCAGGGCCTGGGGTGGTAGGGGTACAGTCTGCTCCTGGGGGACCCTCAGGGTGGGAATTTCTCCTGCAGCACCACAGGGTGTGCCAGGCAGGGCAGGGCAGGGCAGCAAAGGTGATGGGGAGCAGCCAGGGCACTGATGGGTGCTCGACTCTGCCGGCATGGGCTGGCACCACAAGGCATCACTGGTGATGTCCCTACAGTAGTCAGGAGCTGTTGGTGGCCTGGGAGGGGCACAAAGGTGCCCAGTGCCAAAACACCTTTGTATGCACCAAATGGGTACAAGCAAGAGATTGAGCTTAACTTCCTTCTTTGCACTGGACAGCTGAGCACACCTAGATGGTGTCACCCTCAGGGAGGGGACACAGCCCCTTGGGATGTACCAGCTTCAGGGTGGGGACATGCAGGGCCCCCATAGGCATCCCAAGGCCTGGCTGACACCGGGTGAGTGGCTGTGCTGGCCATCCGTCACGTCGTCCCCGGGCAGGCATCCCCCACCGCCGTGCTGCCCTGTGCCAGCTTGGCTGGGACCCAGCACCCTGTGCCTGCCACCAAGGCCCAGCAATTCCTGGGGCCTGCAGAGGAGCTGGGAAAGAATCCCACAGCCCAGGTGTGTCAGTGCTCACGCGCTGGGGGACCCACTGGCCTGCCCCTGCCCAGGATTGTTTTCCCTGTTAAGTCAATGCTGCTTTAAAAGTGCCTTAATCCTCCTTTTCTCGGCCAGCAGCCAGCTCTAATCAGCATTTTGGGCAAAATCCCCATGTCTGGGCTTTGGGATGCCCTCTACGGGCATTGCCCTCCCAGACAGCACTGCTGCGCCAGGAAGGGCCATGGCACCCTTAGGCTGCACTGCCTGGCACAGGAATGCCAGGCTCTGGCCCTACTGCCGACCCCCTCTTCTCCAGGAGTTTGTTCAAGTCTGTAGCCAGGTGGATTTTATTTTTTTTAAAGTGGGGTTTAATCTTGTTTTTTAAGAAGGCTTTTGCTCTCCTTGCAAAGGGCCCCTGCATTCCCTTTTGCAGGGAAACGGTATTTGACCGGCTGTTGTCCAAAAAAAACCCCCAACATGTTTCTGATCACGAAAAACCAAGAAATATTTCTGCTTTCAAAGGAAAAAAAAAAAAAGAAAAAAACAACAGAGAGAGAAATGTTGATTTTCCACCCAGACATTTCCCCTTTCCCCAAACTAGCTCAAAAACGAGAGGCACCACCCAGGACGCCATCCGGGGGGTACAGTCCTGCCAGGGACATAATGGATGCTACCCGAGACTCATCTGGGCAGCAGTGGCAAGGGTGGTGGCAGTACCAAGTGTGTGCCCTGATCTCTGCTCAGACCCCTTTTGTGGGCTGCTCCAGTGGGTACAGTGGACTGCTGAGGAGGATGTAGACCACCAGGGGCCTCCCTGGGGGTCCACCCCTTCTCCTGTTGCTCACCTCACCTCAGTGCAATGGGAGATGAGGCTGTTTGATCCCATGGCTGCTTGGTGGAAGCTGCGATATGTCAAATCCTGCGTTCCCCCCTCCTGCAATCCCCCTGGCTCCTGCCCGTCGATTCAGGAAAGCAAGACGGCGCAGGCTGAAATGTGACCCCTGCCACGCTGCGCCACAAAATCTCCTTTAGTAACCTGTGCGCCAGGACAGGCAGCGCTGTGCGGTGAATACCAATGAAGTGGTGCTGGAGAAAAGTGCCGAGTAAAGGGTTTTTTTGATGGAAATGGAGTCGCTGGAGAAAAGAGAGCACGAGAGTGCGGGAGCGCGCACCCTAAGCCTTGTGACTTGCCTGCCAGCTGCGCGCGTGGGCATGCAAGGGTGCAAGCATGTGCACACACGTGCAGCCTAGGAGGTTCAGGGTGCCAGGCCTGTGCCAGGGTGCCAGGCCTGTGCCAGTTTGTGGAGGGTGGTGGATGGCGGTGAGTGAGCAGAGGGGGCTACCTGGCCAGGGCCGGGGGCTGCCATGGGTGGCACATCCACAGGCCTTTGGTACTTGCTGCTGCAGCACAGCACGGCTCTGGCCGCTGTGTCTGACTGCGGGAACCGCTCATCTCCCCTGGCAAGGCACCGGTGATCAAAGGCGCGGGCAGGGAGCGAGCGGGCCTGTGCAAGCAGCACCCCTGGCTGTGCGCCACCCCACCTTCCCGCTCCACTCCCCCGGGAGTTTGTTAAACAAATTTCTCTTAATTGCACAAGCCGGAGTTTGTTGGAGAAAAAAGCTGGGGAAATTCCCCTCCTCTGGGCCACCCCTTCCCCATTTCCCCCAGGGCAGCCAGCAGAGAGCAAGTCCCGACCCCCCGGCTCTGCAGGGGTCTGTGACCCCAGCACCTGCAGGGCGCAGCTGTGGAGTGTCCTCAGGTCACCCCTGCCCATGCAGGGACATCCCCCACTTGCCATCCACCCATCTGTCTTTTTCCACCCCTGTCCCCTTTCATCCATCCCTCAGGGTCGCACCCTGTCATCTCAGGCAGTGATACCCATCACCCCACCTGCCCTCACCACCAGTATTCCCAGCACTTGGCTGAGCCCCTCCTGGTCCGTCGGCTTTGTGAGCCGCCTGTGGGCAGCCCCCGATGCAGAATCCCATCAGATCAGTGAACGTATGAGATAAAAGCCTCAACTTGGCAGTGGCTCTTTCCCGGGGGGGGGCTGTGGCAGCCCTGCCAAGGAAGGAGGATGCATGGCCAGGCGCCTCCCCCGGCCCTCGCTGAGGTCATGGCTATAGATAGCCCGGGAGGGCACAGGGTCCTACACCCACACCAGCTCCACCAGGAGCACTGTGGGCAACTGCTGCCTTGTGAGGGAGGCACTGTGGGGATGCAGGGGTCGTTAGGTTGGGGGCCATTGGCAGGTGACCAACTGGTGCTGCAGGGTGTGCCCAGGCCCACCAAGCATCACTTGATGCCACTGTCCCCTCGCCATCAGAGCCAAGCAGGGTCCCACAGTCAGTGACCAGGGGACACTTTGGCTGTTGGTTCCCAGCAGGTTTCCTTCTGCCATGAAAGGAGCCCACAGTGCTGGGGTGCACTCATGGATGCAAAGCTGCTGCGTCAGGATTCGCCCCTTTCAGCCACTCAGTTCGGCTCCCCTCAAAAGGTGGGATCATGCTTGGGATGCCCCCATGGGGCCCTGGAGCGCCGGGGTGGCTGGGGAAGGCGTCAGTGATGGGGGCACTAAAAATAGAGTGGGACTGGGATTTTAATGGGACTTTGTGGGAAACCTGGAAACATTTTCTCATCCCTGTAAATGAGTCCAGATGCATTAGTGATGACTGCATTGCATCCTGAGGTACCGCCGGAGGGAACTGGGGCGTGCACACCCGTCTTGTGGTGGGGAATTGGTTGGAGAAGGGAGCTGCCAGCAGCAATGCCAGGGCTGAGCCATGGCCTCGTTGTGTCCCATGTGAGGACGGGGACAGGAGCCATCCGGAGATCGCCCAGCATTGCCATGATGAGGGCATTGTGTGTACAAGCTGCTAATGGTGATGTGACCCCTAAGCCTTGGAGCTTTCCAAAGCCCCTAGGGCCTGGGCAGGCAGTTAGAGGTGGGGATGTGGTGACATGGACACCCCCAAGAACCAAGGCCAGCACCACACCAGCTGGTACTCTGGTGCACCCTGTTGTGATGTCAAGCTGGCAGGATTCATCCTGATGAAGGCTTTCTTTCAGCTGTGCTGTGAACTGGGTGGCCGGGGCATTGGCTCCACTGAGGGACCTTGGACTCCCCCAGGGGATGGCTTGGGGCTAGCCCAGGCAAGTAGCCCAGGGCAGATGGCTGCTGGACTCCATGTCATAAGGCAGGTTGGCACAGCTGTCAGCATGTCATGACAGTGTCACTTAGCAGTTACAGTGGTGGCCCAGGAAGCAAGGACAGTCTCTTCTCTTGCCTCAGTTTACCTTCAGGTGGGGAACAGCACCTGGCATGGGACAGGGGCATCCACCTCCCACCCCAACTCTGGGTGCTGCCTTCTCATGTCGGGGACAAGGGGACCGGCCGCAGCCACCAGCCTCCACACTGGGCACCACTGGAGCCTAGCGTCCCGAACAGAGTCCCTTTGTCCCTGCCAGCCCCCACTCCTGCTGCTTGGGAGGCATCCAAAACCCTCGCGAAATAGGACTCGGACGGGCTTCGCCTTTGAGTCTCCCCAGGAAGGCTCTGCGGAGCCTTCTGCTGAGTGTCAGCACTCAGGGTGCAGAACCTGGCCATGCTCAGGACAGTGTTCATCTCCCTTTGCTCTCTGGCCAACTTTGTCGCTGCACTGTGCCTCAGTTTCCCCATCACAAGCTGTCAGGTCCTACCAGGGTGTCCCCAGCCCCCCAGGAGCCAGTGAGTGGCTGGAGCTGAACTGCTGGCACCTCTGTGGTTGGGTGAAGGCAATGGGGCTGCAGGGGGGGCCGTGAACTCTTCACCACCAGGCCCTGGGGGTGTCCGATCCTCCTGCAAGGTCGCCAGCTCCTTGGCCAAAGGCCGAGGCTATTTTTAACCAGTGACTTGCTCCAAGCTGCCAGGGATTGGAGTTGCAGAGGGGTGAGCACCGTGAGCCCATCACAGAGTGCAGAGACACCCCCGGTGCCAGTGGGCACCCCTGGGAGGGAGCTGAGGACCCCTCTCTGCACCCCCACACCTTTCATGATGCATGATGTGGTTGGGAGGGAGGGGGGGTGAGTTAAACCCCCTCAGAAAGGCCAGGACGGAGCAGACAGGGCTAAAAATATGTTGAGAGGCAAATAAAATCTCCTGCGTCAGGGGCTAAAGCTGGGCTCAGAGGTCTGGGGGGGACCTGCTGAATCCCCAGGGCTGGAGGGGCTGCTGAGCCAGAGCTGCCCACTGCCTGCCCTGCCTATCGCAGACATGGCTGCCACTAGCCCAGCAGTGTCTTCTGCCTCAATTTCCCTTTGCACTCTTGGGGGTACAAGTGCCGCCATCCCCACACCACATCCTGGCAGCTCTTGGACTGGGACCCCACAGTCCAAGGTTGATGAAGCAATGGGGCTCGGGAACTGCTCAGGTTCCCCACGTGCTGGGAGTGGGGCTGGGGGACATGGGCCACCCCAAGAGTCCCTCACTGATGCAGGGCCAGTCAGAGGAGCTGGCAGTCCTGGAGTCTGCTGGCTAAGGGATGTTTAGGTTTTTTTCCAGTTCTGTGAAACATTTCCCTTTCTTGGATCCCCAGGGGAGTTTTGGCTGGGAAGACACATGGCCCTGGAGCTGCCAGCCAAGGGATATTTCCTGGGGCGGGGGGGCATCTTGGCCATGTTCCCTCCACGATCCTTCTGTGCTCCCCAAACCTCATCAGCCACCATCACGTCCTGCATCTCCTTCTGTCTGGCCTGGCAGGTGCCGTGCCTCAGTTTGCCCATATTCGGGAAGGCAGTGCTGCATCCTGGGGCCAGGTGGGGTCACCCCGGGGAAGCAGCTGAGGCACCAGCTCCCACACACTGAGGGGGATGGGCAAACACAGCACATGAGGGAAACTGAGACACTGGAGGAAACTGAGGCACCAGGGGGAAACTGAGGCACGGGAGGGTCCAAAAATGTTTTCAGAAAGGCAGCAAGTGGCCCTAGGTGTTCCCACTGCTGGGTCTTCCACCCTGTCAGCTCCTCTGCCCACTGGTGCTGGTGGTGCCTGGGGCACCCTCACCCCACCCCACACCCTGAGCTCACTGTTCCCCAGTTCAGGGTCTGTTTATCAAACCTGGGGACCAGCAGTGCCAATTCTTGCTGGAGGTGAGGGTGCCTGCAGGCAGACCAGAGGTGGGGTGATGGGTGCAGGGTTGGGGCACGTACTGTTTCAGTTTCCCCCCCCGGCTCCATCCCACCTGGCAGCCAGCGGTGCTGCCTCTCCAGGGAGGGCTGTGCCGGCTGGCTCAGGCCCCGGCAGCGCTGGCACCCAAGCCTGGGGCTATCAAGAGAAGCTGCTTTTCTTCCTGCTGTTTTCCAAATCTGGCAGGTTTGATGCCTACCATGGCCTCCCGTGACCCACGCCATGCTCCCCACGGCCCCGCTCGCAGCCACACCACCCGCCATATCCACCTGCCCCGGCACGTAGGCACAGGCTGGTGGCTACCAACCCTCTGCCTGTGAGCCACCAACCCACTGCCTATGGGCCACCAACCGCCTGTGGGTCTGGCCCACTCCAGCATGGCTCAGGGAGCCCAGCAGGGCAGGCTGGGGGCAGCCCTGGGTAGCTTGAGGAGGAGTCAGTGGTTGCTTCACCACCCCATCTCGGTCTGATTCTGAGTGGGGCTGAGCCTCAAGGCAGTAATTGAGGTTGGGGTCCCTTGTGGCCTGGGGTCTGTCCTGGCTGACTCTCCCAACAGGGCAGCTGCATCCAGAGTGTTGTGGGCACAGTCCTGCCTGCACACAGCCCTGACTGGGCATGGATGTTGGCTGGAGGATGCTGTTGGGTCTGGGGGGGCAGGGAGGAAAGGCCCCTGGTGTGTGGGGAGATGAGCTGCAGGGGAGGCTATACTGTGTCCTGCTGTCCCCTCAGCCTGCACCTGCAGTGCCAGTTACCCCTCCCTGGCCACTGGGGCTCTGTGCCCTGGCGTGGGCTACAAGGGGGTTGGCACATGCATGGCTAGGTCATCCCCACTCTAGCTCAGCCACCACTGCTGGGAGCTGCGGGACAGCATGGCCACAACAGCGTGTTCTGCCCCATGGGCAGCTCCGGCATATGCGCTGGGAAGCCCAGGACAGCTTATCCTGGCCTGGTTGCTCCCTCCCACTGACCCACGTGCCTCAGTTTCCCTCCACCCCCAGTGTGGTGGTGCCGCTCTCCAGAGCTGGGGAAGCCTCCTTAGGGCTTGCCGAACAGGCCGGGAAGTTTGGCCACACCATGCTGGCGAGCAGCAAAAATTATGAATAATCTCTTGTTAATAAATATTTTATGATGAATCTGAATAGATTTCCTCCTCTGGAGCAATTATTGTAAAATGGGCTCCTAGACGGTACAGGACCAGCCCTGGGAAGGGCTGGGTGTGTTTCAGGGCCTAAGTGCCTCTTTCCATCCACTCTAATGAGTACTTCCCAATCATTTGCATCTATCTTGGCAACAGGTCTCATTACCAGGTTAACTTATTACCCAGAGCCGCTTTGGTGAACAGTTAAGCAGCAGCTACTGGAGGCTTTGCTGGAGTGCTTCAGCCATGCCAAAGGCACGCACAAGCTTCAGCAAGGGGAAACTGAGGGTGGGGTAAGGAGCTAGTCCCCACCATGCCTCTTTTGGGTACCAGGATTTGGGGATTTTCAGGATTAACAGAGTATCTCTAGCTGTTTCCCCCCCCTTGCCTCTGTGCCAAGGCTTCCCGTGGGGGCATGGCCCCCAGCACTGAACTTGCCAGCCCCTGCCCGGGCTGGTGTGGCTGCAAGGAGCTGGGCCTGGCAGGAGCTGCAGCAGTGGGAGGTGTAGGGATGGCTGGCGGGGGGTCTGAGCATCCTATCAGAAAAGAAACCCTGTGTAGTCCCTGCAGGACTGGGATGTGGCGAGGTCACCCCTGCCCACACTGCAGGTTGCATCCTGCTCCTCTCCAGGGCTGAGGCCATGTTGGCAAGGAGCAAAACCTGCTGCTGAGGTGACTGTTCCCCTCTATACCCTCCCCCCTCCACACCCCCACAGTGAAAACTGCTCGGGAATTTCCTGAGGAAACGTTTTTTCCTTGGAAAATTCAGGCTGTTTCACTGAGCCCGACCTGTTCGAACAAGGCTCTCGAGCAGAGGATGCTTGGAGGTCCGGCCAGCCCGGAACAGCCACACGACCCACACCTGGTGCTGTGTCCCTGCATGGCACAGAGCATCCCCCACTGTTCTCAGGGTGGGTGGCACCTGCTGCAACCTAGCACCTGGGGTCCAGAGCCACAGCCATGCTTGGGAGGATGAGCAGGGGCATGGGGAGAGGCTGTGAAAATCCGGGCTGCTGGTAGAGTTAATCCTGACACAGTGTGCCTGGCTCCATGCAGAGCGCCACTCCTTCTCTCCCTGTTCCATGGCAGGATTGATGCCAGGATCACGCCAGGCTTGACCTGTGCCTTAGTTTCCCCTCACAGCTTCTGGCAGTGGAAGTCAGTGCTCCCACAGTCCCTGGAAGTGTGAGGTGAGGGGGGCCCTGTGCTGGGGCCAGCAGCACCCCGACACAGGCGTGCTCCTCCCTGGGTCACGGGGCTTTACAAGCCTGGGCTGGATGGGGCCCAAGCACAGGCTCCGCTGCCAGATTCCCATCCGGAAATGCCCCGGGAGCAGCCTCGTCTGGGGTATTGCAGCACGTCTCTGCTTCCCAGCCCCACAAAGGAAAAACAGCGGCAGAAACATTTAACCAGCCCTTTGCCGGCTCTCTGTGCTGCCAGCTGGGCAGGGGACAGTGGGGATCAGGGACAGGAGCAGGGACAGCCAGGAAGCACATCCCTGCCTGTGCTTTCTGTGGGGAGCAGGGTGTGATACGGAGCAGGCTGGTGTCAGCAGGACGGTGTGCCCAGCTGAGGAGTTCACTGGCAGCACAGTGCCAGGATGCAGAGCACAGGGTCGGTCCCCAAGTCCTCTAATTTGCCCCCTCAGCACCCTGCTGCAGCCATCCCACCCTTCCAAGTGGTTGTCCCGCTGCCCCCCAGCTGCTCTGGCCTGGCCCTGCTAAAGCAGCTTAACTCCACACGGCATCTCGGTGCGGGATAAACCGGACGGGAGGGAAAGTTGGCGAGGGGCTGATCGGCTTTCAGGGCAGCTCCCATCCTGCTGTAATCCGGGGGAGGAGCTCGAAGGAGGCTATGATGGGTTTGGGGGCATGGAGGGCTGTAGGGGCTTCTGCTTTTTTAGGGGAATCCTCAACACGGGTCTGAGTGGGATGTGAGAATCCTTGGCACTACTGAGCTGGGGGGATCAGCCAGTGTCTACTCAGCTTCCCCAGAAACTGGGGCTCACACTACCCTGTGGCCAGGCACTGAGCATCCCCTGGCCCTGGCATGGAGGGTAAGCAGCACCCAAGGGTGCTTCCTCCCCCAGGAGGGATAACCTGGTTCTTGCCTGACATCCCCGCAGCGCTGCCCAGGGTGGCACTTCCCCATGGGGGGGGAGGGACAGGGACACCACTGTGGTGTCCTGGCCCTGTGGCCAGCCCTGCTTCCCGGGGAGGGTGGGGGGTCATGGGATGGCAGCAATTTGTAGGCCTTGTCTGAAAAACTGACCACCAAGGAAGATCAGCCGCCCACCACCCCGGCCAAGTATTGTTTTTGGAACTCGTTGCTGCTTTTTTCGGCTCCTGTCTTACTTCTCTTTGACCTTCCTCCCTGATTTAAGACACATGCCCAGCCCTTGCCCAGCTGCACTGAATTAGCAGCTGCTGCTGGGGAGGAAACTGGGACCTGCGGTGTGGGGCTGCACCCTCCCCGGCGCAGCCTGCCCCCAGGCAGGCATGGCTCCCCAGGGTCAGGGTGAGTCCTTCAGGCAGGGATGGATCCTTTGTCCCTTGCATATGAGGGGACACCCCTGGGTCACAGCTCTGGTGAAGACAGGTCTGGAGCAGAGGCTGTTGACTCCAAGTGACGGTGAGGTCTGTGCCAGGGCAAGGGGTCAGTGCTGGCAAATAATGCAGTCTGTGCTTGAGGGGACTTTTGTGGGGTTATTGGGGCTGTGCTGGTGGTTGGTGCTGGTGGCTATTGTCATCTGTCTGTGCCCCTGGCTTCGGGCACAGGAGGGTCTGCGCTCTGTGTCCACTCAGCAGCATCTGTGCAGGGGTCACTGATCCAGAGGGTAGCAGGGGCTGTGCCAAGGGCCCTGCACTGGCTCTTCACAGAGTTTGTGCCCAGGGAGCAGGTCTGGGTCTGTGCAGGGGCTGGTTTGGTGTTGGTGGGGTCTGTGCAGGACTTGGGGGTGAGTTAGCAGGGTCCACTGTTCTGTCCCAGCAGGGTCACTTTAGGACAGGGCTGGGGAATGGCCTCACTGCCCTGGATGAGCAGGGGCAGCCACCATCTCTGGAGCTGCTCACCCCGTCCCATTGCCTGGACTCCATCCTCCCTCTAACTCCTGCCTGCCGCCACCTCCTGGGTGCTCCCTGGAGAAGTGCCTGCCCTTGGCACCCTCCCTGCTGGGTGGTGACCTAACCCCAGTCATGACCCTGTGAACCAGGGCCATGGCATGGTGATGGTGGCTACCACTGGCCCCCATTGCCTGGCCCTGCCAGCCTGCAGCAGGACTTGAGTGCTGAGCTGGGCTTCTTCTTCCCCCATCACCCATCAGGAGGGACACTGGGGGCCAAATCCTGCCCTGGGGAACCAGCTCACTGCTGCCTTGGCCATGCACAAGGATTTTTGGTTCTCTCCCTGCCATTTTCCAAGCCATGCCAATTCCCCTGGGAGGGCTTCTGACACCTCTCTGTCCCCTCCAGCCAGGAAGCACTGATTTGCTGAACTCAGGGGAAAAAAAAAAAAGAAATGTGGAAAGGAGGGGTGGGGGAGAGGGATGCATTTTCCTTGGTTTTTTTTAAGGCTGGACTCATCCAACAGGCTCGCCAAATGGAAAAAGGCAGTCAGAGCATGCCTTGTGCAGTGGGCCAGGCGCCAGCTGCCGAGCTGGCCGTAACTGGGACAAACTGGGGGAGTTTCCCACTGATCTGGAGAGATCAGAGAGGTCCGGGGCACCCATGGCTCTTGGGTGCTGTGGTGCAGCAGAACCTGGGACCAGCACAGCGGCTCCAGTGGTTGCCATGCTGGGTTGAATTTCTGCACCTGTCAGGAGCAGATCCTGGATGATATAGGTGGGAAGGGGAGAGGGTCTGGGTGTAGTTGAGGTGCAAACCCCTAATGACACCACTGACTTTGGCAGAGTATTGTCCTGGGAGCTTTGCAGCCCATGGGATTTGGGGAGGGGGGCTGTCAGAATGAGGGGGATCCCAGTGCGTGGGGAGGTGTTCCCCATCCCTGCATCTGTGCCACAGCTCTTCCTCCCTGTTGTGCTGGGATGCAGCCTGGCAGGGGTGGCCCAGGCAGGTCCCTGCAGGGCTCCCAGCTGTTCTGGGTTGAGTTTAGAGGAGTCTGGACTGGGATGTGACCCTTTATCCCTCTGCTCCTGCAGGATGAGTTCCACCCCTTCATTGAGGCACTGCTTCCCCACGTCCGGGCTTTTGCCTACACCTGGTTCAACCTGCAGGCCCGCAAGCGCAAGTACTTCAAGAAGCATGAGAAGAGGATGACGAAGGATGAGGAGAGGGCAGTGAAGGATGAGCTGCTGAGCGAGAAGCCGGAGGTGAAGCAGAAATGGGCCTCACGCCTCCTGGCCAAGCTGCGCAAGGACATCCGGCCTGAGTGCCGCGAGGACTTTGTGCTCTCCATCACGGGCAAGAAGCCCTCGTGCTGTGTCCTCTCCAACCCCGACCAGAAGGGGAAGATGCGTCGCATTGACTGCCTGCGGCAGGCAGACAAGGTGTGGCGGCTGGACCTGGTGATGGTCATCCTCTTCAAAGGGATCCCGCTCGAAAGCACCGACGGCGAGCGCCTGGTCAAGGCAGGCCAGTGCACCAACCCCATCCTCTGCGTCCAGCCCCACCACATCAGCGTTTCTGTCAAGGAGCTCGACCTCTACCTGGCTTACTTTGTCCGCGAGAGAGGTGAGTTCCCGTGGGGCAGGGCCAGCATGTGTCCCCCCCTCAGCTGTGTCCTCAAGGGGAGTCATGTTTGTTGCACCTTTCCTGTCCCCCAGTGTCCATCCTGTCCCTGTCCCCAGCTTGGGGACACATTTCCCATTGCAGAGGGTGCAAGGAGAAGCTCAGTGCTTCCCACTCTCCAATCTGCTGCCCCAGTGGGTGCTCCCCACCCTGCCCTCGGGGCACCTCTCCCTGAGCCAGGACCAATCCTGATCCCAACTGCCCCAGGAGGGTATGAGTGGTCTGTGAGGGTGCTCCTGGCTCTGGCCATCCCCTGAGGGGAGTCTCAAGGGGTTAATCCTGAGGGCAGACAGCGTGATCAGGACACAGTGTGTCCCTTCCCGGACAGCCTGTTCCTGACGAGCTTAGGGGCTGGAGCTGTCAGCAGTCTGGCAGTGCCAGTTTGCTGTGGGTCCCAGCCCTTGCTGGACAGGTGGCTGAGACTGGCTGGGGAGTAGACAAACCCCAGCAGCTCTGCTGTGTGCCAAGGGGATGCTGCTTCCCAGTCCTTCACCCACCTGGGTCTCCCAGCGACCTGCTGGGAGCACTGGGCTGGTTTCACTGCAGCAAAGGGGGAGGCTCAGAGCTCATCTGAGCCTTGACAGTCAAAAGGGGTAAACTGAGGCACAGCACTCAGGGCAGGTGGCTGTTACCAGGCTCAGAGGATTAGGTCCCTAAGCCACTGCCCTCACTGCCTGCTCACACCACCTCCCTGCCTGGCTGGATGGGGGAGATCATAGCAGCTCACGTCAGATTTTATCCAGGCAGGTTTGCCATCCCCTGCTGTTGATGTGCTGCCACAGACACCGTGCTGGTAGTTGGGGTCCCTCCACAGACCCCAACATTCCCCAGCACCCCCTGGTGGGTAGAGATCCCAGGGAACTGCTGCATGATCCCGTGGGCAAGGACAGGGCTCCATTTTGCAGGAGTGATGCAGAGCCAAGGGGGCTGTGAGGTGCATTCCCAAGGGGTGGCCAAGGGGCTCACAGCTGCCCCATTGCCAGGACGTGGGTGTCCCCCCCTTGCTCACCTGCAGCACTGGGTGACACTGTGTCCTCTGGCCCCATGAGCCCATCCCCATCGACACCACGGGAGCGGGGGCATGTGGCTGGTGGCTCCTTGCTTGGCACTGGCTGGGGCCCAGGGATGGATGGTGACACCTGAGGATGTAGCAGGACCAGCAGACCCAACAAAAGGGGTGCCAGTGCCATCAATCACAGTAGGCACAGATGGCCAGTGATGACTGAGTCCCTGCCTGGCCAGTGACACAGGGTATAACTGGGGAAACTGAGGCACGGCAAGCATGCCACCCAGCCAGTCCCCAGGGAGCTGCGTGTCCTGGGCAGGGCACCAGGGGGGTCCCTCAGAACCTGGTGGCTTTGGGTAAAAGGAGGTCATGGCCTCTGGCAGTGTAGAGCCAGGGCCAGATCCTGCCCCAGGACCAAAGTGGGAGCACAGGGCACTGGGGGGTGCCCATGTGCGGTTGCACACGGGTGTACATTCAGGACCCCTCTGCCCAGCCATGTCTCCCTGCATGTGCACACTTGTAGTGCTGGCACCGTACGCCCATGGCCACACACGTGGCTCAGCTGCACAGGGACAGGATGGGGCCCAGTGGGGCCTGGCACTGCCATCTCCCAGTTTGCACTCAGAACAGTGGGAGATGGGATGGGATGGGATGGGATGGGATGGGATGGGATGGGATGGGATGGGATGAGGGACCCTGGGCTGGCTGGGGTGGGAGTGCTCTGTACTTGGACAGGGGTGGCACGTACAGGGCTGAGATAGGACCGTGCTGGGCTGAACTGGGCTGCCTAGGGGAATGCCATGCTGCCCAGGATGGTGGTAATGTATATTGAGGATACAGGGCTGGACTGGGGGCACCATGCACTGGGGTGGCTGGAGGTCTAGTGTCACACCGGGCTAGGGTGTGACACATATACTGGGCTGGACTGGAAGCAGCCTCACACTGGACTGGGATCCCTATGGTGTCCATGCCTATGATAGGGACAGGGACCCCCATGGTAGCCATAATGGGATCCCCTCTGCCATTTGGGGTGCCCGTGCCAGCGGGTTCCCTGGTCACACCACAGCCAGTGGGTGTCCCTGGGGAGGTGGCTGCCCCTCTGCCACCCCCTCTCCCCTGTGACCTTGACCCCGTCGTCTGGGTCCCCTGCAGCCGCAGTCACCTGACTGTCTAATTGGGAACACGGGGCTGTAAATACTCCCTGATAAGGCCTGGCAGCCTCTCGCTTTCCCTGTTAAGGTCGTGCTGTGATGCTGTTAAGGGGGACTGGGACAGACCAGTGGCTCCAGCTGCACCAGGGGTGGGACTCCCAGGGTACCGCAGGGTGCTGGGTATCGCCCCTCACACCCATAGGCAGCACTTTCAGTGAAGCTGCAGTGAGGAAGTGATTCTGCAGTGGGGAAACTGAGGCACAGAGGGTTGTCGGAGTGGCCAGGCCAGGTGATAGCACTGCTCAGGATGTGCTGGGTATCCCCACAAGCTTGCTGGCCTCCCGCTGCCCAGCTCATTCCCACTCTCCTTCACATGCTTTCCCCCTTGGCACATTTTCCCTTGCAGCCCCTCCCCCCCAGCAGCAGCCCCAGCCCCAGAGGGCTGGAGGGGTGAGCAGGAGACTGGGGAGGGATCTTGCCCACGGGGACCCCCCGGCCAGGCAGCTCTGGCTCCCTGCAGCCTCTGCAGCCCCCCATTATCAGGCCAGAGCACGTGGGCTGGTGGCGCCCCCCCGCCTCGCCCACCCCTTTTGCTACTGTCAGCACAATTTCCCAGGCACTGCTCTTGCAATGCCGAGGAGGGGGAGGCGGTGGCGGAGCCCCCAGCCCTGCTCCCCTCACCCAGGGTCGGGGGCAGCCAGGAAGGGGCTGAGCTCCTTGTATCCCCCAGGCCAATACCAAGTGCCAGCTCTGCCCCTCAGCTCTGTCATGCCCTCCATCCCTCTGTCTGCAAGACCTGTCTGGCCTTCAGCACCCCTGGGTGCATGTGGGGAAACTGAGGCATCAGCGATGCCGGGTTGGGGGGAGGCGTCATCCCAGTTCCTCTGCGGGGGAGGGATGCCGTGGGGTGCAGGGGGGCACTGGATGCCTGGATCCAAGCTGCAGGGCTGGGAACTGGATGGATGGGTGCAGGTTGGGAGCAGGGTGGGCGCCGGCTGGGAGCTGGGTGGGTGCAGGATGGATGGGAGCG
>JAAWXA010000076.1:112144-126186 GCA_038090715.1 Florisuga fusca
TTTTTTTTTTTTTTTTTTTTTTTTTTTTTTTTTTTTTTTCCTTCCCTTTCCTGTCTAGACAGCTCCAATTAGGTGTTCATTAAGAAAAAAGGGGGGCTGGGCAAATTAAAGCAATGCTGTGGGGCTGGCACAATGGCTCCCATGCCCTAGGGTGCCTCCTTTCTACTCCCTTGGCTCTTGTCTTGCCCCCTTGCACCCTCATCCATGGGGTAGGGGGAGGGTGTCAGGGACTCTGGAGATGTGTCCCCCTCCCCAAAAAGTTTTACACAGGGGTGCATGGCAGGAGGGGGCTGTGCAGAGTGTCCCTGTCCTCTGCCAGTGGCCTGACCTGCATCAGGGGCAAGGGAGGGCAGCTGGGGGGGGTCATGGCAATCCCGTACAGGATGTTCTGGGAAATCCTCCTAACGCCTGGCTAAACCCATTACCGGGCCTGGGCCAATGGCTGGAGCTAAAGCCAGGGTGGCGGGGGTGGGATTAGGGCACCTTCCCCCCACTTCTCCTCGGTCCTGCACCCCAGGGTGGCTCTCAGGCATCTGGTCATCCAGGGGTTGGGGTCCTGGAGGGGTCAGCCCCCCAGCCAGCACCTACCCCCTGGGAGCAACCTGTGCTGCTTGACAGGATGTGTGCCCCAGCCCCAGGGTGCCTGGAGGGGCTGCAGGGTCAGGGGGCACCTGTGGAGTCACACACTTCTGCACACATGGAGCTGTGGGGACCAGCACACACACACACGTACGCACACAGGCATGAGCACAGGCTGTGGCTGATGTATGAACACACGTGTGTGTGCACGCACGTGTGCAGTCCTGCTGGTGCACACATGTACACATGCATATGCATACACTCCGGGGTGTTTGTGCACAGTATGCTGCTGCACACACACGTGTGCATGCACACACCTGCAGTACCCCCCTGGAGATGCTGACATGTGCACAGCCCCTCCACACACACAGGTGTACTCATTCATATCCATGTCCAGCCAGGTGCCCCTCACCCCGGGACTGAGCCCTCCAACCCCAGGCCAAGCTAGCTGCAGCCCTAGCCTGTCAGGGTGCTGCAGCCAGGGTGTAACACTGTGGCCTGCTGTCCCTAGGCATCTCCCCCACCGTGAAGAAGACTGAGATGGACAAGTCCCCTTTCAACAGCCCATCACCCCAGGACTCCTCACCCCGGCTGAGCAGCTTCACACAGCACCACCGTCCTGTCATCGCAGTGCACAGCGGTGAGTGTCCCAGCAGGGACACTGTGGGGGGAGGCAAGGCATTGACCAGCTCCCAGTGACACCAGTGGAACCCCACCCATTCTGCTCACACCTACAGGTATTGCTCGGAGCCCGCACCCATCGTCTGCGCTGCATTTCCCCACCACCTCCATCCTCCCCCAGACGGCATCCACCTACTTTCCGCACACGGCAATCCGGTACCCGCCTCATCTCAACCCGCAGGACCCTCTCAAAGATCTCGTCTCCTTGGCCTGTGACCCGTCCAACCAGCAGCCTGGACCGGTAAGGACCCAGCACCATCCCTGCATCCCATCACCAACCTCGCCGTGGGGCCTCGCTGCTGGAGGGGTGTCCCCCGCATCGTCTGTTGCCACCGCCGTCACCAACACATCGCCGCCGCTGCTCGTGGGGAGTCGGGAGGCTCTGGTGGCACCTGGGTGCCAGCACCCAGCCTGGTTGTGTGTTCCTACTGCTGCGGTGGGGCTGTGTGGCTCCAGCTGGTTCCGTGCTTTGGTTCAGAAGCGCCGCCCGCCCGGTCACCTTTGGCACTGCATCTCTGTGGCCATGGTGGCGCTATCCCCTGTCCCCTGTCTCACACTGGATACTGCCCCAAAGTGGAGCCAGGACAGTGAGTGCCAGGGCTGAGCCGTCAGGTGGGGCAGGGGGGGTCTGGTGAGTGACCATTACTGAGGAGCCACCATTTGCCAGCGGGCCTGGGAGAGCAATGAGCTCTGTGTGTTCTGTCTGCCTGTGTGGCCAGTGGGTGACCTGTCAGCCCTGTCACTGTGCAGTGTCCCTCGGTGTGCCCCTGGGGGTGGCAGGGCCACACCGTGTTGCTGTGTGCCTTCCCTCACCCCAGTACCAGCACCCTACACACACCACGTGCACATCACCCTGCACACAGCACCTCAGCACCCAGCATCACACACACACCTCTGGGCTCCCTCTGTGCCTCAGCCAGGGGCCAGGGGTGGCCAAATTCCTGGTCCAGTGCCCCCCAGTTGCATAGGGTCTCAGGGAACCCCTCTGAGCTCATCCTAACATGCGCCCGCTGCTCCTCACTGGCCAGGCCTGATGACAGGGTGAGGGGCCTGACTGCTTCCCTAGTGCAAGGGCTCGGTGCCAGGCAGTCCCAGGCTGGTGCAGTTGCAGCCAGGGCAGCTCCTACCAACCCTGGTGCAGGGAGCTGGTACCAGAGCCTTTGGAGGCCAACACTATGCCAGCACTGCGCCAGCACTGTTGGGTGCCCTGCAGCAGAGGGTGGGGCACGCTGCCCTGGCTCTGGCACATGCTGCCATGGGGCACAGTCTCCCCAGCCCCTCCTGAAACCCCCCAGCACCGTCGTGATTTCCTTGTTGCCGGCGCCGACCGTTCAGGGCTGCTCTGAGACCCAACAAACTCATGTCAGTGGTGAGGGATGCTCTGCACCCATGCCAGGTGACACCAGGGCCCACCAGGCTGGCATTGCCGGGGCTGCTCCTGCTTCCTAATGGCTTGTGCTGTTTGTTTTTCTGTCTGTGTTGTGTCCCCAGTTAAATGGAAGTGGTCAAGTGAAGGTGCCCAGCCACTACCTGCCCACACAGATGCTGGCGCCACCACCTCCCCCCGGCATGCCCCGCTTGGCCGTCTCTCCTGACACCAAATCCACCACGACAACCACGGAGGGAGGGACGACCTCACCGACATCACCCAGTAAGCACCCTGTGGCGCCAGCATCTGTGTGGGCAGGTAGTGGCTGGGCACCTTCACTTGACCACTTCCATTTAACTGGGGACACNCAGCCCGGCTGGCCCCCTCCTCTCACATAGCCCCCAAGGCCCCCCTCCCCACCTCGGTGCTGTTGGGGGAATGTTGGTGGAGGTGGCCTCCCCAAAGCCGGGGAGAGGGCGGCAGCCAGCACACAATGAGTTTGCTGGGTCTCAGGCAGGTCGGAGCAGCCAGGGTTTGAGCAGGAGGCTGTTGTGTCCCCCAAGCCAACGTGTCCCATGCTGGTCCCAGGGACCAACCTGAGGCCCAGGTCCCTCAGAAACATCCAGGGGAGTGGTAGCAGAACCGTGGTGCGGCTCCCCCAAGCCAGTGTGGGAGGGCTCAGAGGGGAGGCCAAAGCCTCTCTGTGCCTCAGTTTCTCCAGCGGTTGGGGTGGTGCTGCTGGTGGTGCAGGGAGCAGCCAGCACAGGCGTGGTGCCCGGGCTGGGGACAGCATTCCTGCCTGCGTCACATGGGGATGCTGTCCTGTCACTGCATGGGGGTCCCTGGCACTGGAGACCCCAGTCTGGTCGGGGTCTGTCACATAGGAGCAAGGATGGTGTGCAGGAACCCCCAGAGCCCTTGGTGGAAAGTACCTGAGGGGCCTTCGTTATCAGTGGGGGCTGACAAGCTCACCCTCCACTCCACTTCGTGGGGCTTTAGTGCCTTGGCCAGGAGGATTTTGGGGCACTGGGCCCACAGCCGCAGAGGGTAGACACCAGTGTCACCTACGGGCTGGCATCAGGGTGCATGCCACAGTGGTGGGACACAGTGCTGTTGCTATGCTCCACAAGGCAGGTGTCCCTGTCCCCCTACCCACTGGAGTCCTCCTGGAATCCCAAGAGGGTTGAGCCCTGCCTGGGGTCACCATCCCCAGGGGACAGGCCACTGCTGGGTTCCACCAGTCACTGGACGACAGGTGTTGAGGTTGTGTGGTGTAAAGAAATCAAAGTCTGGCCAGTCTGGAGGGCAGAGCTCGGGTGGTGTGGCCCAGCTGGTGACAGGGCCACAGCCACAAGGAGGGACCACCCAGTGCCAGTCCCCCCCGGCTCCAGGTAGGATGTGTGTGGAGCATGCTGGCTGTCCCCATGGAGTGTTGAGGCCATCTGGCTCCAAGCCCCCCATTCCCTCAGCAGCACCCTGCCTCTGGCAGGGCTGAGCCTAGGACCTCAGTGGGGCTGGGGGTCCCAGTGATGGACCCCCAGCTGGGGGACGGAGATGGCAGCAAGGGGAGGTGGCTGAGTGGAGCTGGTGGCTGAGTAGAGCTGGTGGCTGCCATCTCAACTCTGCTGGGGAAGCTGCAGCACCACATGGCTGGGAGCACACCTCTCTGCGCCTGTCCTCCAGGGGCATCATGCCCCCCAGCCTGCTGTCACCCCTCCAGCACGGGTGGCACCAAGGGCACAGCACCCCCGGCCTCTGCTTGCCCACAGCCAGGGACATCATCCGGCTGCCAGCTCCGGGTACCCGGGATGCCCATCCCAGCGGGCCAGGCCTGGCCCTGGGGGGCGATGGCAGTGCCTCCCGCAGCCCCGTTAATGAGCTCTCATTTGTTCCCCAGCCTACTCTGCACCAGGCACGCCCCCTGCGAACCGTTCCTTCGTGGGATTAGGACCAAGGGACCCTGGGAGTATCTATCAGGCACAGGTGAGAGTGGGGACACTTCTGGGGGGACCCTTCTGCCCTGGGTACCACCTCTGTGGCATCGCCATGGGCATAGCCTCTGGGGCACTGTCATTGGGAGCATCGCCATCATGGGGATCACTGCCATGGCCTTGGTGATATGGACATCCCCACCATGGCGTCGCTGCTGTGGCCGTTGCCACCATGGGCACAGCCGTTGCAGGCATCACTGTCATGGGCAGCACTGCTGTGACATTGCTGCCATGGGCATCCCCACCATGACATCACTGCCATGGCATTGCTGCAGTAGCATCACTGCTGTGAGTAGTGCTACTGTGGGCATTACCACTGTGGCATCACTAACGTGGGCATTGCCACCATGGCCATCACCACTGTAATTTCCATGACTGTTGCTGCCCTGGCATTGCCACGTTGTTATGGGCATCACTGCCTTGACACTGTGGGAACTGCCACCATGGGCATTGCCACCTGGCACCCTGTGCCAGAGTCTTGGGCACTGCTGGTGGCTCAGAGCCACCAAGGGTCCCCCAGAGCAGAGGGAAGTCCCTGCCATGCCAGTGCCTGGCACCTCACTCTCCTCTCTCCGGGCTCCACCTTGTGGCATCACCCACAGCATCCCTGACCACGAGGCACTGGGGCTATGTGCCCACTTGCCAGAGGTTTTGGGCACTCCGCTCTCCCCCGCCAGTGCCTACCAGCCACTCCAGCCGCCGTGGGATGTAGCATGCGCCTTTCCAGGGGCTTTTCCTTAGTCCTAGATATTTTTTTAACCAGTAGTTCATGAGCTGGTGCCAGTGCCAGTGCCACAGGCAGCACCACAGGGCCAGGGTAGGAGTGCCAGCACCTCGTCTCATTTGTGAACTGAGTTGTCCAGCCTCAGCAGTACCAGCTGAGTACAGCAGGCTGAGTACAGGAGGCTGCAGTCCTGCCTGGCGGGTGAGGCTAGTGCCGGGGCAGTGGCATGGGTGGGGGGATGGAGCTGTGTAGGGGGCACCCGTAGGTGCTGCACCCACTGGAGCTGAGTGCTCAGGGTGCTGAGGTGTGTCAGGGGCACCAGAGATGCACTGTACTTTGCCAGGGACTGTGAGCTGGGACACCCAAGAATGCTGTGCCATAGTGAGGGACTGCACCCTGACTGCAGCCCTCCACCCACCACAGTGTGGTGGGCATCCCAAGGCCTTTGAGACCTTAAAGAGGAGACACGAGGCAGTGCTGGGAGAGGCCCAGAGGAGCAGAGTGCTGGGTCCTTATGGACCCCCAGCTGTCACAGCCGCTCGCAGCCCCAGGTCCCAGTCCCTGTGTGCATGTGTTCGGCCACGCTCCGGGTGCCACCCCAGGACTCAAGGGTGCTCTGTATGGGGAAACTGAGGCACAGGGTAAATGCAGTAGTGTCTTGCATCCCTGGGCGGGTAGCTGAGACCTGCTGCTCTCAGGTCATGTGTGGTGGGGCCGGGAAGGGTTAAGGGAAGCGGTGGCCCCGAGCTGTCTCGTTGCCAACGGAAACCAGACATGAGGTAATTGGGACACGCTTGAACTTGGGGCTGGGGAAAAGGAGACAATGGGAGGGTGGCAGGGGGCCACCCCTCCCCCGAGCCATCCCCAAGGGGACCTTCCCCCAGGGGAAGTGTTGCTTTCGAAGTGGAGGTGCAGAGATTGACCAGCAAGGGGGACACAGGTGGCCCCAGCACAGAGAACTGACAAACTCAGAGCAGGATCTGCCATGCCAGCCCCGAGGTCAGCTGAGCAGAGGGACAGGGGAACACGCCAGGGGGATGGAGCGGCTCCACGGGGCAGGACATTAATGCCATCCTCTCTCTTCTCTCCTGGCAGTCCTGGTACCTGGGATAACCGCCGCCGTGCCGCCCCTTCGCCTCCCTTCTCCTCTGCTTTAGGCACCCCTAGAGGAACATCCCCGTCCCCGAGCACCAGGCCCAGCCTTGCGGTGACGACGGAGAGCGCGGACTCACGACGACGATGACGACGGCAACAAGCAAAACCCACACCTGAAGGAAAGAGCGAGGGAAAGGAAGAAGGAAAAGGGTCAAACTTTTTTTTAACAAGGAAACAAACAAACAAACAAACAAACAAAACAACAACTCATCCCAGGAGGACCTTCCCCCACCACCAACACACCCCCGATGCTCCAGAAAGCAAAGAAACTGGGGGGGGGGAAAAAAAAGAGAAAGAAACAAAGAAACAAAAAAAAACACTATTATTTGTCCCGTCGGCCGGCACCGCGCTGTGACCTGACACAACTCGTGCCAGCGATGCCTCCTGGAGCGGCTGCAGAACCCTGCAGGCCGCCGGCCACTGGGTAGGATATGCAAACGGCTCTATGTTCTTGCCTCTATGTGAGTAGAAAAGAACAGCCCCCCCTGGCCCCATGCAGACTCTCAGGGGGCCAAGAGGCCAGGGTGGGGAGCAGTGGGAGTCGGGGAGCTGCCTCCTGCCGCCAGTGCCCAAGGGGTGTGGCTCCACTAGGTACCAGGGTGGGGGCTGCTCGTGCCTCGGGTGACTCCGTGGTGTTGGTGACATGTGCTGCGGTGACATGGTGGTTGCAGTGACACGGTGATGTGGTGCTGCAGCAGCATGGTGGTACGGTGGCATAGTGGTTGGCTGTGTCGCAGGTGGATGTCTTGGGGGCCACGGAGGGTGTGTGGGCCAGGGTAGGGACAGATGTAGGAGTGGTGTTGGCACCCTGATTCCCATAGGGATGTTTCATGGGAGTCCTTAGCAGGACCCGAGCTGCCACCGTTGGGCTGGGGCACTGGTCGTCATCTCTCCACAATGCCTTCCTCGCCGTGCACCGTCCCCCCGGGTCCCCACGTGTGTCCCTGTGCCGGGGAGTGGGACTGCTGCGGGGGCGTGCGTCTGAGCTATGCATTCCTGTGGACAGGGACTGGGGTGGGGNGACCACCGGCATCGCACCCCCGGCTGTCCCTGTACCCCACGATGGGACTCCCTGGATGGTGAGGGGACGTGGGGAGGTGACAGTGCCTTAGAGTGGAGGGACCCCTGCGGCGGCCCAGGCGAGGAGGAGGATGAGGAAGGCCACCAGTGTCTCCAGCCAGACGATGGCAGCCACGGAGGAGACTGGTCCCAGATGTGTCCCCAGTGGGACCCCAGGGGACACCCCATGGGTGATGATGGAGAGAAGCCACCAAAGGATGTCTGGAACATCGTCGCCACCCTCCTGGCCCACTCCCCTGGCACCCAGAGCTTCCCTGTGGACCACCGGCATCGCACCCCACTGCCCCCCATCCTGCTGCGCCCCACACCCCGTTCCCCCAGGACAGATCCTGCCCGCCCACAGTGTGGCGCCGGTGAAAGGGCTGATGCAAGAAATCCCAGGAGACAAAAAAAAAAACAAAACATAATCCAAGAGGACGAGAAAGGAGAAACCCGCCCCCCCTGAAAAAAAACTCGACAACAAAAAAAAAAGTGCTTGATGGAGAGGGAAACCTGTCTCAATTTTTTTTTTTTTTTTTTAAGATCTGAGAAAAGAAAAACANCCCCCCCTCACCTCCTGCATGGCTTCTTCTCGGCCGGAAAAGTCCCTTTTCTCTCTATTATTGTTATTGTTATTATTGTTATTATTTTTTAACCAATTTTTCTTTTTTCCCCTCCCCTTCGGAAATGTCTTCCAGTTGGTAATAGCGATGCATCCTCTGCGCCAACACACCGGAATATGCAATAGCCGCTCGGGGGGGCCGGTTGAGGGGGCCGGGGGGACGGCGCCACCCCTTTGCTTTGCCTCTCTTTTTTTTGTTGTTGTTTTGGGTTTTGTTTTTTTTTTTTGGTTTGGGGTTTTTGGTTTTTGGTGGTGGTTTTTTTCTCCCTTCCATTTTTGGGGTTTTATTTTTGTTTTTCTGCTTACAGCAACCAAAGGCAGCAAGGCGGGAGGCAGCAGGGGACCCCTCCCTGGCTCAGTGACACACCCCTCCCCCCCCAGGTCAAAGCCCCCCCTGCATAGTGCTTGTGGGAACCCAGGCATCTGGGTGCAGCAGGATGGATGAGGATGTGATTGGGGTCCCCATGGAAGGGGGGCAGGGATGGAGAGCCCCATGGCTGAGCCCTTGGAAGGGGTCACAACATCCCACCCCCCTTGGGTAACACCACCCCCACCCCCACCCCTTTTTAATTGGTTCTCTGAGGGGCTGGGCACTGAGCCCAGATGCTCTTGTGACAGGAATGGAACCGTGTGAATGTAGCTGTGCCCCCCCCCCAGCAGGGCTGGTGTCCGGTTGGGGGGGTCGCAGCCCCCTCTCCATCTCCATCTCCATCAGCTTCATCTCCAGGGGTCCGGCCAGGGTGAACAGGAGAGTTCCACAGGACACTGTCCCTTCCAGTTCTTCCTTTGCCTCTTCCCAGCTGCACCAACTGCCGAGCGGGGTCCCAACACCCCCAAAAAGTCCAGAATTTGCCTTAAAACCCAAGCATCCCGCCGGTCGGAGAGAGACATGCCCCCTCCTCCCACCCCCGGCTGTCCTGCCCTGTGGCTGAGGACTGATGCGGGTTGTGAGACCCATGAGTGGGGTTACACCGCAGGTCACTGCTGCTTGGTCATGAAGAATCGGTGGTAGCAACAATGTTTGGGGTTGTTTTGGGTTTTTTTAATTTTTTTTTTCTTTTTTTGGTGTCCAAAAGTATTTGCAGGGGGTAGGGGAGAGTTCATATCCCCAGGTCCCATTGGGGTCTCATCCAGCAGTTTTTCTGGGTGTCCCCCAAGGTGGGGGAACATCCTTGGGTTGCTCTGCTTTATGCAAGGTGCAGTATTTATTTAAGCAAGGACAATGCAAGGTGGGGATCGTCCAGCAGGGAGGGGAGGCAAAACAAAAATGGAACTGAAAAAACAAAAAACACCACAAAAAACACCACAAAAAAAAAAAAAAAAAAAAAAAAAAAAAAAAAAAAAAAAAAAAAAAAAAAAATTGGGGAAAAATAATAAACCAAAAAAAAAAAAAGGAGGGGGGTGTTTAAGGCTAGAAAAAGATCAGCTCAAAGAAAAAAAAAAATTATTACAAGAAGCATTTCTTAGTGGTGACAGTGACAGCAGCAGGGGGCACCGGGGCAGCCCCCACTCAGCCCAGCCCCTCTGCAAGCATAGGGATGGGGGCAGGAAAGAGGCGCTGGCGCCCCTTGGGCCTGGGCCCCCTCACCCCCCAGGAAGCTCCTGGCCCCCAGGGCCCCGGCTGGGGTTTCCCTCCCCATTTTGCTGCCTTTTCCCCCCTCAAGCCCCGGGACCTGCAGCACGCCTGGATGGGCTGCACCTGCAGCACCCCAAAACCCACCCTTGGCAAGAAAAGCACCTTAAACCATGTTAAAAAAAAGGCAAAAAATAATCAACTCGATGCCCCCTCAAGCCTGGAGGGAGGCAGTGGGAGGTGGGGGGATCGGGCTGGGGCCTTTGCCTTGGGGTCTGGGGACCCCCCAGCACCTCCAGGCTCTTTGCACTGCTCCCCCTGACACCCACCACCCCAGGGCCACCTGTGTCTCCCTGGCTCTGCCCAAAGGGAATATGCAAACTCCCCTCCCCCTGGCACCCTCCTTGAGGAGGGGGGCACCACTAATTTTTACCCTTTTTTTTTTTTTTTTTTTTTTTTTTTTTTTTTTTTTTTTAAATCGTTCTTCTTTTCTTTTTCCTCCCATCACAGCCTCTGGGCTTGGTGGGCACAGTTGGGGTGAGCACAAAGCCAGAGGGGGAGCCCCATCCCTGGGGATGGTCCGGGAGGGAACCCCGGCAGGAGGGAGGGGACTTTGGAGTGGGGGTGGGGGTCCGCTGGACAATCACCGTGCACGGGGCTCCCGCAGGGTTTTCATGCACTACAGTTTCTCCTAGAGGGTTTTTAGTCGGGCTCATCAGCTTAAAAAAAAATAAAATAGTTAAAAATAGTCCTTGTGACCTATAAATAAAAAAATAACCTGTATATATATATATATATATATATATCCACATATATATATATATGGGGCTTCAGGGGCCAGAGGTGGGCGTGGGTCCCTGCAGGCCGACACACAGTTAAGGTACTTTAAAGTGCAAATATATATATATATATATATATAATCCCATATATATATATATATGTCTGTTTCTTGTTGTTTTGTTTCTGGTTTCTGGGTTTTTGTTTGTTTGTTTGTTCTGTTTTGTACTCTGAGTTTAGAATTGCTGCTTTGTGTCCCCCGGGCTCCCATGGGTGCCCCCACGGGAGCCGAGGTGGAGACGGGGGGACATCCCCCCCCAGCCCCTCCGGGCAAAGAGCGGCAAAAGGAGAGAAACCGCCCAAAAAAGGCGTCGAGGCAGCAGCCGGTGGGACCACGACTCAGACCCATACCAAAAAAAAAAATCCCGCCGCAGTGCCTCCGCGCCGCCGGCTGCCCTCGCCCGCCTTTTCGGGTGGTGTCCCCCCCTCCACAACCACCCAACACGGGGTGCGGGGGGGTTGCCCCCTCCCTCGCAGTTATATTTTTTACTAGTTTAGCCGGATTCTCGCTTCTCGCTTGCCGCAGCCGTTACACATCCGCCGAGCGCACCAGGGCCGTGAGCTGGGGCTGGGATCCCCTCCCCCAGGCCATGCCCTCCCGTTCCCCCCACCCAGCCACCCACCGGGNGGTTTTTTTTTTTTTTTTTTTCTTTTTCTTTTTTTTTTTTTTTGTTTGTTTGTTTGTTTTGGGCTGTTTTATTTTTTGTTGTTGTTGTTGGGATTTTGGTTTTTTTTTCCTTTTTTTTTGTGTGTTTTTTTTCTCTCCCCCCCTATGCAAAAAAGAGAAAAAAGAGACAAAAAAAGAAGAAAAAAACAAAAAAGAAAAAACTGACACACACAAAAAAAGATTAAAAAAGAAAAGGAAAAAAAAAAAGACAAAAAAAAAAAATGTATAAAAATTAAACAAGCTATGCTTCAACTCCAGCCCGCCTCTGCCCTTTCTTTGCTGCCCCCGGGGGAAACTGAGGCACGGCACCCAACCTGGGGAGAATTTGGATGTTGCAGTTGTGGGGGGACTGGGTGTACTCGTGCAGAGCCTTGCCAGGACATGGGTGCCCATCACCCCCCAGAGGAGGATGCCCACGCAAGAGTGCTCTTGGCCCGCAGGGGGAGGTGGCTGAGCGGCACCCAGGGGGGGACCTGCACCCTGCTCAGGGGACGAGAAGTGGTGGGAGGTGGGGCTGGGATGGCACAAAGGGAGCACGCGGGTATGGGGACACAAGTGGGTGCAGCCGTGGGCTGTTGCTGCCTCCTCTGTTTCAAAACCTTGTCAGCTCGTGCACATGACATCATCGCCTTGCCTGCGTGACGTCATTGCCCTCCCCCGTATGACATGCCCTCCCCATCGTATGACAGTCCCCATTGTCCCTGTCCCGAAGAGCTGCTCAGGAGAGTGCCAGTTCCTGGGCCGGACACACACACCCCAGGCAGTCCTCACCCCTTGTGACACCCGTGGGCTCTCAGTGTGGGGTCTGCAGCGTTGGGTCCCCACTGTGGAGCAGGACCCCTGGGATGGGGGTGTCCAGGCCCAGGGGTATGACTGCAGGTTGGCTCCCAGCCGTGCTGAAGCCTGGCAGCTCATCTCATGACAGGAGCCCGTCACTGTCCCTGCCCCCTAGGGGTGCCCCCCCACCCGGCACCCTCGGAGGCAGCACCGCGGGACCCATCCTGGGGGTGCAGAGCCCAGGGGACAGCCCCCACGCCGGCACTGTGACACCAGACACGTGACTCCAGGGCAAGCTGGGGACCTTTACTGGGGCACAGCCAGGTGCGGAACAGCCGGGGCGGGTGCGGGGACACCTCCTCCCGGACCTGGCTCCTGCTCTCCCCGTCCCGCTCCGGCGGGTGCCTGCTCCACGCCGGGTGTTGGTGACAGCCACGTCCCCTTCCGCGCCACAAAACCCGAAGCGGATCTGCGACCGCGGAGCGGACTTAGGGCGCGGTGGCTTCGGGGTTTTCCCAGGGCCGGGCACCGGAGGAGCAGGGGACGGCCACCCCCTCAGAGGGGCGTGGCACTGTTCTGCTTCTCTTTGTCGCCCTCGTGGTCGCCTTCGTGGTCGCCCTCGTTCTCAGCCGCGGGGTTGACGTGGCCAATGCGCTCGAGCCTGCGGGGGGAGAGAGGTGGCGGTGGGACAAGGGGACAACCCCGGCACGCCGCTATGGGCGCCACCTTCACCTTCGGCCATGCCGAGCTCACACTGTACCCCCGGGCCATGCCCGGCACCGCTGGCTTGTGGCCACCCTCAAGGGACAACCGAGGCTGGCTGGGGGCCGTAGTGCCAGCCCTGCAGTGCCCATATGGTACCTGCTGCTCCCGGGGCTCTCCTGGAGGTCATCCTGCTTCCTGGAAGGAGAGAGGGGGGTTGGGAAGTGCCCGGGAGCAGTCCCCTGCCTCCCCCCACCGCACAGTGTCCTGCTCCCAACCAGGGGCACAGCCACCCCAGCGGCCCCCCAGGGNTGCACCCAGGGCCAAGGGGCAGCTTTTATTGGGCTCAAGAGGACAAGTGCCACCAAGCACCATGGCAACGCTGCTCCCATAACCCTGCAGAGGTGGCACCTCTTCCCCGGCCCAGCCACCAGCATGGTGCAGCACCCCAGAGGCCACCATCTTGGGGACCACAACAGCACCCTGTGCCCAGGGCTGGGGTCTACCCCTGGGGTGGAAGGGCAGGGGGGATGGATGGATGGATGGATGGATGGATGGATGGATGGATGGACAGACAGATGGTTGAGAGGGTGACTGAAGGAACAGACAGATGGGTGGATGGGTGGATGGAAGGATGGAGGGAAGGACAGATGGAGGGAGGGACAGACAGATGGATGAGTGAGTGGGTGGATGGATGGAGAGATGAGTGGGTAGGGGGACGGGGACAGAGACAGCCATGTGGAAGAGCTCCCACCCTGCCTGCTGCCCCATCCGCTCTGCCCATGGGGCACCACACCCTCTTCTTGATGGGGCAGACCCAGCAGACACAGCACCTGCCCTGCCACCTTGGGATGGGGCAGCAGGAGGGGGTGGGGGTCAGTGCCTGCCCATCCGCCTGAGCCTCACCCAGGCCAGCTGGGCCACAGCTGCAGGGGCTGGTGCTGGTGGGACCTCACCACATGTCCAGGGCATGCCTGGATACTGTGAAGAGTGAAATGTGATCCTTGTCACCAGTGGGGCAGTCACAGGGCCAGTGGCTTGGCTCCACCTCACAGCTCCCACTGACCAGTGCACAGGGGAAACTGAGGCACAAGATGGCCAGCAGCACCCCAGGGACAGACCAAAGGCTTCAGCAGGGCCACTCTGCTCATGGTGATTCCCCAGGGGGTGAAGATGGAGCCCGGGGACATGGGGACAGGGTCTCCACTGGATCAATGGGGATGGGGGGTTTAAGACAGCACCTGGGGTCTGGCACAGACAAACGCCCTCAGCGTGCAGCATCTGTATGTCTGTCCCCCCCCCCCCC
>JAAWXA010000076.1:126197-137860 GCA_038090715.1 Florisuga fusca
CCCCCCCCCATGAGACTGCGAGTGTCTGGGCTGACGTGGGCCTCCCCATGGGCACGTGTTTCCTTGTACATGTGTGTGCGTGCCCCCTGCACCCATGCCTGGGGTTTGCACCCCTGAGCACCCACACATACCCAAACAACCCACACACCCACACGTGTCCCTCCCCATGCACGTGCACCCAGTGTGGCCCCACTGTCCCCAGGCAAAGGTCGGAGTCCCAGCCCACACCAGGTTCCTTTATTGTGGGGCTGTGACAGCAGCCCCAAGGTCAGGATGGGGGCTGTGCTGAGGGGGAGAAGCTGTGTACCAGCACTGGGCAGTGTCCCTGCCACACCTGGGGCTGGGGACCATGCTGTGACCTGAGGGCCAGGCATGGCTGTGGGTAGGTCCAACCCCCCCAGCCCTAGAAAAACCTTTTCTTGGGGGAGTCAGCAAAGGAGATGGAGGTGCGGGGGGCGGTGAGCAGCCCCAGTGGGATGTCCATGCCGGGCAGGGTGGCGGTGCCTTCGCTCTCTGGTTTCCTCTCTGCCAGCACCGAGTCCTCCTCCAGCCACTCCACCTTCGGCACCGTCCCCCTGGCCATCATCACCTCCTCCTCCTCCTCCAGCTTGGGCCCGAACGCCCAGTCTGCAGGGGCAGAGGTGGAGCCATCAGCCGCACGTTCCCACCACAGCAAAGGCTCCGGTTGGACCCCCAACCCTCATCCCCTGCCCAGCTCTGGGCACGCTCACCTGCAAAGTCATGCATCAGGTCCTTGATGAGGTGGCCCACGATGGCATAAGCCACCATCAGCACCAGGCTGCCTGCCATCAGCAGGTACAGGACATAGCGGGGTAGACGGATGGTGTCCAGGGCAGGGGGTTTGTAGTCCACATACAGCACCCCATCTTCCTCGGGGGGAGACTGCAGCAAGTGCCGGGACCCCCACTCCTCCCCGGCACTGGGGAGCAGGGTGCCTCCTGCCAGAACCATTGCCAGCTCTCCCTGCACCCCAGCCCTGATCCGCTGAAGTCTCTGTCGCTTGGGGGGGCACAGGGGAGAAGGGACATCAGGGCCGGAGCCCTCGGTGGCAGCAGCTGACAGGGACAGCAGGGTCCCCACGTCCGGTGGCAGAGCCACTTGCCTGTTGCGGGACGGAGCACCGTGGGAAGGAGCTTAGCGGCAGCTAATCCGGGAACGGCCCCGCGGGTCAGCCCGGGGGTCACCATCAGGTGCTGATGGGGCTCAGGCTCTCCAGATCTGCCCCCCTGGCAGCAGCACAGGGACCCCCATCCCCCTGGGAGCTGGGGAACCATCCACAGCTGAACACCCAAAAGCAGTGGGTGGGAAGAGACGCCCTGAGGGCCCCCTCCCCCCTCCCCCCAGCCTGGTTAAAACCCTCGGTGAGGCCCTGGATCTCTGAGCAGATGGTGTGAAATCTCAGCAGCACTGTCCTGCCCTGCCCTGCCCTGGGGGACAGGAGGGGACAGCTGGGTGGGAACAGGTGTCTCCTGTGGGGTCCCCTTTGCTGTGCTGAATCCAACCCACAGCAAGAAGCTGTCACCATCCTGGAGCCTGGAGTCTTCCCAGGGTAGGTCGGCCAGGGAGGGATGAAGGTGCCAAGTCAGTGCTCAGCACCCTGGCCCTCCTCCAGCCCAGCTCACAGCATGGCCCTGCTGCACCCCGGTCACCCCTGGCCAGATCCTAGCCACAAAAATGCCAGTTTCATTCCAATTTGGGCTTAAAAGGTATTTGGGGAAGTGGAGGAAAACACTGGCGCAAAGAGATTTGGAAACAAGCCTGCGTGGTCCGAGTGAGTCACCCGTAGAAACGCTGCGGAAGATCAGGGGAAGGGCAGCAGCTAGGGCAAGAGGCAGAAACAGAGTTACAAGCACTTCGGGACATGCTGGCAGCACATGGAAGCCCAGAGCCTGATAAGGTCCTTACATTGATAATGTGGCAAGGGAGACATGGCATGTGTCACCACCCTGCCCCAATGCCTGTGGGCACTGAGGTGGGCAAAGAGACCTCCCAGAGCCTCTGGTGCCAGCTGGGTCCTGCTCATCACCCACAGGCCACAGAGGGTGAGGGATGGGGGAAAGGAGTTGCTGACTCCAAAACAGTGTGAAAACAGCAGGTCTTTGTCTCTCCTGCTGAGGGACAGAGGGGGGTGGCCTCCCCATCACACACAAGTGACCCCAACCACAGCACCAGGAGCTGACTTGCAGTGAGCATGTGCAGGTGACCAGGGCTGGTCATGTCTCCAGTAAAACCTTCCACAGGTCCTGAACTGGGTCAGACTGGGCTGGTGTTCCCCACCCATCAGTGTCCCCAGACACTGGAGTCCCAGGGAAACTGAACCAGTGGCAGCAGTGGTAGACCCTGGCCTGTAGCAAAAGCCCCATCAGCAGCCCCCAGGGTGGAGGGGGACCCCTCTCACCCCTTCACTGGGCAGCACCATGGGGCACCCCACAGGCAATGCCTGCCCTCCTCCTCAGGCCTGCTGTGCCACCAGGCACCCCACTCCATGTTCTCACACCTCCCATTACAGTTGGACTTGGTCTTACAAGTCTTTTCCAACCTAAATTATTCTGGTTTATGATTCTACAACAGCAGCCCAGGACTGCCCACTGGGGCCTGACCCTGCAGCTCTGGGTGCACCAGGAAAAGGCTAAAACACAGATCGACTTGGGTGGGAGCTCCCTCCACCAGCACTTTATTCCCTGCCAGCCCCTCCCTGTGCCCAGGCTGGGCTGCCTGGGGGCAGTGGGTGCTTGGCCAGGGCAGCAGACAGCACCCTCAACCCCCCCCAGTCTGGTTAAAAGCAGAGAAAGTCCAGACAGGCCTGGACTCATCCTGTGAGCCCTAATGGCAGCCCCATTCCCTGCAGAAAGAAAAAGTGCAGCCAAACCTTCCAAACTTTGCCATAAAACAACCCCCATCCCAGGGCAGAGGCTGCTGTGAGCACAGCCCTGGCCTGCCCTAACAGGAGAGGCCAAACCCACCCCAGCTCCTCTACTGCAGAGGTGAGGAGGGACCCAGCTCAGCACCAAGGGTGATTTTGAGGCATCACACCTACAGAAGTGAGTGCCCAAAGCCAGCCCTGGCCCCCAGCAAAGCCCAGCTGGAGCAGGTGGAGCTGCTTCACAAAGAGCCACCCACCACAGCAGCACAATCCCAGAGGAGCCCTGGGCCCCATGCAGCCATGACAGGTTCCGACATGCAGAGCAGAGCCCACCTGGTCCAAGCCCTGAGCCAGGGTGCGGGTAGGCAGTGCTGATCCTGGCAGGGAAAAAGGGGCAGATCCATTGAACTGGGGGTGGCGAGGAGGGGGGCAAGTAGCAGCTCAGCATAGATTTGGAGGGAGAAGGTGGCTGTAATTGTGCCAGAGAGTAAATCCATTTCCTCCTCCGCCTCCACAAGGCACCGATCCACCTCAACAGAGCCAGGAGTGAAAGCAGAGTGGGGTGGGAGGCAGCCAGCTCAGCCTGTGCCCCCCTCAGGCAGAGGCCTGCAGCTTGCAGAGCCCATCAGCATACTGAAACTGAGCACTGTTCTCATACTCATACATGTCCAGAGCCACCTGGCAGCTCTCCCGCACCACCCGCTCCTCATCCCGGGTGAAGGCACGCAGGGTCTCCAGGCAGGAGGGGTGGGCGATGGAGCCCAGGGCCTCGGCGCACTCGTGCCGCACCATGGGGCTCTCGGTGGGGCTGCGCAGCGCGGCTGTCAGCTGCGGGACACACACCTCCTGCTGCATCTGACCCAGCACGAACCCGATCTCGTGGCGGAAGAGAGCGCTGCCGCAGCCCAGCCCTGCAGGAGGAAGGGAGAGTCAGCTGCTGCTGCCCCCAAAACGGGGGAAGGGGGAGGGGGGCTTGGCCAGGTGCCCCCCACCTGAATTGACCTGGGGGGGTCGATATCCCAGACCCATGGAAGGGGACAAAACATCTAAGGGAAGGGCTGTCCCACCCTGAGCCTGCTCTCTGAGCCCACACAGCCAGGGCAGCCCCAGCTCCCCACACCCCAGGGGTGTCAGGACACCCTCCCAGCAGAGCCCCAGCACTCTCACCTCCCCCAGGGAGCCAGCACTGCCCACGGGCCCTGTCCCACCGTGCAGCTGGGGCAGACTAGCAGCCCAGGCACAGCCTCCAGCCCTCCCACGCTGCAGGACCAGCAGCCACAGCTCCCAGACTCCTTCGTGCCTTGTCTCCCAGTGCAGACATGCCCTCATCTGCAGCTCATCCCACATGGCTACAGAGCTTTAGCCACTTCCTTGGGCTGGGCCCAACCACTTTCTGGGCTGTGGCCTGCCCTTTCCCCACTGAGGAAACACTCACTCTCCTCTTGAAAGCTATTCCCAAGCAACAGGATGAGGCTGACAGCCTCTGATTTTTTCAAGATGGAAAAACAGGACCCCAACACCCTGGGACAAGTTCCCACCAGCTCAGAGTGGCTGGTCCCAAGCCAACACTACAGGCTGCCCTCTCCTACCTGGACTCATGGAGAAAGGATGCCTGGAGGAGGGCAAGAGGGCTGTGAAACCCCAGAGAGTGCTTTGCCACATGGCTCTTGCACACAAGCAAGAGGGACAGTGGCTCTGGAAGCAAAGGAATGAAAAGCCTAAGAGGAGCCTGGCAGCCCTGGGTTTGGGAAGGGTCAGTTGTGGATTAACCTGTACAGGCCTAGAATGAGGAGGCTGCAGGCAGCCTAACACCAACCCTTACCATCTGCCAGTGCCAGCACAGCATCCTGGCTCCCCAGGTTCCTCAGGGCAAACATGGCCCTGTAGCGGTCGAACAGAGAGCGGGACTCATCCAGGAGGGTTCTGTGGAGCTCAGCCACGTCTGACTCCTCGGCAGGTGGAGCAGGATCCACGGAGAGGTAGGGGCTGGTGCCCAGCTCCTGCTTGTTCTCCTGCAGCCACTCCAGCCTCCTCACTGCCAACTGACAAGTCTCTGCCACCTGTGGGATGGGAACACATCCTTGGCTGTGGGAGGGCACCATACAGTGCTGGGAAGGCACCCAGGGCTCCCAGACAGCAGCTGGGAAGCAGCACACAGCAGGACACTGCTCAGTGTCCACAGCCAGGGCTGCCCAGGAGAGACCTCCCAGAGCAGCAGTGCTGTGCCCCAGTGGAAATTACTCCCCCCTAAGAGCCTCACCTCAACCACAGGATCCTCTGAATAGCACTTCAGGATATCCAGCACATCAGGATTCCCAATAGCACCCAGGGCTTCACCTGAGGGGAGGACATGTCAGGATGTGACCAAAGCATCTACATGAGGAGGACCCTGCCACGTTCTCCAGTAAAGCCTCACCCCATTTTGACATGAGGACAAAGACCATTCTCTGACAGATCCTTAGTGAGACAGCCAGGGGAATAAACACATCAGGAGCCAGGCCTGGCCACCAGGAAGGAGAAGGTTGGGCCAACTAGTCCATCCAGTGCTGGACAGGGGCTGTGATGAGGAGGTTACATGCCTCATGGTTTTGCAAGTCATGACACCCAAGCTGCATCATCCCATTATAAGCTGTTCAGAGCATGGGGAAGCACCCACAAGACCCATTTCAGGCTGAACCCTCCCTTTGTCCCTGTCCCTGCAGAAGCTGCTACCGTACCCGCCTCGTGCCTGACCATGGGCTCCTGGCTGGTGTCCTGCAGCACTCGGGTGAGCACAGGGATGGCCGCCTCATCCCCCATCTGTCCCAGGCAATAGGCCAGCTCATGCTTCAGCAGCGCGGAGCCGTCCCCGAAGGCCCGGCTGATCCAGTCCACGGCCGCTCGCCCGCCCAGGTTCCGCAGAGTGAAGAGCGCCCGGAACCGGGCAGGCAGGGGCTGGGCCGCGTCCACCAGAGTGCGGCCGATGGCCGCCACCTCCTCCTCTGTCACCATGGCGCTGGGTCAGGTCGCTCGCAGGGATCTGGTGGGCCTCCCTCCGGTCACACTCCTGCGCAATGGGAAAGGGTCAGGGGGCACTGGGAGATACCCCCGAGGCCGGGGGCGCCTCCGCCCTCAACGGGTCACTTCCCTCCGAGCAAGGAGGGCAGCGAGGGCCGCGACACGGCAGCTGCCGCGGGAGGAAAGGGGGAGAGCCGCGGCCCCGTGACGGTGAGCCGGGCAGCACCGGGCCCCAGCCTGCTCCCTCGGGAAGTGCCCGTTCCAGGCTGCATCGAAACCCCGGGCCCTACACACACTGTCCTGTCCTGTCCGGTCCGGTCCGGTCCGGTCCGGTCCATACTCACCGCGCTCTGCCATGCTGCTCCCTGACAGGACCGCGCAGCCCCTCCCACCGCCGCACTTCCGGTAGGGCCGTCCCGAGCGCCGCCTCCAGAGCTGTAACCCCCCCCCCCCCCNTCCCCTCCCAAGTGTGTTTACATAGCAAGTTTTGTACCTTCGAAGGGGTTTTGCCTTATTTCAAGCCTCCTGCTGGTTCAGGCCTGACAGAGGGGCCTCAGGGCAGAGATGTGCTCCCAGGAAAAGGGAGACCCGGCAGCTCTGCCCCAGCCCTGGTCCCCTCAAAGCACGCAACACACCACCAGACACCTCAAACCCAGGAAGAGAGCAAGGGCACAAAATACATTCCACTGGCTGAAACCACCGCAGCAAAATGAGCACAAGCACGATGCAGCTGCCCCCTTCCCCACCCCGGGAATGTCTGGTGCAAAAAGAGGGCACAATCCTTCACCCAACAGCCTGGAACCACGAGAGTCCACAGAAAGTCTGTGAGCAAGGATATGCAGAGCTGCTTCTTCCCCCACCCGCCCCAGCCCAGTCAGCCCTCCCCGCAGCTCTCGAAGTACTGGCACATCAGCTCACGCACTTGCTCGGCTCGCCCGTCCTCCATGGCAGTGGGTGCGGGCTGGCAGGGCTTGGGCAGTTCAGTGGGCTCAGTGCCCTCCAGCCACTCCTCATTGAAGGGGTTGTCGTGGGCTTCGCAGATGTTGTGTAGGATGCAGCAAGCGAGGACGAGGGTGGGCAGCAGCTCCAGGCTGCAGTCATCGCACTTGAGGAGGATCTGCCAGCGTGCCTTCAGGCGCAGGAAGGCATTCTCTATCACACTGTGTGCCCGCTTCAGGCGGTAGTTGAACTGCAGCTGCCGCTGGGTGAGGTTCTCATCCTCCTGGTAGGGCTTGAGGATCCAGTCTTGCAAGGGGTAGGTGGCATCACCCAGGAGCACGTACTTCTGCGCCTTTCCCATGAAGTGCTTGGGAGGGTTGGGGCAGAGCCGGCCCTCCTTGGCCAGCACCCACAGGCTGGAGCTCTCCAGGACGGCGCTGTTCTCCATGCTGCCAGGGAAGGCAGTGGAGACATCCCAGAACTGCCCCAGCCCATCCACAGTGGCCTGTGTCAGGATGGAGTGCCAGCCCTGGCCATTGCAGTAGTCGGCACTGAGGCGCAGAGGTGGATGGATGGGGATGTGGAGGCAGTCCAGGGCGCCGATGCAGTGCGGAAAGCCCCAGCGGGTGCGGAAGATACGCACCATGTTCTCCAGCTCCTTCTCGCTGGGCAGCCGGAGGTAGAGGGGCTTCAGCAGCAAGACGATGGCGTAGCTGACCTCCCGGACACACGTCTGCACTGTGGAGGGCCCCACGCCGAAGAGTGGGCTGAGAGTCTGGTACTCCACGTTGGTGGCCAAGTGCCACAAGGCCACAGCCACCCTCTTCTCCACAGGCAGGGCAGGGTGGAAGTGGGCGCTGTGTGGAGACAGCCCAGGCTGCAGCCGGTCACAGACATAAAAAAAGGTCTCCTTGGACATCCGAAACTTCTCCAGCCAGTCCTGAGGACCAAACTCCTTCAGGACCACCCGCTCCCACCAGTCCTCACTTCTGAGGCTGGGCCAGGCACGGGGGTAGAAGTAGCAGCTGGTTCTCCTCCGGCGAGCGATCAGGAGCTGCAGCACGGTGAAGAGAGAAGAGGGGTTGAGAACAAGATGCCCACATGCTGCAGATGAGGAGCCTTCTAGAAAAATCCCCTTTTTGGAGTGGCCGCTTACTCTGTGGTTTTATTTTTTAACCAGTATTATTTGCTTTCCTGCAGCTGAGTGAACTGCAGGCTCGAGCAGTTTGGGAGGGGAAGCGAGCACCTGTGTGCCCAGCCCCTCCACAGGAATCACATTTCTGTTATTAAATTCTAAAAAACATCTGTAAGCTGAAAAGAGGCTTTTCTCATCTTCCTTGGCATCTGCCCAGGGAGGTGGGTTACCCATGTCCCCCCCAAACACCTTGTCCTCATTGCCATGTATCCCCAGGCCCTTTGTATCCCCCACCTTTCGTGTCTCCCACCTTTGATGTCCCAATATCCTCTGCATCCCCCATCCTTTGATTCTGAATTACCACTCCACATCCTTCAAGTCCCCTGTCATTCGTGTCCCCTTTGTAGGGGGATCCTTTGTAGCCTGCATATCCTCCTCTTCCCCAACCTTTGTCACCTGTGTCCCATTTATGTCCTGTGTCCTGCAACCTTCCTGTTCCTGTGCTTTGTCCCACAGTCACCCACCTCTTGTGTCCCTGCAACCTGTGATCCCTGTGTGACCTCTGTGGCTCCACCATATCCCCATGCTTCCCATCCCTGTACTTTGTATCCTGCACATCTCCCTCATCCCCCATTTTTTGTCCCCAGGATCTGTCCACTTCCATGTCCTCTGTGTCCCATGTCCTTCCTGTCCCTGTGTTTCATGGCCCCATGTCCTCTACACACCCCAATCCTTTGTGTCCCCATCACCTGTGTGTGTCCCCCCATGTTCTTTGAGACTCCCATCCTCCCCAATCCAGTTTCATGTCCCACATGTCCCCTACATTCCCCATCATTTGTGTCCCCACACTTGTGTACTCCTATGTCCTTCGTACTTCCTGTCTGCTTCATGTCACATTTGTCCCTTATGCCCCCCATTCTTTGTGTCCCCATTACCTCTGTGTCCTCGCCGTGCCCCCCATCCTTCCCATCTCTGCATGTTGTGTCCTGCACATCCTCCCTTTCACCAGTTTTCATGCCCAGGACTTGTACACTCCCATGTCCTCCATGTTCCACATCCTTCCTGTCCCCTGCGCCCCCCATCCTCTGTGTCCCCATCACCTCTGTGTCCCCCCTGTGTCCTTCACGACCCCCATACTTCTTGTCTCTGTTTTATGTCTCACATGTCTCCTACATCCCCCATCCTTTGTGTCCTGTGTCACCTCATCCTGCACATCTTCCCATTCCCCATTTTCTGTCCCCTTGACCTGTGTATTCCAGCGTCCTTCGCGTCCCATATCCTCCTTGTCCCCGTGTTTCATGTCCNCGCCGCGCCAGCGCGCACAGCAGCACCAGCAGCCGCTCCTGCATTTTCAAATCGGGAGCCGGGGACGCCCTGGAAGTGATCGGCCGGGGGGTCACCGCGGGGCCGAGAAGGCGGGACAGGACGGGGCGGCCCTGCCGGAGATCGCGGCTTCGCTGCCACCGCCTTCCCTCTGCCCCGGCCCCGGTCCCGCCCCGCACGGTGCGGGCTGCGAGTCAGACCCCGGCCCGGAGCAGTTTGTCTCCATCGACACAGGCGTGAGCCTGTAGGAAGGCGGGATCGGGGAGGGACTCGCACCAGAAAAACAAAACAACCCGGGGGGGATTGAGAGGTGGGTGCCCCAAAGCCTGGGGATCAGAATCTGTCCTGGGCTGCAGCGGGTCCAGGGAGGGGGTTCTGCCCCTCTGCTCTGCTGAGAACCACCTGCAGTGTCCAGGGCTGGGGTTCCTAACACAAGAAGGACACGGAAGTGTTCAGAGGAGGCCATGCAGATGACCCATGGGCTGGAGCAGCTCTGCTCTGGCGCCAGGGTGAGAGAGTTGGGGGTGTTCAGCCTGGAGAAGAGAAGGCTGCAACGGGGAGACCTTAGAGCACCTTCCAGTGCCTGAAGGGGCTGCAGGAAAGCTGGGGAGGACCAAGCACAGGGAGTGATGGGATGAGGTAGAACAGTTTCCAGCTGAAAGAGGGGAGAATTAGGTGAGATATAAGGAAGAAATTCTTCACTGTAAGGGTGCTGAGCCCCTGGCCCAGGTTGCCCCAAGAAGCTGTGACTGCCCCATCCCTGACAGTGTCTCAGCCCAGGTTGGATGAAGCTTGGAGCAACCTGGGCTGGTGGAAAGTGTCCCTGCCCATGGCAGGGAGTTGGGACTCGATGATCTTTAAGGCCCCTTCACACCAAAAACAGTCTGATTCTATGATGTGCCATGTTGGGGTCTATTTCTTCCCAAGGTCCCATGTGACAATAGGGGTATTGCTCCAGGGTACTTCATGTCCTGACTCCAGGGTCTTTTCAAGGGGAGGATTCAGATCCTTCTCAGCTTGCCAGTTATTAGATTGTTGTTGTAAATAACATACTTCATTGTTCTTCCCTGAGTTCCTCAATCACAGCAGACCAAGCTACTTTAATAAAAAGGGAGTTGCATACCTGCAGCTTGTTGCATTGCCACAGTAGAGTAATAGAATCATTTTGGTTAGAAAAGACCTTTAAGATCAAGTCCCACCCTAAATGTAGCACTGCCAAGTCCACCACTAAACTATGTCCTGAACTGTAACATACCATGTATTTTAAATCCTTCCAGGGATGGTGATTCCACAACCCTTTTGGTGGGGAAATTGTTCCCAATATGCAATCAAAACCTCTGCTGGTACAATTTGAGGCCATTTCCTCTTGCTCTATCAGTTGTTCCTGGGGAGCACAGCCCGACCCCCCCTGGCTCCAGCCTCCTCTCAGGGGGTTGCAGAGAGCCAGAAGGTCTCCCCTCAGCCTCCTCTGCTCCAGGATCAACACCCCCAGGGCCCTCAGCTGCTCCTGGGCAGATTTCTGCTCCAGCCCCTTCCCCAGCTCCATTCCCTTCTCTGGACACTCTCCAGCCCCTCAATGTCCTTCTCGTCCCGAGGGGCCCAGAACTGAGCCCAGGATTCAAGGTATAGACCCACCAGTCCCAGCAGGATGGGTGGTTGGTACAGGGCTGTTAGTGTGATGCTGGCATTAGCTTCTGCCCCAGTCTGTGGAGATGGAGTCCTCTGTCTCCTTTGACTCACCATGAATGCACAGAGCCCCAACAGAGCCATCACACAGAAGGGAAAGGGGCACGCAAAGGGAAGGTTTGCAGCTTAGGCTGACTCTTGTGCAGGTGTTGGGAATGGCTCGGGGGAGCATGTCCCCCGGGCTGGCATCAGCCCCAGTCTGGGAATGGCTCCTCAGGTTGCTGCCCTCACGCCCCTCTCCAAGCCGTGCCTGCCACCCAAACTCGGGTGCCGGCTCCTGCCGGAGGAGCTGAGCCGAGCCCGGTTGGGAGGTTTATCTGCAGCTCCTGACGGTGGCTGCAGGGGGCTCAGGAGGCAGCTGGGCAGGTGGCTGCAGCTCCCTGGGGGCTGCTTGCTGCCTCCCCCCAAACCCAGCCCTGCGCTGCTGCTGGGCTACCTGGTCAGTGGGCTACCGACCCACTGGGCTCCCCAGCCAGTGGCCCCCTGGCTGGTGGGCTACCTCAGCCCCTAGGCCAGGGCAGCTGTGCCCGAGGCATCCCGCAGGGCACTCATGACCCGCCCCAGCCCTCCGCTTGGGGCTTTTGGGGCAGGGGAGCCGAGAGCGGATAACATCCCTCCCACCTGGACGTTCGTCACCGCCATGACGTTATCGCATTGAGCGGTGACGCAATCTGCTCGGGGGAGGGGGGGCGGGGCCGT
>JAAWXA010000076.1:137866-154204 GCA_038090715.1 Florisuga fusca
ACAAAGCCACCTGGGGGGTGACAGTGGCACGGAGGGGTTAGGGCTGGTGCGGGTGGGTCCGGTGGCGGCTCGTAGTTCGTCCTGGAGTACCATCCGTCCGCGGGCAGTGCCGGGACTCCCGGCCTGATCTCGGCCGGGCTGAGGGGGCGGCCTCCCGGCCTTTGGGCCTGCTGGTGGCGGGGGGTGGTGTCTCCCGGCAGTGCCGGTGCTCCCTGCCCGCAGTGACCGCGCTGTTCGGCACTACCGTGTCCCCGGTTTTGCTGTGGTGAGACCTGACCGGAGAGGTCCCGGGCCTTGTCAGGTAACTCGGGGGCCCTGTGCCCCGCCGGGCTCTTGGCCGAGGGCTGGGAGCGGGTCTGGTCGGGCTCGGCCTCGGCTGCTGCCGCAGCGGCCTGGAGGGGCCGAGGGCCGTAACGATCGGACGGGTTTGTTAACCGACATCGTGCATCTGCATCCCGGAGGGTTGCAGTCTGTGTCTGTGCAAAGCGGCTGGAAGGAGAGAAGGTGGCTGAGAGGAGAGCTTCTCCATCCCTACAACTCCCTGAAAAAAGGGCATATTGAGAGGGGAGTCAGTTTCCCAAGTAATGAGCGACAGAACAAGAGGAAATGGTCTCAAGTTGTGTCAGGGGACGTTTGGATTGAAGGTTGGGAACACTTTTTTTTTCCCCAGAATGGCTGTCACACCCTGGCCGTGGTGCCGAGGGCAGTGATGGAGTTCCCATCCCTGGAGGGATTTCAAAGCTGTGTGGATGTGGTGCTGAGGGACACGGATTAGAGGTGGATTGATGGTTGGTCCTTGCAGGTCTTTTTCAACCAAATCAAAAATGATTTCATAGTGAAGCTATTGCTGTAGACCCCAGACTCAGTCAGTGTACCCCGACTTGTCTTGGAAAGGTGTCATGGGAGCCAGAGGCTTCTCCAGCTGCTGTGTTATCCCCAGTTCTTGAGTTCTCCATCAGATTGATAACCTGAATAGTATCTGAGATTTTTGTGGCATGGACTCTGCTGCTAGTGAGAACTACCAACTGGTGACAAACAGGAACTTTTGTTAGAAGCCACTTGTTTATGTGCAATGCAAATAAATGAGTGACGTACCATTGCTTACCTGATAGCTCTGTGGGGATTTGAGGCAGCTAAATGTCTTTCATTAGGATTTTTTTTAATGGTTTGTTGACGTTTTGCAAATGGAAATAGTATGGATATTCTGCAGGTTACAGTCTTGAGGTCTTAAAAGTCTTCACTGAGCATCCTTTGTGTGTGGTGAGAGGGGAGATGTTCTGCTGGAGGAGTCACTAGAATGCTGTGAGGTCTCTCAGGTCATGTTTGAGTCACTATCCACCTTATAAAGACCCTGTATCCCTAAGGTCCAAGTACTTCCTTCTTATTGAACACTTCTGGTATGCAGAGTGAATAAATGGGAAAATATTCTGTAGGTAATCATCAAAATGAGTGTCATCCTGTGCTGGCTGATGAGCAGCTGGAGGCAGTTTCTCCTGCCTGTCCAGGGTCTTGTCCAAAATGTGTGTTTGTGTGGGGAAAACTGCCCTTAGGTGAGAATGGAAACAGAAAGTGCTGTTGCTGTAACTTGTCCTCTGCTTCCTCAGCCAGCTGCCTCCAGGGAGGTCAGTGACTGCCAGCAGCCCTGCTCTTCTGTCCCAGGAATCTTGGGTGGTGAGGTAGCACGGAGAAACTTGTGTGGTTTTTGGACTGCTCCCTCTGCTTCCGAAGTTGGAAAGAGTGGAAGCATCCAGGCCAGTTGGTTTGGCACAGGTTGTGTCATATACTGGGGTGAAATCTCAAGGCAGAACATGGCAAGGTCAATGTGTATCCCCTCTTTGTCAAGCAGGAACTTGAGGGAACTGCCTCACTCCTTCCCCAACATGTGTGTTACCCACTGGTACCTGCTGGAAGGAATGGTGCTACAGCCACAGGAACAGCAGCAGAGCAAATGGGAGTAGCAGAACTTGTTCAGCAATTTCTTTCTCAAGCATGATCTGCCAGAGCTGAACTTGATCTCCATCTCAGCCTTTGGAGCTTTAATTGAGCCTTTGTAAGAGCCAGAAAGGAAGAGGTGTTCAATTGCTGCTTAATCCAGGTACTTCTGCTAATTATTGCATCTGTAAAACCAGGGACTATTTTTTTTCAGCTACCTCTTCTTTATTTTGCATTCATAATAGATGAAACTCTCATGAGATGTTCTGTTCATTAGATGCAGAGGCTGCCCCTGATCCCGGGGTAAGAGGTGACACTGAGTTTTCACACTCTGTTTCCTGCACACTGAAAACTTTGTTTTGTATTCCCTGGAAGCAGGTGTAGCCCTCTTGTTTATGGAGCAGCATAGTGAAAAGATGAAATTGTCATTACCTGCAGGCAATAAAAAGAGTGTTAAAGGTGATGATTTTTTTTTTTTTTTTTTTTTTTTTTTTAAGAAATCCCCTTTTGGGTACATTATTGTCATGTCTGCTGAGGTAAACCCTGTGCTTCTGGCAGACTACAGCATGCTGCAGTGAGGTGTGTAATGGATGAAAATGTGCATGAAGATAAAGTAACAAACCTACAAGTCTCCTAACTTAGTAAATGCTGCCTGAAGCAAACTTGGAAACTCCTCAGCTGGGGCCTGGTTGTTGCCTGGGGACAGCAGTGGAGGGGGCTGCTGACTCTGGCAGGCTGATGTCCTTAGCTGACTTGTGTTTGAGTCTCAAGTTGAATGGCTGAAAATGTTCTTGTCTTTTGAGTGCAGTGTGGCAGACTTGACTCTGTTGGCTTCCCTTTGTCTTCCAGTGGTGGAGAGAAGGGGGATTCTAGGAAAAACTTCTGTGCTGAAAGCCATGGTAATATCTGAGCATCACCCATGTTGGGTTTTTTTGTAGGCTGCCTCAAGTCTTCCCCTCAGATGAGGGCTTGCATCTGAGAACAACTATTTTGTGTATAAAAATCCTGGTGAAAAACTTGTGGGCTTGTAATGTTGTACTGAGTAGATTGATTAGTGGAATGGGGGTGTTTATTTTCAGTAAAGGCTGTTCCAAAGTCAGATTTTGCTGTTTCCTGAAGGTATTGCAACCCTGAATTTCCACTGGTGTGTGAAAGTCCATGCCACGTCCAGAGCACTCTGTCTTGAATACTTCATCCTTGGCTCCCACAGGCTTCCTGCAGCACTCTGGGACCTGAGTGTCCTGGATTAGCACTGTTGCTCTGTGGTTTGCTGGTCAGAGTTCCTCTGTCATCTTGGTAGGACTACATTGCTTTGGAGAGGCAGACATAAAGCCTTAATTGAGCTTCAGAAGCTGACTTGGAGGAAGGTCTTGTGGCTTGTCTTGAGTGAAGGTGAGGGTAGAATATTCTTTGGAATAGGGGAATTCTAGAGCTGATGTTGCAAGTGTACAAAGGATCTGTCAGCTGCCTGGACATGAGGTGCTTGTTTGCAGGATGCAAAGTCAGAAATAACATGGATCTTTACAGGGTCTTTAGTGAAGAGTGATCACCTACCTATTATGGTCTGAAATACAGTGATGTAATGTGCTTTTTATTAGTGGAGTATTGAATCTCTGCAGCCTTCAAGAGTGAGGCTGAAGCACAGAGATCTTGTCTGTCACCACAACACTGCAGTGATTTTTTTGTCATGGTCTGTGCAGTGCCTGACTGAACAACTGACAAGTGCAAGGCAACAAAGTTTATATTTTGTTTTGAAATAAGGTGTTACCAGCTTGTAGTGCTTAGGGTTTACTTTTGTAAATGCTTTATTTTATAAATTCTTTTCACACTAATACTGTAGTAAATTAGGATAGGAAGTTGCAGACTTGCAGCTTTAAAAAGTGAAATGTTGAGAAAACTTACAGAAAGCTCTGCCTTTTTGTACTGCTGTTGTTTTTGAACAGAGGTGAATTACTTAAAAGGCTTGGTTATTTGGCATAGGGTGTAAACTCTGTTCCTCTGGGTTAAGTGTGGACAAGCTCTACAGTCTTGTTCCTTGTTGCTGTCAGTTTTTGTGCTGTGAAGGTGGCATTAGCACATTGGATGCATTTGTAACAGGCATGGCTATTACATAGCACAAATGCTGTGGCTTAGCTTTTTTTTTTTTCCCCTTACAGCTTGTTCAAAAGTCTGAGAAATAGCACAATCTGTAGTTGGAGCTACTCTTACAATACTCCAGGCTGAGGTGGAGGTGCTGCTTACTAAACCAGCAGGAAAGGGTTGGTCCTTGGGGGCCAGGGTAGTTTTTTGTCATCTTGGTGAGTCAAGCCAGCACTTGATGGGGTCAGGCAAGGGCTGGAGATGGCACAAAGAAGGAATAGGGAGAGGTGGACTAATATTTCTGTTGCCAACTGAGAGCTTTGACTTGTTGATTTGCAAGTGTTGCCTGGTAATGGGTTCTAGATAAATCATTGGGAGGTGAGAAGTGTGGCTGTGGGGAAGCAGGACACCTGGGTTTGATTTCAAATCCTGCTGCTTATGAGTTAGAAGATTAAGTGCTTGTTTACTCCATCCTTTTGTCCTTGGTAAATTATGGGGCTTTTCCTGAGAGATTGGAAATATTCATCACCTCAGTAATGTTTTTACCTGAAAACCTGTGCCATTAAATACAGGCCCAAAGAGAAGGTAGCATCTTGCTAGGTTTAAATTCATCTGGAGCAAGTGTGGGGGGAGGTGTTACACTTCCCCTGAAGCAAGTTGGAAAAGCTTTGCCTTGAGGATTGGGAGTAAATGGACTGTAACTTCTCTTTCAGTTGAAGATACAAAATCTTGAGGAGCTGTATGTGTTACATATTCTTTTTATACACCATTTTGTTACTAAGTTTATGCTTGGAGAATGGTGGCGTTTGGTTGAGTTATTTTGGTTTGTTTTTTGGTTTTGTTATTAGGAAAATTTATATTCTGACTCACTTTATTTTCTTCATGAACCTTGTGTCCTGTCATTGACTTGGCTGAATTTTATCATGGTTCAGATTATTTTCAGAACAATACTCCCAGGCAAAGTTAGGATGCTGAACAAGTGCATTTTGTTCTTATTTTATTGACCCAACCCTAATATGTCCAGGTACCTCAGTGTTTTGCTTTGGTATGGATCTGTTTTTAATAAGCCAGCATGCAGAATGCCAGGGGAATCAATGCCAGGGGAAATGAATGCAGTAATTTGCAAAATTTTCTGTCATTTGAGAAGCAGCCTGTACCTATTTTAATTTTTGTTTTAATTTAAAAAAAACTAAACATTTTTTTAAATTGATTTTTTTTTTTTAAATTAAATTTTTAAAATCTTTTAAATTTTAATTTTTTTTTTTTAGAAAGTGTTGAAGTTGGGAAACAAACACAGGCTGTGTTGGCTCTGTGAATTTAAGATGTGGCCTACCTGAGCTGGACAATCCCTGATCCAATTTTTTTTTTTTTTGTGCTGGAAATTGTTTTTGTCCTTCTTCAAACTGGAACGTAATGGGGTGAGTGAGTGTTAAACCTGAGAGGTGCTGATGACAGTGAGAGACTCTTGAGAATACCAAAGGCAGGAGAACTGTTAAATATAGAAAATTGAACGTATTTCCAAATTCAGACAGGGCCAAAGGGTAGAGGTTGTCTTCATAATTCAGGTATAATTAATGTTATGTTGATGCTTTATTTTGAAGCATCTGAAGCCTGGAAAGAGTTGTTTGGGATTTATTAATATTAGTGTCTATGTTGCTCACACTGTGTATGTTGTCTTTTTTGTTAGAAGTTGGTTGAAATTTGTGCAGCTAGGAGCTCAAGTGAAAAGCTCTGAAAGTGAACGTATTTCAGATACAGAATTAAAACCATCACAATGCTGTGCAGCGGGATCTGGAGCTCTCAGTAATGCTGTGCTGAGCCATTTTGGGAGGCTGCTTCAAATGTGGAGTGTTGCCAGCTGATGACACTTCTTGTGTGGGTTCTGCAAACTGATCCTTATTTGTGGTGTTTAAAAAAAAAAACTGAAGGGGACATTTGGTGGAAATGCTTGATTTGAGAGGTCTTGTTAACCCCTAAGGTAGGTTTGGAAGATCACAGGTAGGTAAGGATAGAGGAAGTAAACCACAAAATTAGGGAGTGTCTGACAAGGGCTGCACAATTTTTATTTTTATTTTTTTAACATGTATTTTATTCCTTTGTCAATAACATCATACTTCTACCTTTTCACTCGCAGTAATATTATCTGACTTTTCATTTGGTGAAAGCTGATTACTGTTAAATTTGGTAGCTTTCTCCAGTTTTGCCTCTGAAATAACATATGGGAGAAATGTATTAAATGAAAGAAGAAAAATCTTGGGGGAAGAGCTGGCAGAGGTAAGCAGATGTGCTCAGAAACAGTTTGGCACTGTTTCAAGGATACTCCTGTAAAATGTTGGCATGCTGAATGGCATGGCTAAGAAGAGAAGATTTCAGCATCATAAGAAGTCCAAGTTTCAGTATTAACAAACTGTGTAGACAGAAGGAACACATCTCTGCTGGCTGTTAGGTAACCGTGGGCCAGAATTTGTGTACTTCATTTTAGTATTCAGGGAATTTCATAAAATTTTGTAACCACAGACTGTAGGGGCTGGAAGGCACCTCTGGAGATAATCTCATTGGATTCCAGTGTGTGCTCCTGTACTCCTCTTAGCTTGGTAACTTGCCTTCAATGGCAAACCCCGGGTAGGTTTTCTGTTCTTGGAGGTAAACCTCTCCCTGGCAGCCTTCCCCACTGGCTCAGGAAGATGAAGGCAGTTTGTGGCAAGCCCTGAAGCCCTGAGTGTGGCAGTGTGGATGTGGTTTGTCCCTGGCAGCCTTCTCCCAGCACAGCCCTTGGTGTGCAGTTGGCCCTTGGACTTTGCCACATGTTTATATCTGGAGGCAATGCCCTTTGTGTAGCTGGGACTCTGCAGTAAAAGTGTGCACAGTAACAGTGATTGAAAATCCCTTTACTTTCTGCACAGGCTCTGGGTGCCTGGGTATTATGGGGTTTTTTTGTGGGGTGTGTGTTAGGTTTCTCCTTTCCCTCTGGATGTGTTACTCTTGGGTTGAGAGATCAACCTGGTGTTTCTCCTCTGATGTTAGTATTTTTGTGTCAATGTGGGGGTGTGTGAGGGAGGTTGGGCACTAAGGCTGCTGGTCTGTTCCCTTCAGAGCTCAGAGAAGGGCTGGGACTTCATATCCTTGCAGAAGCATTGGGTAATTTCTCTTACTGACACGTGTTGTAATTTAGCCAGGCAAATACAGGCTTTGAAGCAGCCCTCTCCTAAAATGTTTGCTCAAAAGATGCTTAACATTGCTTATAGACTTTATAGCCATAAATGAGGTAGTTTTATGGGACAGCAATGTGCCCTTGTGGCCAAGAGGGCCAGTGGTATCCTCTGGTGCATCAGGAAAAGTGGGTCTAGCAGATTTAGGGAGATTCTCCTCCCTCTCTACTCTGTCCTGGTGAGACCACCCCTGGAATACTGGATCCAGTTTTGGGCTCCGCAGTTCAAGAGACACAGAGATGTACTGGAGAGAGTCCAAGGGAGAGCTATGAGGATGAAAAGGGACTTGAATGTATCTCCTATGAAGAAAGAATGAGAAAACTGGGGCTGTTCAGCCTTGACAGAAGAAGGCTGAGAGGGGATCTTATCAATGTCCATCAATATCTGAGGGGTGGGTGTCAAGAGGACACTGCTTCTGGAAGAAGGGTTGTAATATTTTGGTGGTTTTCTTTCCTTGTCTGTTGCAGCAAACTAATTACTGATTGGACTTCATGACCTTCAATTCCTGAGCCTGCTGAATTCCCCAGCCCCAACACTTTGCACCATGGACCAGGATTACGAGAGACGCCTCCTACGCCAAATCAACATACAGAATGAAAACACAATGCCCTGTGTGAGTACAAGTGGGCTGTGCTAGCTGGGCTTACCCAGTAGTCAGAATTGGTGTCTTTCTTGCCTGTGACTCTTTCTACTTGAGCTTTTGAAAGATACAGAACATTCTTGAAGCAAACCTTAGTCTTTTGTTGGACTGGGAGCAGGTGCGAGTTCCTGAGCTGTTCCAGGAATAACCAAATAACTTGATTTCAACAAAGCTTTTGAACATAGAAACTCGGTTCAGGATTCAAAAACAGTTATATGTAGCTCAGTAATGTCTTTTTACTAAATAATCTTGGTAAGTACACATGGAATGTAAAAAATGTTGGGGGTTGGAACACAAACAAACCAACTCTAGGTCTTGATAGGACAAAGCAAGTCCAACAGGAGCCACCAAGATGGTTGGAGGGCTGGAAGCATAAGATGCTGAGATCTGTGTTGCTCAGCTTTCAACTACCTGCTGGGTTCTTACGGAAAAATTATGTCTGACTTGCTTCAGAGGTCAATAGTGGAAGGAATAGAAGCATGCAGGAGGAGGAGGAATTCCAGTTAGATAATAGAAAAAACCATGCACAGTGAGAGCATCTGCAGACTGCAACAGTTTATGGAGTCATTATCTGTGGAGATGCTGAAAATTTAACCGAATGAGGCTGTGACCTTCAGTGTAATTTTGAAAGTTACCCTATTCTGAGCTGGGGTTCTTTCCAACATAAATTATTATATGGAAAAGAATGTGACTGCAGTTGAGGAGTCTGCTGGTCACCCCACAAGTAGTCTGCTCCTCTCCAGCCTTCTCTGTGTTTGCCTTTACAATGTCTGCTTGAGAAGGAGTAGTGAGAAAGAGGGTGTTTAGTTCCTTGTTTTCAGAGAAGTTCTTATGACAGTTGGACTCTAATGTGCTTACTAGTTTTGTTAAGGTCATAAACTAAGGCTTGGCTCTTACACTGAGGTGTGTTCAGCTTTGACAACACCTTGTTGGTTTTTTCCAAACCTCTGCTGTGATCAATACTTGTTCTTGTGTGTGTCTTTTAATCTTTAATTCAGGTAGCAGAGATGAGAAGAACCCTGACACCTTCCAATTCTCCAATGTCTTCTCCTAGTAAGCATGGTGACAGATTCATTCCCTCAAGAGCTGGGGCCAACTGGAGCATCAACTTCCACAGAATAAATGTAAGTTCTGCTGCCCTCTTCTAAATCCCAGTCTTGGAACTGAAGAAATGGTGCATTTTGTTTTGGTTGACATAATTGCTCTGGTTATCTTCTGCACCATGGGCTTCTGCTGTCCCAAAAGAGTCCCTTGGAATGCATGTCTTCAACCAGGCTGCCCATGTGGTCTAGGAGACTTCTTCATTTATTAATTTACCTCATACTGTGAGGTCTCTGTATGGTGACAGTGTGTTTCTCCTTTTCAGGAAAATGAAAAATCACCAAGTCAAAACAGAAAAGCAAAAGATGCTACATCAGACAATGGCAAAGGTGAGACCGCCTGTGCCATGCCTACAGCTTTTATTTTGAAATCTTGGCAAAATAAAAAAAAAAAAAAAAATCAAGGGAACACTTACATGCCTATAAAATCCTCACACTGGTGTGTTTGAAAATGCCCACACCATGAGAATGATACCAGGTCACCTCACAAGGCATCTGATGAGCATCTGGGAAGTGAGAACCTATTTGTGTCCCTTGATCTGTTGTGCCTTGAAAGCAGTTTCCTTATGGAGTGGAAGGAGAGGAAGCTTGCTGCTAACCTTGATTCCAGACTGGGGTCTCAGTCTTATTAAGAGGCTCCTTGACTGTAAAAGTCAGGTGTGATCCCACCACTCCCTGCAGAGCTGTTTGCTGCTTTCAAGTTCTCTAAACGCTTGTTTGGGTTCACAGATGGCCTTGCTTACTCTGCCTTGCTGAAGAATGAACTCTTAGGAGCAGGGATTGAGAAAGTGCAAGACCCACAGACAGAAGATAGGAGGCTGCAGCCGTCCACCCCGGAGAAGAAATCTCTTTTCACTGTAAGTTGGTTACTTTGCATTAAAACCAATGGGGGCTGCATGTCTATCTCACAGGAACAAAGCACACAGCTCTGCCAAGCTGCTGGTGCGAGTTAATGTTATGGCTTGGCTGAGATAAGCTTTGACAACAAAATTTGGTGGCTTATAAGAAGAACCTAAGTATCTGCAGCAAGCTATGAACTTCCTATACCTGTGCTGGCCAAGGGAAGGGGAGGTTGATCCAAGCTGGTTTGGACAGAGTGGTAAAGGACCAACTTAAGCTTTTGGACTTCAGTGGAGATAAGAATTTCTTTGTATGGTTCCTGACCAGCCCCTGGGAAAGGGAGGAACTAAAAAGTCTAGAAAATCTGACTGTGGGTGTCAGAGTAAGCTAGGCATCAGGCACCAGTTGTTGTTGTGTTGTGAGCCATTCTGTAGGTCTGGGGCATGTTGGGGTTTTTATTGGATGTGTTTTCCTTCTGCAGTATTCACTCAGCACAAAACGCTCTAGTCCGGATGATGGCAACGAGGTCTCACCATATTCCCTGTCTCCTGTCAGCAACAAAAGGTAATGCTGGTTTGTCCACAGACTGTGAGAAGGAGGGGGTGGGTGGGACGGGGGATTCAGTGAGGTTCTCTAGGGCTTCTTTCTAAAGTACCCCAAATTGCTATGTGACATGATTTTGGAAGTCTGGAGAGATAATGAACACGGACAATCAAGTTCTAAGAAGTCTGCAGGTGCCCAACATGCCTAATACTTACCATGTCTTGACTATCTGTCAGCAGTCAGTTTACCTTTTTTCTCCCTAGCTCCTTTAGAGGTGGAACCAAATTCCTTTCAGTCTTACCTGCTGGCAAGAATTTTGTGGCCTCTGTGCATTTCTGTAGAAATGCAGGTATGCCTCAAGGAGTGGCTGCATCTGTCTCTACCATCTGCTGTGCTGTGTGAGATCCTCTAGTTGGTTTTCTATCTCTTTGGTAAACAGTCAGAAGCTGCTAAGATCACCTCGAAAACCAACTCGAAAAATCTCAAAGATTCCTTTCAAAGTGCTGGATGCCCCAGAACTGCAGGATGATTTCTACCTGAACCTGGTGGACTGGTCCTCTCTTAATGTCCTCAGTGTTGGCCTTGGGACTTGTGTTTACCTGTGGAGTGCTTGCACTAGCCAGGTGAGTGATCCCCTGTGTCAGACACTGAGGTACCTGTTGCTGGAGGGTTTCCAGCCATAGCATCTTTCAGAGCTATGAACATGCTGTGTGAGGGATTCAGCATTTGTAGTGCTGTCCCAGACTGGGTGCTAGTCTGGGAGACAGCTGCCAGTATAGTGTGACAGTAACAAGTGTTTCTTACTGCATTCTCTCCTGCTTTCAAGGTAACCCGACTCTGTGATCTCTCTGTGGAAGGAGATTCTGTAACATCTGTGGGCTGGTCCGAACGGGTCAGTACAACACTGACAATGGTCATAGCTGAAATATGTGTAGTTTAGACACTCTCATAGCTGTATAGCTCTTCCTTGCTGGTTTTAACTTCTTGAGTTGTTTTCCTGTACTTTCCCAAACTCCCTGTATGCATCATAAATCAAATGTATTTTCTGGTCTTCACTATTTCTCTGCTAAATGAGAGGGGATGGATTGCAGCCTCTTTTATCTTTTGGTTCTCAAGGCATTTGCTGAGAGGTGTGGGAGGGAGAAAGAGACACTTCCTCCAGGTTTCAACAATAAAATGTTACAATCAATATATTCCAGACAAGCTTCTTGGCCCACTTGGTAGGGAAAGGCTGTAAGATGGAAGAACTGAGTGCTTTCCATCTTGAGATACTTCCCACAAGTATTCCTCAGCTTCTATCTTTTGTGTTACATCTATCTGTACTTACTGGCTTTGCTGATATTGGTTTTCTTTGTCTAGGGGAACTTGGTAGCTGTTGGCACTCACAAGGGCTTTGTACAGATCTGGGATGCAGCTGCTGGAAAAAAACTCTCCATGTTAGAGGGGCACACAGCCAGAGTTGGTAAGGAGGTGGGAGGCAGAGGGTTCACATGGTTTGTTCCTTCATGATGGAACTCCTGCCTTGCAAGCGAGGGATCTGCTTGAAATAGCAGAACTCAAAGTACCAGAATTGATATTTATCCCCTGCTATGCCTTGGGTAGTCTTCAAAATATTATCTTCTAGTAATTGTCATGTTCTAATCTTGGGTGTGGTGGTGGGTGAGGACTGCAGCAGGTGTTTCCTCTGTGTCTGAGGCATTTTGGCTTTGGTTACATCATCTTTTTCACTGCCAGTGGCTTCCGGTTTCAGCACTGCAGGCAGTCTGCTTCACACTGAGATTTCCAGTTCCCTTATTCTGTGGGAACTTTTTAAAATTTTTATTATTTTTTCTCAGAGATGTTTTGAATTCTCTCTATATACTTCCAGTGAATTTGTACATGTTAATCTTTCTTAGCACACTGTCTTAGGGCATCAGTGGCTATAAGGAAGATCGGTGCACACAGATTTTTAATTTATTTTCTTAAACCTTGCCAAATGTGGTGGTGTGTTCTGCATTCTCTTCTTCAGTATTCTCATCTGCTCTGCTTGAATTGCAGGTGCCTTGGCATGGAATGCAGACCAGCTGTCTTCTGGGAGCAGAGACAGGATGATCCTCCAGAGGGACATCCGCACCCCACCCCTCCAGTCTGAGCGGCGGCTCCAGGGCCACAGGCAGGAGGTCTGTGGGCTCAAATGGTCTACAGACCACCAGCTCCTGGCCTCAGGAGGAAATGATAACAAGGTACTTCCAAAGAGTTATGTGACACTTCAGCATCTCTAGATCTTCACCAAGAAATGTCAGACCACCTTTCTTTTCAGGATGTTCAGTCTCTCTTCTGAAGAAGGCTTTTATTTCGGTTGTTGGACTGTGTCCAAGCATAAGTCATACTGAGCTTCTATTCAGTCTTCTCTGTCTAATAAAATTAAAAAGGCAAATTTAATTTTGCTTCTGCATTTGGCTAATTAAAGCTATAGCTTGACTCCAGGGTTGGAGTTCAGTAAAGCTACTGCTAAGCTGTACTTTTTGGCTTTGTTTACGCAGCATGGAGTCAAGTTTGTGCAGTAATGTTTATGTATGCAGAAGGAAATTGAGTTCAGAGTTGGAGAAGTTCTAATACCTATAATGCAGGCTGGTAGTTCACTGAACACCATATGGAAGAAGCATCTGCTGTGGAGAAGCAGTGTTCAGTCCTCTGGAGCAGGTTGCTAGGTACTGAATTCGCCCAGTGTCTATGTGACAGCCTGGTTGTACAGAGTTCCTTCTGCTCAGAATAGCTGCAAATGAACTTCAGCATCTTTCTGAATGTGTTCTGAAATTCTGTTCTATCACTGTTCTATCAGTGATAGAGACCAAAGAAGATCTTGAGTTCATGTTCAGTGACACTATGTCTTTTCTTTGGCTGAAGGTCTGTTAGCTTCCTCGTGGCCCAGTGGTAGAACACAGCTCAGCTGAGTGTGGTGGGATGGGCTGCAAGTGCCAAGTGGAGATGCACGGTCTTGGGCAGAGCGTGGGCAGAAAATCTCATCTTGTTGCCCAACTGCCCTCATCGGCCCCAGTGCAACGCTGTGGCTTGTGTGTGTTTCAGACACATGGCTGCAGCACAAGTTTAATCACGTTTCTCCTCTTTGCCAGCTCCTTGTCTGGAATCACTCCAGCCTGAGTCCTGTCCAGCAGTACACAGAGCACCTTGCAGCAGTCAAAGCTATTGCTTGGTCTCCACACCAGCACGGGCTCCTGGCCTCTGGTGGAGGCACAGCCGACCGCTGCATACGCTTCTGGAACACACTCACTGGGCAACCTCTGCAATGTATTGACACTGGGTCCCAAGTCTGCAACCTGGCCTGGTCAAAACATGCCAATGAGCTGGTAGGTTCCTGCCTGTGCAGCCCTGCTGCTGGGCCCTCTCCTGTTACAGAAAGCCTGACCCACATTTCCCTTTCTCTTTCCAGGTGAGTACCCACGGATATTCGCAGAACCAAATCCTCGTCTGGAAATACCCCTCATTAACTCAAGTAGCAAAGCTAACAGGGCACTCCTACAGAGTCTTATATCTGGTGAGTGATGGCCACATCTCTGAAAACTTCTACAGCTACCTGTCTGGCTGCACACATGCCCAGATGAGACCCTGTGGCACAGAGAGCTGCCTGTAGTCTGGGTAGAGATATGAATGCTGCCCTACAAGCAATGGAAAATGCTCAGTGTCTGGTTTCCTTGCCTGCAAGGGACACTTTGAATTGCTGCTATGGAAATGTGAGGCTTTGTTAATGAATAGCAAACCTTGCTAGAATGCTCTTCTGAGGAAGCACAAGCACCTCTGCTTTTTCCTGCAAGACCTGTATGCTTTTTCACAGGTGACTGCCAGCAGGGGAAGAATTTGATGCTTTCAGTCATTAAAATGCTTGGTACAATTAATCCCCATTGATCTCATCCCTGCTTTGTTACTGTTACGTAGGACTTTCAACAGATTCACAGCAGAGATGGCAAATAATGCTGATACAGTTTTGTGAGGTAAATTCCAGTGTAGGTGACTAACAGAGCTGCCACAGGCCAGTCACAGATTGTACTTCCTGACTTAATGCCATTTATAATCCAGGGAGGACTATTCCTAGTTGGCTTGGACTTCTTAACACAAAAATCCTTTTTATGGTAATTGTACCCATGTGTTCCATAGCTGCCTAAGTATGATGCAGGTGCTCAAATTGGCACCTACTGAGACCGAGTAAGGCACAGGAAAAGATGTATTTGTTTCGTTTCTCACTGCCAGACAGGTAGGAAGGAGATAAAAACCCTCTCCTCTATTCCAATGAAGGTTTGTTTTCAACCTCAAAAATGTAACATCCTAAAGACTGCTTTCTCTTGGCCTTAGGCAATGTCCCCTGATGGAGAGGCCATAGTCACAGGAGCTGGAGATGAAACCTTGCGCTTCTGGAACGTCTTCAGTAAAACTCGCTCGACAAAGGTGAGGCTGCCTGGGGTGGGTGGCTGCAGCCATGTCCAGAAGGAAGCTCAACCTCTGGGGGTGAATCCAGTCCAAGCTGGCTCTGTTCTGCCTTGTTTCTGATCTCTTCACTGTATCCTACAGATAGGGGGGCAGATGCAGTGAAAGGTTAAACCTTGCTGAGATAAAAAGGGATCTGTAGTCATCAGATGAAGTAAAAGGTTGCCTCTCTTTGCCTAAGGCAGTGTGGCCGAACAGCCTTCCTTCTCCTGGCTGTTACAGGGCTGCTGAACACAGCAACATTTTGAGGAACTCCCTCTGAGCTCACCTTCTTCCCCTGTAGCCTGCTTCTGTGAACTGACCCGTGATTGTGCTCAAGCTCCTTAGGAAACTCTTTAAAATGGTGGCTTGGCTGGAAATGGGGTTGTGGTTGCTGCCTCTGACAACTTGCCCCCACCAAAAGCAGGTTGTGCCAGATGTTCTGAGAGCATTTCTGGGTGCCTGGCAGAGGCCATGGGGGATGGGCAGAGAGATCCTCAGGACTGGGCTGCAGGCAGCTGGTGGTCCTTGCTGCTGGGTGTCTCTTGGCTGCTCAGGGCTCTGGGAAAGGCATGCTGGCCTGTTGTGCTCCTTGTTATCAGCTGGAAGAAACCCATGGAAATATTTATGATACTGGACTTTGAATGGTGAGGTCAGATCATGCCCTGATCTGGAGATACCAGATTAGCAGTTTGGGGTTTTTTTATTTAAAAAAAACCCAAAACATTCCTGAGCAAAAGCCCAGGGAGTGACACAGCAGCATAGCTGTGGAGTACTTAGCACCTGCTTTGTCTTTTCTTGCTAGGAGTCTGTATCCGTTCTCAACCTGTTCACCAGGATACGATAAATCCCATCTCCTGTGACCCAGGAGACCACAGCCTGACATACCAGGATCAAACCACTACCTTGGTGTGCATGGAACCCCAAATGATCAGCCAGACCAGGGAGGGAGTGCTGCTGGGACTGGAGGACAGACCCAAGAAATGCTAATTAAATAAGTGTTTGTGAACCACGCCAGGCAGTATTTGGGATGGGGTTGGGGAGGGAACTGCCAAAGGTTTACAGATTCATCCTTCATAAAGGGAAACGGGTACAGGAGAAATGTTTAAACCAGCATCCTCCAACCCTCCTGTTGTATCCTGGAGGAAGCATGTATGACATGGACCATTGAGACCGGACCAAAGCCATCCCAGCTGCTCTCTTGTCCTTTCCTGGGAGAGATGAGAGTATCCTTGCCTCTGTGGGAGCAGGTGTCCCTCTGTCCTCAGATGGTCATCACAGGAGGTAGGAGCCAGCCAGACTTGTTCAGTACAACTGGTACAAGGCAGCTGAACTCCAGGCTGGGTGTTCACCTCTCTGCTTATCTAAGGGCATTGTTTATAGCCTGGCATCCCCAGTATTTGAAGAAACTGGAGAACTGCTTATTTTTCTTTTTTTATTCTCCCCAAGCAGGTACTGTAGTACTTGATACAATCATTCCCAAAAGTCAGCTTGAATTTTTTTTTTCCTAATTTTTTTTTTTTCGGGCTGGGGGGGG